>OZ038479.1:23124034-23444034 GCA_964036315.1 Acanthosepion esculentum | reverse complement strand
AAACTTTCATGCAAATAAAAAAAAGTTACACAAAGAACCAAAGAGATAGTGAAAAGTACTGAGAATTATTAAAATAAAAAATAGTTTCATGAAATTAAATTTCATTCCGCATGTCATGCACATCTAAATTTTTAAAAAATCATAATATTTCTGTCGATTCATGGATGATTTATTCAAATTAATTCAATAAATTATGGCAAATTACAAATTTATAAAAATTAATTTCATTAATTAATCATTAATGATTTTCTAAGCGTAACTTAGATGTGGCATAAGGCCAAAAGGATGGAGCACGAAGTGAGGATCGAACTCGTAATTCAATCGTAATTGATTTAAGGAGAAAACTTTTTTAACCACTTTTAAAACAACATCGAAGTGCTCAGAAGAAATATATTTTTTTTGTAGTGGGTTATCCACTACAAAAAAAAATATTAGATAGCAAGAATTCTCGGGACTTTTAAACACAAGGTACGAAATGATGCCCAACACCGTTTGATGATTTCTTCCGTTTTGCGTTATTAACAGTAGAAGTATTTTCTTTAAAATAATTTCGGTCACGCATCGTGTTTTTCAGTTTCTTTATTCTGTTTTTTTTTTCAACTTCGAAATTATTGCTAAGAATTGAATGAACAATACAGAAATTCAGTCGACCGACAGAGAAATCCAAACAAATCGACCGAATTTATAGAAAGCCTTTGAACAACAAAGAAACGATTCCTTTTTCTATTCTTTATTTTTCACTTTGCATTTACCTGAAAGGTAAGTTGAAAAATACGAAGTATTCTGACTTTTTTTTTTAACGTTTATTTCAGAATCGACTGTTAACAACATAAAAGTGAAAAAAATAATTCAATATTAATTAAAAAGCTTTTAGTGTAGCTTAGAATGTTGCTTAAGAAGAAGAAGGGGCCAAAACTAGTCGATGGATTCTTAAATAAAAACGACTTAAAATATATATATTTTTACCTTTTTTAAGCGGCTCATTATTAAGTAGAAAGATTACAAAATAAAATAAAACCTTTTTGGTTGGTTATGTCTGGCTGGAATTAACGTTTTTAACTGAAATGTCTTTTAATCTTACATTTTAAAAAGATCACGTCATCTGTTTCAGTGTTCTGTTACAGTATTAAGAAATCTTAAACATTTGACAAATAAATTTTACCTTTGAAGGCAAAATTTTATTTCTCCGAAAAAGAAAACGGAACCTGAAAACAAACAAACAATAAATAAATAGATTTATTCTTTACCTAAAATAAAATTTAGTCTCAGAACCTTTTTTTGTTGTTTTTCTTTAAGAAGCGAATAACTTTTAGTTTTATTATTTATATTACAATGCTAAATTATAATTCCTCTGAAATATAAAAATTAAAATGCTTGACAGCTGTTGGGTCACTAAAATAACAAAAATGCATTTTTTATAAACAAAAAAATAGTGTTATTAAATAAATTGATTTTTAACAATTTTTGTAATTTCATTTCGTTTTTTTTTAGCCATGATATTTTGTCAGGAGATAAAAAAAATTTTATTTGTTTAATTTTTATCATTTTAAAAGCGGGTCCTGTTCTTATATAAATGTATTGTAATATCACATTGATCCTTGATATTATTTATTTATTTATTTTTATTTTAAGAGTTATTTTTTTTTTAACCTTGTTTTCATTTACAAATGTCAAAATTGAAACTGGGCCCACATCATTGATAATTGCTTATTAACTTGTCCTTTTTTTCCAAATCGAGATTTTCCTTTTCTTTTTCTTTTTTTTTCTTTTTTTTTTACAAAAATTTAAAAAAAAAAGATTAATGTATTTTCTTTTTTTAACTTTGGCTTTATTAAAGAGAAGAGACTCTTGCACAAGCAAAGGGAGATAATCTATATTTATCTTTTATGCCAAATCATACCATACACCTTTTCTTTTATAATTTTTAAAGAAATGCTTATTTTTAATTTTGTAAATATTTTTGTTGCACAAACAATTGCTGGTTTGAAATATTAGATCATTGCAAAAGTTCGTGTCCAATTAGAAAAGGAATAACGATGAAAATCGGGCATAAACTTTTGTAAGGCTTTAATATTTTCTTAAATTACATAAAAATGTTTATACCCATTTGTTCATCATTTAAAATCTATTTTGCAAAAAAATAAATGGTGTAAAAAATGTATGAATATGTTATCTCCCTGACGGACAAATTCATGAGGCATACGCAATATGACATAACCTATAAATATGCCTATAATAATATTTGGAACCATATTTCAAACATTCTGACTTTTCTAACTTTAAAAATTTTCATTATAACTTCAAGATTTCTTCAAAGTAAATAAAGAAAACAATGTTTTTCTATATCATATTTATTATGAATTGGCAGAGGAAGATAAATAATTGTAGGATTCATTTAAGATAAAGATCTCCCTATGTTTGTACAAGTGCCTCTGTAATAAAGCCAAAATAAAATTTAAAAAAAATGCTGAATAATGGTGACTGGAGAAAAAAACAAAACGCTCAGTGACCAGTACATAACTTCCAGAACAAAATGTGCCAAGTGAATGTCGTTACAAGATACCAAATCTCTGATGATAGCAGAATGAGTCTCGCCAAAAGCAGACTGCTGGTCATCCTGGGTATAACAATAAAATGCATTCAGTAGCAAGGCCTCTGACCAGGAGGTTTTGAGGAGCATGGAACTGCCTCTCAGTTGCTGTTGTTCCTAGTTCCACCCTGACCCAGGGCATTAGCACTTGTTATGGTCCTAGCTATGGGGAAAGTGAGTGCCCAAACAGGGATCAAAACATGAAAATATAAAAGTACATTAGAAAAAATTACCAGGAATAAATTATTTGGGGGTGGGGGTGAATTACCAAACAAGAAAATAAAAATTTGGCACTAAATTAACCATAAGAAGTTGATATGCTATTAACCAAACCATCTGCTGGTTTTTCTGTCACTTTTATTGACATGAGACTGTTGACAAAGACCCGGATCTGAACAAGTTGCAAAGAGGCCCGTATCTGGATATGCCAAGTCCTGTTGACGGAGAAACCTGAATGTGACTGTTTTTCATTGACACGTGACTCTGGGCTTCTTTTGGGGCCTGTACTGATACTTGTTCACCATACAGTCATAAGCAGTTATCTGACACTTGTAAATATAACACTTAAAAAAAAAAAAAAAATTAGGGATCAATTTGATACTATATTTACACTATGAACAAGACCCCTCCCCACTTCTAAAATGATAAAAAAAAATCAATATTTTATTTTAATAAACATATGATAATGAACAAAAATTATTCACAAAAATTTATTTCGCAAATGTGGACCTTTGTGCCAACAAAAAAAAAATGTAGTGTGAAAAGAACGGGGGTTTTTTTTTCCCACGACACAACTTTTATTTTATTTACCTTCATTACTCTTCAGCAATGTTTATTTTAAAAAGTGATGATTAGAATTGTAATAAAATATAAACATATGAAAGTCAATTCATAAATCTTCTTTGTTACATTTTCTTTGAATTTATACATGTTCTTGAGAATTGACAACAAAAATAATCCAGTCATGTTCATTACATTCACTTCTGCACAAATACCCTTGTGAAAGTTGTGAATTCATCTCTTCTTCCAAAGCTATGGGTTGAATAGCAATACAGACTGAATTCAATAGCTTTGGTTAGCAACCAGTCTACCACAGAAAGAACTGGCAAACTGTGGGAAAATCTTCTGCCTAATCAGTCATAGATCGAAAGAGACATAATCACACAAGTGTAAATCACATCTGGCACTTAATTCAACTATTTACACTATTTATTATATCATTTATTGGAATGGTTGGTAAAACATCAGCTAATTGCCAATTGATTTGAACTTTATAAAATGGTAAATAATAAGGATTTATTTATAGTTTGGTTCATATATTTTAATAATTTAGTATAAATTTATGAATAAAAAATCATTTTCACATTTATGTCTTTCTAAATTGGTAAATGATAAATATTGCATTGTATTAGACTTAATACAATTGTATTACTTTTTAGAATGTTGTGAATATAAAATTATTCTTGTAAATAAACAATCTAATAAATAGTGTGTGATATTTTTGTTGTAAGTTCTGCAGAACAAAAATGTATGAATTATCTTTCATCATATGTTTAGTTTCTAATCATTGCTTTGTAAAATGATAAACATTGCTGAGGACTGAAGGTAGTTAAAATAATAGTGGTGTCATGGGAAAAACATCCCTTTGACACAAAAGTCTATTTGCTATCTTTTGTCATTTCTAACCAGACTGTCAAACTCTGTGGCCTGTATTTACTCATCAGTTATGTGTTTTTTTTTAGATAGGTTTATAGAAAAACAAATTCCTTGATGCAAACTTTGTTTGGTCATGATGTTGTTGTATCTAGCATTATTTCAGCAATTGTTTAGGCAAATATCTGACTTCCTTTTGGACTGACTTAGCAGTTAAATTTTTCAACACTGTTTCTATACAGGACCTTTGCAAAAGTATCTATTAAAAACTTATTGTAAATCCCATATATATATATATATATATATATACAGGGGTTGGACGAAATAATTGAAGCACTTGTTAAATTCAAAGAAAATTTATATAATATGGTGTTGGTCCTCCATTAGCCTCACATACAGCTTTAATACGTCTAGGAATGGAATCATACAGCTTCCTGACTTCATCCAGAAGAATTTTCAGCCATTCTTCCATTAATACCTGCTCCAGCTGTCTAAGACATGACAGTGGAGCATAGCGGCTCCTAACTTGTTACTCCAAAATGCACCACAAATGTTCAATAATATTGATATCTGGAGATTGGGGAGGCCACTCCATGTGTTCTAGCTCACTTTCATGCTTTTCATACCAATTCTTATCCACTCGAGTGGTATATATTGGAGCATTATCATCTTGGAAGATGCAGTCACCATCAGGGAATAAAGTCTGGGCCATTGGATGAATATGATTTCCCAAAATGTTCAGGTAATCTTTGCTGTTGATTCTACCATGCAGGGCAACTATTGGACTGAGACATTTCCATGATATGGCGGCCCAAACTATCACTGATCCACCTCCATGCTTCACTGTTGGAAGAACGCAGTCAGGGTTGTAAACTTCTTTGGGCTGCCTCCACACATAAACTTGCCCTGAAGTTGGGAAAAGAGAAAAACTGGACTCGTCTGAGAATATGACTTGCTTCCATTGGTCTGCAGACCAGGCATTGTGATCTCTGCACCACTTCAACCTCTTCTGAATGTTGTGAGTGGAGAGAAGAGGTTTCCTTACGGCGGCTTTCCATGATATGCAGCCTTATGGAGCTCACGATGAACAGTTTTAGTAGAAACTGGACTATTCAGATGATTATTCAACTCAGCAGTCACTTTGGCCACAGTAGTCTGATGATTTTTTGCCACATTGTGTTTCAATGCACGGCGGTCCCTGTCAGTACGTTTGCAAGTCTGGGCCGAATTGCTACAGTTGCTAGAGGTTTTTCCCTGTTTCTCGAATTGCGTCATAGTTCTTGATATGGTAGCTCTTGAAAAACCAAACAGTTCAGCAACCTTAGTGATCGAGGCTCCTGCCATGCGACCTCCAACAATTTGCCCTTTTTCGAACTCAGAGAGGTCACGCGTTTAGCTTAAATTTTACTAAATTCTAAAAATAAATAAGACAAAGAGAGTAAATTAGATAAATAAACGTATTTACAATAGATATAACCTGCAATTACAAAGTTTTAGTTAAAGTTCTTAATATAATAGGTCTTTGAAATATAGGAATGGAATTTGCACCTGTTCCAATTATTTTGTCCAACCCCTGTGTGTGTGTGTGTGTGTGTGTGTGTGTGTGTATATATATATATATATATATATATATATGCATAATTCATGTGACCCCCAAATTTTCACTTAAAAAAAATGATTTTATCATGTATTATGTGAGTTCCTTTTTTGAGAGACCAAATTACAAAAGACTAACCTCTTTTCCTCTATCTCTTTATCCCATCCTAATTAAATAAGTTAAAAAGAGAATGATAAAAGTATTGTTAGTAACACTATACTCATTGCATAAACACATACAGCCATAAACACCTGAACAAGAAACAGCTAAACATTTTATAAACGTAAACACTGGAAAAGATGCATATCTGCTATGTTTGTATTTTATAATACTATACTAATATGTGAATATTATATGCATTATTATTGCATACAGTTAAGTAAAACACGAGTTTTATCAAAATCATGTTCATTTAAAATACAGCTGTAAATTTTTATTACAGTAAATGAATACATAGTTTGGTTAGTGGCATAGCTAGGGCCAGCAGTACATATGCTAATTTTATATCTTGTGTATGATGCTATCCCCTTAAAATTAGCTTCAAAATTAATCTTCAAATGTCACATGATACATATGTATATATGGTAATCTAAAAATTAATTTTTTTTCTTCTGTTTATCTTTTTACAAAAGTAGCATTATGCATGAATGAGCAAAGTGTTTTTAACTTTGGAGGCCAAAATTGTCACCATAGAATTCTCTCGCTTTGCTGCTTTAGGCACATTCTGTTACCTCAAGAGAGTTACTAATTGTTTCCAGTATTTTAAGGTGGAAATAGGAATGAGGCTAAACTTCTGTTTTCTGACGGCATTTTAAATTCTTTTAAACTTTACATGAGGTCTAATCCATGTTAAATTTTTCACAATTTTTGTAAACAAAAATGGCTGCATCAACATCCAAAAAAGCCTTTATTCAGGAGTATTTCTTTGATTCAGACTCCAGTGATGATTTTGAAGGTTTTTTTTCTCAAGTGGATATTGATGGCAAAGTGGGCAGAGATGGTAACCACGCTAATGACATAGAGGAAAGCGATGATGATGACTAGATGCCGAGTGGCTACTATCATCCATGGCTGACTAATTCTGTGGGTGCAAATGGCCCCATGGATGTACCTAATAGCCGTTCTGAAGATGAATTATTTTGTCTATTTATAAACAAGAAAATAATAACTTGTCAATGAGACAAATATGCTAGTCAGGTGAAAGAAACAGCAAACAAATGTTAGTGTCTACTCATATGCAAATGTGTGGAAGGATGTCACTGTTTTGATGAAATGAAAACCTTCTTAGCCATTTTGCTTCTTATTGCACCCCAGAACTCCACAAGGAGCAATAAAAGTTCAAGTATGTTAAATTGTTAATGTATTTGTGTTTTATTTTTGTGTTTCAATTATTTTGTTTTCAATGTCAAAACGTAATGCATGCAAAACAATATTACTCATTCATTCTTTTGTTAGTATACAAAAAATAAAATCTATACCACAATAAGTTTTAACAATTTTAAAACAGTAGGTGCTCATGTTTTTTGCACCCTCAAAAGAAATATTTGTGGTTACTAAATTGTAATAAGCTTTGCCATTTATGATTAGTAAATACAGTTTTTACTTAAAAACAATATCACCAAACTGGGACAAATTGAGACAGAATTTTAAGATTTAAAACTTTATAAATTATTATAATTGAAATTTTAAAAAAAAAGAAATGAATGCAATCCTTGTAAAAATTCATTATTCATCAAAAATATTTTTTTGTTAAGACAATAATGTCCATAGTATATCTTATTCATAAGCAATTAAGAGCTTTTCTAATTAAATAATGTCTTAGTTTTATTGCATTTTTTATTTTAAAATTCAGAACAGATTTTCAGTAACTGGTGGTGCTGTTTTATTAGAAAAAATTGATTTAAATTCTCCAAGGAGTTCTGCCTTTAACTAATATAAAAATTAAGTGAAGAAAAAATATTTAAAAAAATATTTTTATCAAGGTTTACTAAAAAAAAAAAAAAAAAATTCCTAAAATAATTTCATTCATCTGTGAATAAGTACTGAAAGTTTAATTAAAATCCAACAGTTATTTGATTTTTGCAAGAGGTTCCAAATCAATGTGTTTTTCACCACAAAAGAGACTAAAATTTCATGTACTAATTCATGGTCCACATGCTGATGCAAGAAAAACAAGATTTTTAACCAAAATTTCAAATATGCTACAAAGGATAAAAAAATATAATTTAATAATTAAAAAAGCCTTTGGTCTTTCTTGGAAATAATAAAGATTTTCAGGATAAAATTTTGTTTTTAAGTTTGGGGCATTTTTTTTTTATTATGTATGCTAATTTTTAAGCGAATCAGTGGTGGTACTTAATGTAGAATTCATATACAAGTAATGTTTTAAACAAGAAAGATATGCAAAAGAATAGCATAAGATATATATATATATATATATATATATATATATATATAACCAATTGCCTATTTTCTGTTAAGTTTCTCATCACCCACCAGTGGATGATATTACCTAGGTAACCCTTTTGGAACTGGTTATGAGATATGGTTTTGGAAATCAATAACAGTGTATAATTGTAGATTTCTAAAAAAAAAAAAAAAAAAAAAATTGTCAGTTTCTAGTGTCTCAAGCTTTTTGTGTGGCTTTTGTTAATGCTGTGTATTGAAATACAATGCTACCCAATTGTGGGCACATTCAGGCACTCCCCGTCTAAGTGTGTGAAACTTCCCCGCTTTAAATGTTTGATTCTTACTGGATGCTGTATTATTGTAACTGATTGTCAAACTTAACTATCCTTGTTAAATGTATTTGTTGAAAAGTATTAAGAATTTATACAATATTCAATGTTTCTAATAATATATCTTACTTTTTCATCCACAGATCTAACTCAGAAGTAAATTCTGTGATATGCAAAAGAACTCCTTTGTTTTCACTGTTGTGTGCCCATTGAAACTTGGAGAAAAATATTCTAAAAATATTTTCCATACAACATCTCTGAATCTATTTTTCTTTATAAAGCATCACAGTTGAAAAGGCACATGCAAACTAATAGGAAGATATATGCAAAGTTTGTGGATCTTTTTATTCAGAGACAGCAAATCCAGTAAGGATATATGTGAAAACGTTTGCACCTATTTTCACATTGTAATTTAATAAAAGACATGCAAGCAGCCACTGTGGAGAAACCATACTCTTGTGAAACATGCCAATCTACCTTTGCAACAATGTCAAATATGTTACGGCATATGAGAACACACACAGGAGAGAAACCATACTCTTGTGAAATGTGTGGATCTTCTTTCTCATGGAAGTCAAATTTAGTCCTCCATATGCGAAGACACACTGGGGAAAAACCATATTCCTGTGAAGTTTGTAGATTTGCATTTGCAAAAAAGTCACATTTAATGCGCCATATGCGGACACATACTGGGGAGAAACCTTATTCTTGTGAAACATGTGGATCTTCTTTTACACAAAAATCGAGTTTGGTGCTACATATGCGAACACACACTGGAGAGAAACCATATTCCTGTGAAACGTGTGGATCTTGTTTTGCACGGAATTCTAGTTTGGTGCTTCATATACGAACACACACTGGAGAAAAACCATATTCCTGTGAACTTTGTGGATTTTCCCTTGTACAAAAGTCAGATTTAATTCGCCATATGCGGACGCACACTGGAGAGAAACCCTATTCTTGTGAAGTATGTGGCTCTTCTTTTACACAAAAGTCAACTTTGGTAATACATATGAAAACACACTCTGGAGATAAACCATTTTCGTGCAAAATATGTAGAGCTGCCTTTGAAGAGAAGGAATATTATGTGCAACATATGCAATCACACAGTGGGCAGAAGCTATATTCTTGTGAAATGTGTGGATCTACATTTACAGATAAGTCAAATTTTGTCCGTCATCTGCAAATACACACTGGAGTAAAACCATATACTTGTGAAAGATGTGGATCGTCTTTTACACAAAAGTCAAGTTTGGTGCGACATGTGAGAACACATACTGGAGAGAAACCATATTCTTGTGATAGATGTGGATCCTCTTTTATGCAAAAATCAGGTTTGGTGTTGCATATGAGAACACATACTGGAGAGAAACCATATTCGTGTGAAGTTTGTGAATGTGCATTTGCATTGAAATCACATTTGGTAGAACATATGAGGACACATACCGGAGAGAGACCATTTCCTTGTGAATTTTGTAAGTTTGCATGTATAACAAAATCACAGTTGGTGCAACATGTAAGAATACACACCGGGGAGAAACCATATTCATGCAAAATGTGTGAATCTTCTTTTGCACAAATGTCACATTTAGCGAAGCATATGCGAACACACAATGGAGAGAAACCATGTTAGTGTGATGTGTGTACATTTTCTTTCATTAAGCACAATGACAGGAAAGTTTTTCTCATGAAATCTATCCCTATTTTTTCTTGAACAAGTTAGATTTGTTGTAACATATGCAAATTAACACTGAAGCAAAAATTATATACAGTTGAAACCTGGGTTTACGAATTTAATTCGTTCCAAAAAGACATTTCTGACCTGAAATGTTTGTAAACCAAAACTATTTCCCCAAGGTAAAATGGATGAATCCGTTCCTGCCCCCACCCCCATATGATTGCTTATTGAAATTTTCACTGTAGTATTTTATGCACAAGTTCATACACAAAAACCAATGAAAATCATTAGATCTAACACTAAACAGATAAAATATAGACAAACATTATAATTTTACTGTACCTGTACTATATCCAAGAGAAGGTTTGACGATTTTAGGCAAGCAGGCATGTGTATGAAGCAAAGGCAACATTGCAACTGATGCTCTCTCACCAATACTCCTGGCTTTTCAACCCATGTTGTCACCGGCTTGTATGTTCATCACCCGAAACATTTTTTGTTTGTGGTGAGAGGTGTTCGTGACCCAAAGTCCCACTGTACTTGCCAATTACGTGGGTTATGGCTTTCACAGCACAGTATATGTAAATATACAGTAAAAAGAAACTGTTTGCTATCTTTAATCAGTTCCTGGAACCCGGATGAGTACTTATTTAAACTTTTTACAACAGGACTATGTGAACAAGTTCAAACATAAAACCAATGAAAATCATTAAATTTAACACCAAAATGAAAAGCATGATATTAAACATAAAATATATACAGAGACTTTATTTTTACTGTACATATACTATATTGTATTGACAATTTTGAGCAGGGATCCTTATGGAGTAATGGCGACCCTGCAACTGACACTCTCCCAACAATATTCTCAGATTGTCAACTCGCTTTTTCAGCGACTTGGGTGTCCATCACTTGAGACATTTTTGTTTGTGGTGAGAGGTGTTTGCGACCTGAGGTTCCTCTGTACTTGCAAATTTCTCAGCACAGTATATACAAATATGCAGTAAAAAGAAACTGCTATCTTTACTTTTTAAATGCCACGACTCTTCAGATTTCTTTTCCTTCATGTGTGACTTGCAATACATTCTTAGGAAAGATAGTGGAGTGGTTTCCTGTTGCCTTCTCCACAGGCATCCAGAGTTTTCCTTCACTTAGACTGACTGCCATCCGACACTAGCGAGCACCGTCTACCCTGATATTTGACCCATAGCTGAGAGAAGGAGATTTGTGCAAAATTTTTGCCAATTCTAGTTTCTATTCTGATAACTTTTATTTTGCTTTCACATCCTTTTTTGATGTTATGGAAAAGGAAAAAACAACTATAGTGTGTAAAGCTTTCTCTGGTTAAAGTGAAGTATTTAAAAACACATAGAAGAAAAACAACACTCTTCTTGTCTAGTTACACAAAATATATATATATATATCTATTCTCCATCAAATTAACATATATTTAAATATAGGTTATAAACCATGTCCACGGATCAAAAAGCATAGGGACTGTGGCTATCGTAGCAGAGCTAATGTATGTTGCTGAAGCTGCTTGGCACAGATTGACCTCGAACACTGTCGCTAAGTTATAATGTTCTCACTCACTTCTGTTGTTCATAGCAGTTCTTGGAAGGAAAGTATGTAGAGTGTGGTCATCTCACCACACTACAGAGGTTCCATCAGTGACTATAGCTTGTGCAGGAGTTTTTGGCCAGGTCTGACAACTACAACATTTCCCAGATCTCGCCCCCTTGCAGTTTTTTCCTCTTTCCAAAAATCAAATATCACTTGAAAAGAAGAACAACACGATTCAACAGGGCAGCTGCTCATTATTCCAGAAAATGGAGTTCCAGGAATGCTTCCATCAATAGAAATGACATTGGTTAAAGTGTGTGGCTTCACAAAGGGACTAACTTCAAAGGTGGTTAAATGCTAAATTGATGTGTTGTAGTTTTATTTTTATAGAACAAAGTCCCAATACTTTTTGATCAGGCTTCGTATATATCTTCATTTTGATAGAAATCACATATACTGGAACATACAATGTATTAAAATTAAGTTTTTGAGGAATGTACTTGAACATTTTCAGTAATAGCAATTTTTAAAAAACAAATATAAACATACCATGGGCATAAAATTGCTATTAATGTTTGTGGCCACAGACTTTATATCACTTAGCTTTAAAAATTTTGTTGACTTAATCAAAATCTTGTAACGGGCTTATATTTGCATTTACAAAATAAAAGAATCCATCTACCTTTCCATTTTTATTTTTTTATACTTTTTACAAGGCTCAGTAGCCACTCCTGGTAAAAAAAAAATTACTGAATGAAGTGTGTGAGATGGATGTAAGAGGTGATAGAAGGAAGTGAAGATTAGGGGGATAAGGGGGATATACAGCGATTGACCCTTGACTCGAAGAGGGTAAAATTGTAGTTCACACAAGTGTTTCACAGAGTAGCAGTTTACAGGAAAAAAAACCTGTCCAAATGAAACTTCCTCCTTACAAATGGAATAAAAAAAGAGTAAATGTGGGTGATTCAACTCCATGGACCTAACATGATGAGTCCAAACTATATGGGTCAGTCAACCTTTAACTAGCTGGAAACAAAAGTTGTTGCCAGAGACTTCTTTCCCTTTGCAGCTGTAGGCAAATTCTGTGACCACAAGAGGGTTGCTGTAAATAAACACTTGTCAACTGGTATTTTAAGCTGGAAATAGCCTCATTCCAAAGCAGTAGTAGGCTGAGCTTCTCTTTACCGATACCATTTTGAATTCAACATCAATTAAACCTACATTAAATTTTTAACAATATTTTTAAACAAAAATGGCCTCATCAACATCCAATGAAACCATTATTCAGAAGTTTTTCTTTAATTCAGACTCTGATGATGATTTTGAAGGCTTTACTCAAGTGGATATTGATGGTGAAGTGGTCAAAGTTGATAACCACGCTAGTGATGTGGAGGAAAGTGATGCTGACCACTAGGGACCAAAGTGGCTACTATTATCCAGGGTTGATGAATTTATTTTGATATTTACATGTTTAGAAAATGGTAAAAAATAAATATTTCATTATAGTTCAGATATTTTTATATTCTTGTAAATAAACAATAATAAATCGTGTTTAATGTCTTTGTCGTCAAAGAAAATGTATAAATCCTCTTCCATCTATCTTTGGTTTTTATTAAAATTCTAATCATTGCTTTCTGAAAGCATAAACATTGAAGAGTGAAGGTAGTTAAAATAAAATCGCAGTTAAAATGGGATACACTTTTCTTTTGACATTATATTATTTTGTGGGCACAAAGTTCTATGTTTGCCAAAAATCTTTTTGTGAATAATTTTTGCTGATTAGCATGTTCATTAGAATAATATGTAATTTTTTTTTTTTTTATTCTTAAGTGTGGGCCCTGTTCATAGTGCAAATACAATATCAAGTCAATCTCTATTTTTTTTTTTTTTTTTTTATCAGATTTAAGACTGTCACATAACTGTTTACAACTGTGTGGTAATCACTACAGAGAGAGTTAAAAAAAAGTATGATAGTGGTGTCAAGGGAATAACAAACCTTTTGACACACTGTCTTTTTTTTTGTGGGCAAAAAGGTTAAATATTGCTCAGTTATTAAATCAAAATTTTCTCCAATCATTCTTACTAATGACCAGGGCCGGATTTAGACCATAAGGGGTCCCCATCATTATGTATATATGTATATTTGCTCTGCCTTCTTCATATCTATGATAAAAAAAAATATTTTTAGAAGCATTTACATCAAAAATCTAAATGGGGCTTCTTCAGTGGTCCCTATCAAATTTAAAAGAGCCACTCCAAATAGAGTATACTTGAGTATATTGGCAAATACTGGTTGAGTTCATACTTGAGTCTCTGAACATCCACCTGAAAGGTGATCCCCTTGTAGAAGGGGATCTTATCACTTTGTAAGGTAGATTCACTGTATGTTAAGGCTGATGATGAATGCAACATGAAGAATAAATTGTACTGTTTGTTTTCAATTTTTTTTCCAGTTTAAAAGCAAAATAGAAAGAAAATGATTTTCATTATTTATGACACTGGCTTAAGCCAGTGCCATAAATAATGAAAATCATTTCTTTTCCTGATAAAAAAGCAAAAAATACTCAAGCCCATGTTAAAAAAAAAAAAAATTCAAAAATTTCTGTTTCCCCACATTCAAGTACCAAACTATTACAAAATAAAATACATACAGGCTGAATTGTAATGGTTATTTTCTAAGTATAGCTTAGAAGTGGCACAAGGCCGAAAGTGAGGTGCACCCAGTGAGGATTGAACTCCCTAGTCAGTTGTAATAAATCTAGCAAAGCAAGCTTGCTAACCCTTACACCATGTCAAAGTGCCTTCAGGCCAAATTGTAATGTATTAGAATGCTTTTAAAATTAAAAACTAGCAACAACATAAAAATTAAACCAATAAAAATTGATGGGTGTTACAAAACAAATGACTGGAATGAAAATCAATTTGGTCAAGTTGTATAATAATTACTGCAACTAGACTTTCTTTGTTTCTTTCTTTCTTGGTTTGTTTGTTTCTTTCTTTCTTTCTTAGAAATTGGGGAGATCCATTTACATAGAAAACTACCCTCTTACTGTCAACTTTTATCAAATTTAATAATTTATTTTTTTTTAATTTTTGATCTCAAAATTAAAAATATAAACTGTAACTGTATTAAATAATTATAGAAATTAATGGGGATTTGAATAATTCTAATTAATTCATCGGGTCTAGAAGAATCCTCAACAGAATGAATTATGAATATTATATAATTGTATTTTGTATTATATAAATATACAAAAAATATTATTTCAGGTTGCATTGACTCCAACTCAATCTCTTCACATTTTTTTTTGTTTTTATTAAATAAAAATCAATAATAAAAATAAGTCCTTTGGATATGTGTGATAGATGTTGGGTAAAAGTATTTTGCCCTTGCAAATGTGAACTGAAATTAATATCTTGTAAGGGTTTTTTATTTATTTTTGGCCACTCGTACATAAAATATTGTTTAGTTGTTAATGCAACTTGTAAGCAGGCATAAACAATACACACACAAGAAAACTAAGACATTATTTAATTAGAAAAGCTTTTAATTGGTTTTATGAATAAAATATATTATGGACACTACTGTCTTAAGAAAAATATTTTCAATATATAATGAATTTTTACAAGAATTGTTTTCATTTTTTATAAATTTGAATAATTTACAAGCTTTTAAATCTTTTAAAATTCTATATTAATTTATAGCATTCAAGTGATATTAAATTAAAACTGTATGCACTAATCATAAATGGAAAAGCATGCTACAATTCAGTGATCCTTAATATCTTAAAAAGAATTTGCATTTAGTTTGTGTACAAACAATTTGATTTTTTGTAAATACAGACAACCTTACGCAACATCAGAAAAAAAGACTTAACAATAGTATATTTAAGATTTATTTATAATTTTCTAATATTACCTCAACAAGAGATTTCATAAGTCTACTCAAAATTCAGTAAAATATCAGAATGATTGAAATATTTAAAATTTTTAAACTACTGGTTACTTAAATAACATATATAAAAAAGGTTGTATTCATCATGTATTTTTTTAAAAAATTATTGATCGACCCTAGGGTTTTACTTGCCAGGGCCAGACATTCAATAAATCTATTAAATTATTATCATACCTCGTCAGAACAAATTTGAAAATTAAGTGACCTGTGGGTGGTACAAAATTTTATTAAATCTTTTAAAACAGATATTTTTAAAAGAATTTATAAATATACAGGGTGATTGAAAAGTAACTCTGTATTTTACGTATGATGGACTCTCTGGTCTTAGCTATAATTTTTACAAGACAAGAGAGTCCATCATACATAAAATAGGTAATTACGTTTCAATCACCCTGTATACAAAAATGTGTTATTTCTTTGTTTTAATTGTTATATTTTTTAAACCCACCTCGTTATGGCAATGTTTTTTTTTTTTTTTATTGTTGCTCCATCTTTTATATTTTTACATATATTTATATATGCTTGTAAAATATGCATTTTTAAAGCTTTAATAAATTTGAAATTTTTTCCATACTAAAATTTCATTAGAAATGTAACATTTAAATTATCTTTTCATGAAGAAAAAGACAAAAATACTCATTTTTGCATATATATATATATATATATATATATATATATATATATACTTTTAAAAGGTAACATTTAAATTATCTTTTCATGATGAAAAAGCCAAAAAGACTCGTCATTTTTGCATATATTTATATATACTTTTAAAATGTTAGTTTTTAAAGGTATAATAAATTCAAAATTTTTTCTCATACTAAAAGTTCATTAAAAATGTAACCTTTAAATTTGCTTTTCTTGAGGAAAAAGCAAAAACTACTCGTGTTCAAAAAATATATTTTATAATTTAAATTTAAACACTTTAATCATTTCAAATGTTCTCTATTTTTTAATATCACTATATTAATATCTTAGCTTGGCAGCACCCATCTCCTCTCTATCTGAAAGCCCACTGAAAGGATCATGTGGAAGAAGAATGAAAGCAACACCATGCTGGATTAGTTGAGGCCTGGATCAACAATTGCAACATGTACAATTGAATCACTCCAATACGGGAATGACAGATGGGTGAGAGGAGCAATAAACAGTGAGAGTTGCAAACACCGGGTACAACCAATTGAACATGGAATGTTTGCACCCTCTATGCCTTTTAGAGAAAAACGTGGACAGACATGAACTACTGAGAGCTACCACACCAGCAGCATGCAGAAGGTGCGATGGCCCCGGGTATCCACATTGGGAGGGCATTCACTCAAAGAGTGAAATAAAAATTTACTTTATATTTAATTTGAATAAAGAGTTTACTTAATGTCTCATCTGTTTTTACATTTTTAAAACGTTTTCCTTTCTTACATTTCTCAATACTAGGCCCCTTAAATCTTAGGGCCATTCAATCAAAGAGTTGCCCCTGGGCATCACCAAACCTCTATACATCACTGGCTACTGCTAACAGATCAGACTGGAGGAGGATGTCTGTTTCTTCTGCCCTCAGATCCCTCGCCCGACAATTGAAGCAGTCAGGGGTCTGCTGCTGATGATGATATTTAATTTTCCTTATGTCAATATATATATATATATATATATATATATATATTTTAAAGACATTTATATTATGTTTAACGTTCTTTTTATAGATACAAGTATTTAAGCAAATGCTCTGTTTTTTTTATAATAAACAGTATTAAATAACATTTACCGGCCTGAATGTCCGAGAAATTTTCATAGGAAATTTTCGCTCTCCAACAGGAATCGAACCTGTATCCTATACGGAACCATCATTTCGCGTGATGTGCCTTAACCTTTCGGCCACAGATGAGCGTCTGGTTAGCAAGGTTGATTTTAACTAACCAGACGCTCATCTGTGGCCGAAAGGTTAAGGCACATCACGCGAAATGATGGTTCCGTATAGGATACAGGTTTGATTCCTGTCGGAGAGCGAAAATTTTCTATGAAAATTTCTCGGACATTCAGGCCGGTAAATGTTATTTAATACTGTTTATTATAAAAAAAAAAAACAGAGCATTTGCTTAAATACTTGTATCTATAAAAAGAACGTTAAACATAATATAAATGTCTTTAAAATAAATTGTCGGACAATGTCCAATTCTAAAAATATATATATATATATATATATATATATATATATATATATATAAAAAAATTATGCATACATATATATGTACATGTATTCATACTTTTTTTTTTTACTTTTTAAAAAATTTATTTTTAAATATCATTTTGTCATTGCAGATTCCCCAACAATCACATAATTTAGAAAATAGAAACCCGTTGTAATATTCAAACTTGTTGATTATTCATCTTAAATTACTCATCCTATTATAATTGTGCTTGTCCTTCCATGCATTACTTTGCACAACTATTATGTCCTGCCAATACCTCATAAATAATGGACTATTCCATTTTTTTATTGCATGGAAAGAGAAAAAAAAATGTACCTACAGTGTAACCCGGATATAAGAGAGATTTTCTCTGGTCCCAAATTAGAGCCTGTGTTAATGTATACATGATAGACCAAACCCGGATATAAGAGATTTCTTCTCCGGTCCCAACAACTCTCTTATATCCGGGTTACACTGTACTTGGTTTTTGTGAAAGAAAGAAATGACCTTGTCAAACTCTCTCTGATCACTGCCACCACCACCAGGGGTGAGAAACGGAATGGGGAGAGACGATGGCAAGCATGTGCCGATGATAAAACATTGCCTGAATTTTTTCAATGAAGTATCATCATTATTCATCTTTGTGTTGAACATTTTATTTCAGTTGGTGTATTCGGCCATATCCTATTAAAATTGTGCTTGTCTCACCCTTTGTTAGGTCTCCCAGCCGTAATGCCTTGTGAATACCTCATAAAAAAAATGGTCTGTTCTGTTTTGGTTGAATGGAAAGAAGGTAAAAGACACTACTTGATTTCGGTGAGAACATGAAAGATGGGAAGATAGAAATGGAAAGAGAGTGAGAGAGAATCAGATTAAATTGATGAAAAGAGATTCTACCTTCTGATCTTAACTAAAAGGCTGAGCAGCTATGGAAATCGAGTAAGGCAATCGCCAAAAGTCCAGTCACCATAAATAAAATAACATCATCTGCTGAATTATTTCTAAATTATTATTAAGAAAACGGTTTGCAAGACAAGGTTTGGCAAGAAAAAAAAGAAAAGAGTGTCCTGCTAACATCTCATAAATAATGGATTATTCTGTTTTGATTTCTCAACTGATATGGTACTTGGTTTCACTGAGAAAATGAATGAATGAAAGGGAAGATAGCAATGTTTAACAGCTGTTCTGATGAAATGGAAAAAGTTGTCAATTTCAAATCTTTTCACTTGTACCCAATTCTTAAAAAAATAACCAGCATTAATATTTATGATTATTATTGCAAAATTAAAGTTGTTAAGCTCAAATATTTAAAGATGTGATAGAATTTCAACAGATATTTTACTGTCATAGACCTACAATACCTTTTATTCAATCATTAACGGAAGAATGAAGATTCATCAGATAATTCAGATAGGAAAACCATTAAATTTTTCACGGGTCATTCTAGTCAAAATAAATTTTGGGGCAGATGAAAAGTTTTTAGCATTTTAAGTGAATTTCAAAGACAATATTTAGGTATTTGTACAATGATTTATTCAACAACATAATTGTCATTTTGTTCTACTACATCCTGCTATCTTCGAAACAGCTTCATGATTCCTTCCTCCCAGAATTTGGTATCTGTCTGGGTGATGAACTGGTTTTTACAGGCTTCCAGACAATCTTGCAGATATTGAAATAAGTATTAATCTGAAAGTGCAAGATCAGGCAAGTATGGTGGGTGTATTAAGCCATATTATTGAAGCTGTACCAATTTTTGCCAGAGATGTGAGGTCTGGTATTGTCCTGATTGACAATGACACTCATTCATTTGGCTAATTCCAGATGCTTTCTATCAATTGCTGCCTTTAATTAGTTCAGGGAGAACAGTACTTGTCTGACTTCAGTGTCTGATACTGTGGAAGATGCACATAAAACACAGTGTCCTTCCAATTCTACCAGAAAGCACCTTCTTTGGATGTAGATCGGCTTTTAGAGTTGTTAACAGTGGCTCACTTAATTTTCCCTAGGACTTTTTTGATCCATTCTTGTAATTATGAAATGAAAATGTCTTTTGCAAAACATTTTTTTGTTCTGAATGATGACGTCATTTTAGAAAATCAAAGTATATTTTTTTTTGTTAAGAATTACATTGGTAACCAACCTCATAAACCCACATTTTAATTACTACCAAGCAATAAAACAAAGCATCACATGGTACAATAAAAAGGAAACTTCTCAAAATTATAAACAGTAACTGTGTTGGTTCAATGAAACATTTGAAAATTTATTATTGATTTAAAAAAATTCTTCATAATTCAAGACATCATTATCTTAGTCAAATATAACTGAAGAAAATGTCACCTACACCGCCATTTCAACAGGAAATGCAGTCATTTTAAATTATAATCACACAAGCGTTTAGACTTCATATGTTGCATTTTATATTTTAAAGTTTATTATAGAAAGTACTGTAATACATGGCTTAATCTGACATATTTAACATTACATTTCAGCCAATTCCATGCTATGTCAGGTAATGTTGGCTAGTATGTGAGAACAGCCCCAGGCTCCTCATTTAAAACATAGACCTTAAATTCTTGTATGTGATATCTGAGAGAGTGCCTTTTACCACTGGGGTGGGTGATTATATATCTATCTCTGTCATGTGACTCTTTCTTATTCCAGGTAGAGTTGGGCCAATCATGTGTTTGCCTGTCATGGTTGCCGCTGACAGTGGATGAATTGCAGATCTCCCCACTCCTGGCTAAGAGGTCATTTTAGGTTAAAAATGCATCTGTTGTCCTTGATGGTCTGGTGTGACATTGAGTGCAAAGTCTATTCTGGCATGAATGTTTTTTATGAGGATGTCCGCTTGAAAACAGAGATTCCCAAACTTGAAAGACAGGGTCACTTTCAAGTGAATGTTCACAAAAATTAACTTACATGACAAATGTTTATATACTACCAAAGAATATTATTTCTTTCCCATTGTAATGGTATATTTTGCCTCAAATTTGACTGAAAATAATCAGTTAAACAGTTGATAAGCTTCCAGTCTATGTTCATGTATGTAACACCAATGGATTTATTTACATGTTACCAGAATATTTCTCCCCAGTGTGTCCATATAGAACATTAAATGTAACTTCTGTGAAAAAGGAAGTCTTACACATTGCACTCCAGTGTGTATTCACATATGCACTGCCAGAACGGATTTGTGCGTAAATGAAGAATCAGACCTTTTACAAGAAATTTGCAGATGCCCCATCAAATGTGACTTTCGTGAAAATGAAGAACCACACACTTCGCATGAATAAGGCTTCCCTCCAGCGTGTGTTCGCATATGCCCTACCAAATGTGACTTCCGTGAAAATGAAGAACCACAAACATCACAAGAATAAGGCTTCTCTCCAGTGTGTGTCCGCATATGCCCCACCAAATGTGATTTCTGTGAAAAAGCAGCGTCACACACTTCACAAGAATATGGCTTCTCTCCAGTATGTGTTCGAATATGCTCTACCAAATCTGACTTTTGTGAAAAAGAGGAGCTACATACTTCACAAGAATATGGTTTCACTCCAGTGTGTGTTCTAATATGCACAATCAAACTTGTTTTATGTGTAAAGGAAGAGCTACACACCTGACAAGAATGTGGCTTCTCTCCAGTGTGTGTTCGCATATGTACCACCAAATTAGATTTTTGTGGAAATGAAGAGCCACACACATCACAAGAATATGGCTTCTCTCCAGTGTGTCTCCGCATATGTCTCACCAAATGTGACTTTTGTGAAAATGAAGAGCCACACACTTCACAAGGAAATGGCCTCTCTTCAGTGTGTTTTCGCATATGCACCACCAATTCTGATCTATGCCTAATAGAAGCACCACACACTTCACAAGAGTATGGTTTCACCCCTGTGTGTGTTTGCATATGACCCAACAAATGTGCCTTTTGTGAAAATGAAGTGCCACACACTTCACAAGAATATGGTTTCTCACCTGTGTGTGTTCTCATATGCTTCACCAAATCTGACTTTTGTGAAAAGGAAGAACCACACACTTCACAAGAATATGGCTTCTCACCAGTGTGTATTCGCATGTGCACGACCAGATTATATTTGCGTGTGAAAGTAGAGCTACACACTTCACAGGTAAATGGTTTCTTGTCAGTATGAGTCTTTACAGGTTTTTTAAAAATGGAACTATTAGTCAATTCACATCCAGAAGTTTCAGAACAATCTTCTTTTTCTGAGTGGGTTTCCATAGTTTCCTTTTCGTGAGCAACAGAAAAAATACACACACAAAAAACTGGTAAAATTCAAATTCACAAAATTATATATGTTCATAAGATATTTTGAAAAATACCAGATCTTTCCAAGTTACAACTGCTCCAAACTTAACAGTGAAAACACATTTTACAATAGATTCTTTTCCTCTACTGTGTTTTTACAAATGATGCCCTTATGCATGATTTCTCTCCAGTTTGTGTTCACATATATTTTCCCAAATGTAATTTTGTTGAAAAGAAAGAAACCCATACATTACAAGAATGTTTTCTTTCTTGGAAGGAATTTTCTTTTTTAAAATTGAACTTCAAGATAATTTACACACAAGATTCATAATACTTTTTCTGGGTGCTTTTTCATATCAAATCCATAATAAAATGATGATCCATTCAAATTTTCAAAATCGTTCATGTTCAGAAAATGTTTTTCTTAGCAGGAACATCTGTAAAAGAAAAACAACGAAACAAATTAAGTGTAAAATATGAAATTTAAAATGAATAATAAGAGTATATTATTCCACTAGCTTAAATTATTTGACTAGCTTAAGGTAGCTCCTGCAGAGGGATCTTGATTAGGCCTTCATCACAAACAGTAGGGAGGTGTAGCAGCAATAGGCAACAATAAATTACAGAAGAACTCAAAATTGATCGCTGCAATTGCATTAATATTTAAGCTTACATTTTCAAAGTTCAACAATAATTCTTCTGCCTTAATTTAAAGACAATTTGATGTAAGCAGGTCCTTAACATTTCCATACAATTATTTTTATTTCATGGGTCACTTTCACTGGATTCCACAATTAATTTTGATTATTCCCAAATTTATTTCCACGTTATAAAAACTGATATCATACAAATAATTTGTTGCAAAAAATCACATAAAAAAAAACTTATTGTTATTCGTTTCTTTTAAATGCCAGTAGTATTGGGATAGAGATGTCTGATTTTTATTTTGGATATTGTTGAAGGAGCTCTACACCGAAAGTAAAATGGAAAATGATAAATAGAACAAGAACTTGTAAAACCTGGGACAACCCATGCCCTTTATGCCTACATGAAAAACCACACATCATTAAGTTTCTAAATAATGAAAAGTTATTAAACCATAGACAGGAGTTAACGTTTTTTTGCCGACATCAACAAATTTTCGCATTAAATAATTAATAAAAAAAATAATAATATATAAACAAATAAATTCTATAGTTTAATAAAAGCCTTAAAAGCTCAGCCCAATCATTAAATAGAAAAACCCTTTGTGGAGTCGCAAAAAAAACAAAAAAAAAATTCTAATCCATTTCAACACGTTTGTAGAAAAAAAATAGCCATTTGAATAAACAAATAAATAAACAGATTAATAGACAGATAATAATGAAACAGAATCCTCTCGATACTTAACGACCTGTCGCAAGGCCATAAAAATGCCTTTTTGACCAACTAGACGTCGACCGCTACTATCAGACTTGAAATAGGCACCCCAATATAACCTGACATAAACTTTACGAAGGGGACTGGTCTGTAGATAAAAATTAATTCTTAACTCTTAGACCACCTAACCAATATGGCCGACCCTAGCCGTTTCCATAGTAACTAATGTTGCAAGAGCCCATACTTATAAACACGCACAAACCACAAGATAGCTTATTCCCAAATTCTCGCTTGACGATGAAGTGAGACCAGACACCTTAATTCAACTTAATTTCAAAAATTATATTAAGGGTCTCGGCTCTCGCTTTTGAAACATGAGAACTCTTATGTAGCGAAGGAATCATATTTTTTTAAAAAATATTATAATATAAGCTCTACATCAGTATGGAGCACTGTCTTTTTAAAAATAAAAGCAAAAATACTAAGGAACTCCAGATTATTTATCTAACGTGTTCTTTCCTATTTTTCTGCATACCTGCACACACATATATATATATATATATATATATATATATATATTAATGCTTGTTTCATTAAATAATATAGACAGGTTTTGTCTATTTATTTTAATCAAATTCCTTTCATATCGTCTGATAAGCTTATTAACATTATCATTGAAAGATGAAAGAAAATCACCATATTGATACATGTTTTTTAATCCTAACTAAGCTTTTGGCTTACATAAGCCATCATCAAAGATGACAATTACATTACAACAAATTAAACGAAACATGGACATAGCAACTATGATAGTCTGTTTTGCTTGCATGGAAGACTTCTAAGCAATGGCAAACTCATGCATACAAGATGCTGGAAGCAAAAATTGCACCATGCCCCATGACATCACACATGACCACATGAGATTGAAAACGAAAAGTGTTAAACATGGAAAGCCTTTGGTATAAACCAATGGCTTCTGTTTATCAATTATAGGCATTTAAGTATATTTGTGGAGTTTTCATAGTTTATTTTGTTCAGGTTAGGTTTCAACTGTTTTATGTATATAGCTTCAAGAATTTTTAGTTTTTGTTTATTGTTTTCACGTATAGTTGTGTTTTCAACAAGGAGTTTCTGGAATTGTGTATGCGGCCAGGCATGTTGTTTTAAATGCCTAAAAATGTTAGAATCATCATTAAAATGTAGAGTCAAGTGTCGTGAAAACGGGTTTGTGGTGTGACCAACATAAATATTATTTAATCCGTTGGAGATACATTCTCCCAGACGGCACTTGAATTTGTAAACTATGTTGGTTTTTTGCAAATCGCTAACAGGCGGGGGGAATCATTGCGAATAATTGAGTTGGATATACTAGATTTAGTGTAGTATATGATTAACTTAATTTTTTGCTAGGATCTGTTGTAGGTATATTAGCATTTACCAATTTTTTTAGTATATTTGCATCTTGTTTATAATTAGTATGCATTTGATATAGGAGATTAATATGTTTGGGATTAGTTGAAGAAGTATTATGTTCTATTTGCTTAGTATTGAGACTTCTAAGAAAGCATCTGATTTGTCCATCAACTATATAGTTTGGAATGCTATTATTAATAAGTGTTTGTTTTATATTCTTTAGTTCACGGTAAAAAATCTGTTTTGCGGATGAATTAATTTCTGAATGATGTATTAGACTTTTTATAATTGCTATTTTGTAATAATATGGACATTCGCTATTGTAGTTTAAGTGTACACGAATTTATGCTAGTAAGTTTTTTATATTGCTTTTTATAATTGCTATTTTGTAATAATATGGACATTCGCTATTGTAGTTTAAGTGTACACGAATTTATGCTAGTAAGTTTTTTATATGGCTTTTTATAATTGCTATTTTGTAATAATATGGACATTCGCTATTGTAGTTTAAGTGTACACGAATTTATGCTAGTAAGTTTTTTATATGGCTTTTTATAATTGCTATTTTGTAATAATATGGACATTCGCTATTGTAGTTTAAGTGTACACGAATTTATGCTAGTAAGTTTTTTATATGGCGAAATAGTAAATTTGTTATTATTTGTGTTTATCAATGTCAAGGAAGGGGATTTTATTAGTATTGAGCTCATACATGAATTTAAGGACAGAATTATTTTGGAAACATTTTTGGAGCTGAAGTATTTCATCTGTATTTTTAACTAACATAAGGATATCATCAACATATCTTAAGTAGATGGATGGTTTTTTAAAAATCTGTAAATATCTTATTTTTGAGGTTCGACATGTAGAAATTGCTAAATGTCAGACCCAGTGTTGAATCCATGGAGACACCATCATGTTGTGTATATATATATATATATATATATTATTATTATTATGATTTAAAAAAGGGACTATATATATATATATATATATATATATATTAATTTAAATTTAAATAGTAAAATGTTAAAATTAATAATATTTACTTTGATATTTATAAACTTAAGTCATCACCTAACATTAAACATTAAATGTGAACTTTATGTAAAGTTTAAAGAAATATAAATATAAATATGTGGAAGGAATTGAGAACATATATGTAAATACTGATATATGAAAGTACATGTGTATGTGACTGTGTGTAATTGCACATGTAAATGAACGTATGTATATATATGATTTACATAAGTGTATGTGTGATAGATATATATGTATATGATAAAACAAAATATTTAATAATTGCCTTCAATCATTACTCCATCTTAATTGAAGACCAAAACCTTAAGTAAAAAAGATTACCCATCTAAAAATAGTCTTAAATTACATTCATGAATTAGACTCAAACTGTTAAAGATGTTGCCTTAACAATCATTTACAATATTGAAAGATTAATATAAGTAAACTGTTATAATTTAAATAATTAGTTTTAATGTACTTTCTATGAATGTATTTTGAAATATACTATTTAAATAATATTAAATCCCTAAATTATTTGTTAAAAGAGTTAGAATTTTAGATTGCTAGCAAATATCAATTTATTTTCTTCGATGATTTTAAAAATTAAATTACTATCAAACATTAAAATATTTTTGACATAAATTGCTAAAGTTATCTCTCCTACTGTTGCTTAGCAAAACTTAATGACAGCTTCTTTCTCTCTACTTCCCCCTTCCTTCTTTATTTCTCTCTTCTCTCCCTTCCCTCTCAATATATTACTTCCGTTAAGTTAACCAATTAAATAGGTCAATGTCTGTCCCCTCCCCTACCTTAATACTAAGTATGATAGATAGAAATATTAAAGTAAACGCTCTCTATATTCAATCATGTCTCTCACACTACACCTCATTACCTCCCTCTGTTAAATTATATAAACTTCATACTACCCATCAAAAGTGTATAAGTTCATTTCAATTTTAATTTATCATTTTTCGTTTCACCGTTTGGAAGTGGAGTGTGATGAGCCAGTGTCCTTTAATAAAAGGCTTGGTGAAATAAATTATTACATGGAGCCTTAAAGTGGTCTGTTTTTTCCTTTAAAATATATATATATATATATATATATATATATATATATATATATATATATATATATATATATATTCTTTTTCTCCATTCCATTTTTGAATAACTTTATATTTTAAACCTAATGCTCAGTTTAATTTAGAATTTGCAATTTTTAATTTTTATTTTTACTGTGAAATTAAAACTTAATTATTTCATATTGATTTCTAGTTTAGTCTAACATTAAATTTGATCAACTAATGGTTTGTATTTAGAATACACTCACGTTTTTTTGAATTTTCATATACTTGTATTGTGATTGGTCATCATAGGTTACATAACAAGGTTTCCCCTATTGAGGGGGGTTTGATTTGGCTTTGAATTTCCAAAAAACTCTTTTTTTGCCATCAACACCATCACAGAAGGGTTGAAGCAAAATGGCTGTTTTTGTAGTGATGCTTATTTTATAATTTTTGAATAAATATTATCTATCTATACACACACACACAGACACACACACACATATATATATATATATATATATATATATATATATATATATATATATATATAATTATATACAGTACATGCATAATTACACACAATTATACATAATACACACAAATATTTTTAAATAAGCTATATTTAGACAGCATGTATTCATTCAAACAAGTTTGATTAAAAAGAACCAAGGTCTGTTTAATATTTTATTGTATTTTTCCAATTTTCGGATGTGTTAAGTATTGTGCTTGAAGTTGTGAATAAACTGTCTGAAGTTCATATTTTGTTATTTTTGTTCAAGTACTTTCGACTTTTGCAATTATTATCAAGAACTGATATTAGTGTCAGTGTGGTAGTTAGAATTCTTTTGTCTGTATCCTGATATTCTTTGGGAAGCTGGATGTTCGAAATGTTTCTATGTATGCATACTGTATATGTACCATACATACTAACTTGCACACACAACACACTCATACTCACACAGACTCACTAGAAAAAAAAAAATTCACTGTTAATTACTCATTCTTGAATTGCCCCCTTTAAAAATCAAATTTTGAGAACCACAGGCTTGATGTACTGTGAATTGAATTGTGCAACATTAAAAGTGAGGATTATGTGAATTTTAATGAGAGGCCTGAAACATGGTGGAGGGAGGATAGTTGTAATATTAAGGATGAGAACTTCCATTTGGAGCAGAGTCGATAATTAGAATAGTACTGACCAATAAAAAATATGCTTGTGCATTGAATACCATTGTCATATCTGGCCTGGTATTCCTGCTGTGCATCTTGAGATTCTTGGCAAAATCCAAAGAAGGAACTCTAATTGATCCTGGCTAGGCATCTTGACTTCAGTCACTTTCTCACCAACATGACAGTGCTTCCCTTTGTCTTTTCTACAACTATTTTCATGGCAACTGCTCTGATGAGCTTTTTTCCCTGGTGCCCTAAATACATGAATTTAAGTCTGCTACTAGATTGGCAACTAGGTCCCATTGTTTTACTGTTGGAATAATTAAATGCAACCACCACTTCTACTTCGACGGTTTCTTTTCTCACACTTGCTACCTGTGGAACTCTCTCCCGTTTCATTGCTGATAACTACAATCTTCAAAAACTTAAAATGGCAATGTCAGTCACCATTTTCTGTCTTCTTGAGCCCCATTCATTTTTTTTGTTCTTTCCTCAATCTTCACTGCCTGTGTGCTAGTAGCATTACTGCCTTGCTTGGATTGAAATGATTAAAAAAAAGACAAAATAAGGCAAATTGCTATGATAATTCTCTAATAAGGGAGAGATGATGAGAGGAGAGTTGATCTAGGTGCATCAATGACTTGTGGAAATCTGAGTACAGCCACTGATGGCAATGCTTCAGCCAATCAAAGGCAAGGTCTGGCTGGTATTGGATTTTCAGCAAGTGAATGAACACATACGTAGTAATTGAATGATTTGTTTTTCTTATGATTTATCAACCATTTGCAGGTTACTTAAAACCAGAAAATGTTTTTAAATTCTAAGATTTTTTCAAAGATAATAATTATTTACCGATGCAAGTCCTCCTAATTAATTAACCGATAATTTGGGTGAAAATAGTATTTGATAAAAAAAACAAGAAATTATAAAGTGGATATAAAGTGGGGGATCAATTCTCTATTACACTCACTATATAAACTGATTCCTCACTTTGTGGCCATGGTAGTTTCTATACATTTTCCAGAGAATGTAAAAGACATGCCTGTGTAGCTAATCAGTATGCCATTGATTTGTTTTCTACAGCTTATGAACCCTTTGCACGTTATTTAAAGCAAGAAATTATTTTTAAATTGTAAGAATTTTTTGGAGATAATAATGATTTACTGATGCACGTCTTACTAATTAACCCATAACTGGGGAGAGAAGAAGTGGATACATACCTTTCCCAAGGGTATTTGCACATAAGTGAATATAACAAACCCGACTGGAATTGAAGCTCTGCTCTCTAATTCTGAGCTATTATGCATTGCACCATTAGGGCAGGTTGATTTTTCACTTTTTTTATAAAATCAACATTGCATTCTGGGTGAATGCTGGGGTTTGATGTGATAAGTACTGACACCAAAAATTAGATTCATAGCTTTTACCAATTTTTGAGCATTTAGTTTTTAAAGACCACAGTAGGTTTTTGCTTACAAACTGTTGTTGTTAGTTGTTCTGATGAGGTTTCCTCTTTGGTACCTACACTTTATGAGTTTAAGCACAGTACTAGATTGGCAGTTAGGTTTCATCATTTCACAGTTGAAATTGTTTGATGTAACCTTAAGTTATATCCTAACAGTTTCTTTACTCGTTTTGGAGTTCTCTTCCAGCTTCTTGCTTTCCAGTCAACTTTGATGCTCAAAAATTTAAATGCAATGTCAATCGTTATCTTCTTCTGTGGTTACACCATTTGACTTTGCCAAAAATTCCACTTAGGTGACACTATTTAAGGCTATGAAAAGGAAAACATTTCCTTCTCTTTCTTTATTTTTCCTCTTGCTTCCTGATGTAGTAAAATGTAGATATAAAGAATGCTTGCCAAGACACGTTCATATTTTTCGTCCACTAATGAACTCTCACACAAACAAGCACAAGTTTTTAATATATTTTCATTTACTTTCCATTGTGTATACCTGTCAGTCCTTTTGTTAAGAACATGCATTTAATTGTTGTTTGTTTTAAATTCCATGTTCGCTGTTATTTATTTTTACCCAGACTCACATGAGTCCACCAAATATTGTTTGTGGGCCAAATGTTCCAAGAGTCGTAAATGTTTACTGAAAAACATTCACACCTCACAAAAAAGTGGTGCACACACACATGTATCGCACATACACAGGCACCCTTTTAATAGCTAGGTTTTTAATATATGTTCCTTTACTTTCAGTTGTGTACCCGTCATTCCTTTCGTTAACAACATGCATTTCATTTTCAATTGTTTTAAAGTCCATGTTTTGTGTTACTTATTTTTAAAAGAGATTGATTTGTGGTGATTACCACCACCATCACAGACACACAATACATAGAAATTGTACAAGCATTCATTGGTTAATCTCCTCAAAACTAGCTCGCTGATTGGTTAATTCCGACCAATCAAATCGCCTGCACGCAAGGAATAAAATTTCCTGCTTACTAAGTTTGAGCAGGTCACATGATACACCATCTCATATAAACAAAACACGAGTGGTTCTCTCTCTCTCCGTCTCTTGTATTTCATTCCTTGCTGCCAAAATGTAACCTTCAAGAACTCCCGTCTTGACCATGCAGTTAGACATTAAAGAATATTATCAACATTCACGCAAGTACAAATCTTAACTCTTCTGAACTCTTACCAACTTGATCCAATACACAATTCCTAACATGCAACAGGAACTTATTCTTCTAAACTACAGTTTAATAGTTAATCCAACCTATATGAACTCAGGTACAAATATTTCCAAATCTAAGAAACATAACTCTATCAACCCTTTTAGCTTATTTGCATGTACATCAAAAGAAATAAATTCAATTGTTATGTTTTGAACCATTACGTTCTGTCTTGTATTTTATAACGTGCTATTTTATGTCAAATATAAATTGTATTGTGACCGCCACATTGGACAGCGACCTCCAGCATCTTTGCATGTTCTTTTCCACGTCTTTCCTAGTCAAAATTAAATAATTGTGGTGGAGTCTGCTACAGATTTTAAGTTTTGATTTTTAAAAGAGTTTGATTATAATTTTGGTGTTTTTGATCAAAGAGATTATCATGTCAGTCAGTCACCACTTTTGTTGTGGGACTTGTCTCTTTTGTTGCAAGGTGAGAAAATTTTTTTCAGTAAACATTTCAGTGGGCACTTGGAACATTTTTCCCGCAAACAGTATTTGATGGACTCATGTGAGTCCAGGTAAAAATAATATAAATAATGGAATTTAAAACAAATGATTATTCAATAATGGCATGTTATTAACAAAAGTCTTCTTAATTTCTGTTCTTTTAATGTTCTCTCTCCTTAATAAAGTTTTTTTTTTGTCTCTCATATTCTCTTACATTACTGGCTTGGAGTATGAAATGATTAAAAAAAACGTTATAGTAGCTTTTTATATAAAGGACTATGATTGACCTAACACCGTTTTTAGTCCAGCAGTGAATCAGCAATAATTGAGTTATATAGTAATTTGATAATAAAAACAAATGAAACAGGACAAAAATTCCTTGGGTGAAAAAAAAAAAATTCTTTTGTACTGACTACTAAATTAATGATTTATGGTGTGTGGTGGTGGGGGGGAATCAAAACATCTTTGAACTCTTTTTAAAAAGAAATTTACTTTTAAACTTTATATCAGAAGTGATCAACAAAGAATTTTTTCACATATATTTTGATAATATTTAAAGAAAACGCCTCATTTTAGACAAAACATTATTTAAAAAAAAACTGAAAAGTTAACGTTTTTCTTTGTGACAAGTAAAAAAATCTTTTACAAAAATTCGACTTTCTAAAAACAAAAGATGAAAACGACATTTATACATACCTTTTATGTTTTCTTTTGTCTGACTTGTTTTCTTAATGGAAATGCAACATTAGAGAAAGCAAAGAAACTATAATATTCTAAATAAACCATAAATTTATCGGTAAAATTTTCTTACAAACATCAAATAAATAAACGCTATTAAAACAGGAATATGTCGGCAGAGTTAAGGTCAGGGGAGATAACTTATAACAACAATGAAATTTAAGATCCATTCATTTTATTTTCATATTTTAAATTTAATTCCTTTTGTTCAATACATACAATAAAATAGATAAAAGAAATCTTTTAATTTTATTTTAAATTTATTTTGTTCAATAAATAAAATTTTTCAAAATAGAAATTTTACAAATACAAAATTCATATGATCAATTCTCCCTCTGAGAAATATACAATATAAAAAATGCATTCTTGTCCGAAATACAGTGTAACCCGGATATAAGAGAGTTGTCGGGACCGGAGACGAAGTATCTTATATCCGGGTTTCTCTTATATCCGGGTTTGGTCTATTTTGTTTTATTAACACAGGCTCTAATTTGGGACCAGAGAGAATCTCTCTTATATCTCTCATATCTAATTTATACTCGCCTTTCAAATGATACTTCACACACAACGTCATGAATAACGTAAAGTCCCACATGAACAGTGCTAGAAATAATAAGCACACAAAAGGAAATTTTTATGCAAACTTTGTATAATTTGTACCTTTTTGTACATGTGTAACAAATTATTTTCCTTTAAAATTTGACACAGTTGTTGGATTTTGGTTTGTTATCTTGCATCTATTATGACTTGCTACTAGCTAAGTTTTTGTGTTTGACAAGAATTTGGTAGGGAATAAAAATTTTATAAGATTGGCATTAATCTTGCAAGAAGGTACATCTGCCCTTTGCCAGCTCTTGTTTTCAATCCTACAGTGTAACTATCCAAGTCCTGGGCATGACAAAAAACTACATCGGGCAGCAAGGCCTCTGATCGGGAGATTGGAAGTTTTGAGGAGTGTGGAACCACCTCTTAATTGCTGTTGTTCCCAGCTCGACCCTGATCCAGGGTGGTAGCAACTGTTAGGGTCCCAGCTATGGGCAAAAACAAATCACTAGGAAAGAATAAAAATACATTTTTATAGTAAAAATACCAGCAATACATTTTTATATAAAAAAATAACCAATACATATTTATAGTAAAATGACCAACAATAAATATTTATAGTAAAATGACCAACAATACATTTTATCTGTAGTTGAAGGCATACAGTTGCATTCAAAATATTAGTTGAAGCCATAAAATTGTGTTCAAATTATTTAGATTTCAGCTTTATATAACCCATAATGGTTGTGATGCCACTAACCAAACAACCAACATGAAAGGACTCTTTTATGACATTAATCATTATAATATTCTACAATTTCTTAAAGAAATCAAGCTGTATTCTAAAATATAATTTCAACAAACCTACAACATAAAACACACATATCACCACTTCTATTAATTATGTCCACACAAACATGTATATGCACAAAAGCTGAGTATCATCTACCATATATTCAATTGTGACAGCAGAATAATATATATCTTAGTTTTATTACTTTAAAGCTCCCAAGAAAATTAAATTTCAGCATTAAATGACCCATTAGTTGACATGACGTTAAACAAACAAATCAATCATAGATGTGTCTAATCAACCTCCTTATTAGAAATGCCTGTTGAGGAAACTGGTTTTGTTGCTAATAACCAGCCTTGTAGCCAATATTATTGACATGCATAGTACCAGTAGCACCTTTAGAGTAACCTGACAAATTTTTAACTACAAACTGATTAAATCACATGCAATTTTGTTTCATAGTGAATAATTTGCATTAGAAAATCCTGGGTATGACGATAAACCACATCTGGCAGCAAGGTCTCTGAGTGGGAGATTGGAGGCTTTGAGTAGCATGGAACAAACTATTAACTCATATCATTTCCAGGTCCATCCTGACTCAGGGCAGTAGCACCTGCTAGGGTCCCAGTTATGGGCAAATAGTAACCCACCCACCAAACAAAATCAACAGGTTATTTTTATAGTAAAATATATTTTGTAGTGAAATTACTAGCACAAATTACTACAAACTACTCTGAAGGTATAAAATTATGTACAAAACATTTAGATTTTGCAATAGAGGTTGATATACCAATAAACAAAATCAACCAACAAACATGTATATGCGCAAATGCTGAGTATCATCTACCACGTATTCAATTGTGAAAACAGAATAGCATATATCATATTTTTATTACTTCAAACCTCCCAAGAAAATTTCATTTTGGCATTAAATGACTCATGAAGGTGTTTGTGTGCCATTAAACAAACAAATTAATCAATCAAACTTTGCATTAGATTTTAGTAACTGAAAGTTATCTGACTCAACATTTTTTTTTCTAATTGCTAACACCCCAAGGAAGGCAATAAAGCCACTAAGATGCAAGGAGTCACAGTGTGTGGTAGAATTAGCAACAGAAACTTTAGTAATAAGCAGAAAGAGAAAAGAGTAATCAGGAGGACAGTAGATAGCAATTAACATTGCATTTAAATTTTTGCAGATTAAAGTTGCCTGAAAAGCATGGAGCTGGAAGGGAGTTCCACAAGTGAGACGTGTGAGTAAAGAAACTGTTAGCATAGAACTTATGGCTATGTCTAGCCGGCTCAACTTTCAATATTTTGTAAACACAAATGGCTGCATCAACATCTAATGAAGCCTTTATTCAGAAGTTTTTGCTTTGATTCAGATTCCAATGATGATTTTGAAGGCTTTAAGTGGATATTGATGGTGAAGTGGTCAAAGTTGATAACCATACTAGTGACGTGAAGGAAAGCACTAGGTACTATTATCCAGAGCTGATTAATTTTATAGAAGCTACTGGCCTCATGTATGTACCTGATAGCCTTTCTGAAGGTGAATTATTTCGTTTATTTAAATAACTTTATTTGTCAATGAGACAAATATGCTAGTCAGGTGAAAGAAAGAGCAAACAAATGTTAGTGTCTACTCATATGCAAATGTGTGGAAGGATGTCACTTTTTTGATGAAATGAAAACCTTCTTAGCCATTTTCCTTCTTATTGCACCCCGGACCCCCACAAGGAACAATAAAAGTTCAAGTATGTTAAATTGTTAATGTATTTGTTTTTCATTTTTACCGTTTCAATTTTTTGGTTTTCAATGTCAACACATACATGTAAAACGTAATGAATTACATCAAAATATTACTCATCCATCCCTTTATTAGTATAAACACAATACAAAGAAAGTTGTAACAATTTTAAAACAGTACGTGCTCATGTTTTTCTTATTGGGACAGATGAAACGTTTTTAGCATTCTTTAAGTGAATTTCAAAGATAAGATGTAGCTATTTCTACAGAGATTTATTTAAACCTGTATTTTCTATTTTGTCCCACTACCTTTTGCCATGTTGGGACTGCTTCATGATTCCACCTTCCTTGAACTTGGTACCTTTCAGGATGATGAATTGGTCCGAGTGCTTTTTATAGACTTTACAATGTATTCACTCTGTAGAAAGTCCAAGACCAACTTAACGTAGAGGGTTCTTTTTGAGTAACAAATATTTAAAAACAACTAAAGCCTGTTTCTTATCTAGCTTTGCAAACCAATTTATTTAAACATGAACTGTTTTTCAAAATCACCCCCCCCCCCAAAATCTGAAGTAAACAGTGGCTGAAAAATGAATTTTTGTTGTTTTTCAGCAGTATCTGACATATACACTTACAGAAAGGAGATAACCTCTTGCTAACAATGACACACCAATTTAACGTAACTTCATGTGTGTGTGTGTGTATATATATATATTTATGTCTGATACCACAGAACTTCTGAATAGTTTTAGACAGATGAAACTGCATATTTTTTCCCTAAAATGTAATCCTTTTTATTTTATTTATTTTTTTATTTTTTGTCCAAGACCTCATCAGAAGAATTGTTGGCGTCTAGTAAAATGTTAGTAAGAATCATGGAGTGATAGACAAACCGGGAGGAAACTATATGTGATATATTTATATTTATATATTTTATATATACAGGTCTGTGATGCATTGTGGTTAGTCTATTGTATTATTTATCATGGTTATTATGGTGGGTATAGTTTGTTAATTTTTTTAATCATTTCTTAGTTCATTTACTTACTTATTTGTTTGGATTAATTTATTTTACTTGTTTTTGTTTGTTTTCATTTATTCTTGTTCGTTTTCAATTTTTAAGTAGCGTAGTAAAAATTTATTTTCGTGTTTGCATTTTGAGATGAGTTCTAATCACTTATTTAGTAGTTTTGTTTTGGTCTAGGAAGACAATAATGGCCATTTTTTTCCTCCAGGCAAAGTTTACAGTTTTTGGATTGATTGTTGTAGGCTGATGTTCTTTTCCTTATTTTCCATGATATTTTTGGTGTGATTTGTATTTAATCTCCCAGATATGTTTATAAAGCATTGTGCTGTTCATGTAGTTACTATTTGTAAAGAATGTTTTGTGTTCTTAGTTTCTTTCTTTTCAGGGACCTTCAGTTACTCCGATGTATATTTTTTCTTTGTTATCTGATAATTTTACAATGGCAGATAATGGACAACACACCCATCTGAAGTTCCAAAAAACTAATGGATTCCAAGCCCACCTGAAAACCATAAATATTGCTTTATGTATGTAAGTGTATCATAATTCTAGTTTGTCTATGTGGGAATCAGATGATAATGTATGTAAACTCCCATGCATCTCCTACTGAGAACACAAAACAAATGACTCTGTATGGAGCAGGGTCAGAAGTCTTGTAGCCCGACAGGAATTTCTGCTCATCACCATTATGCATCAGAAAATGTCATGGTTTGGCTGTGTCACATGACATAACAGCCTCGGCAAGATCATCATGCAAGGCACTGCTTAAGGCAGATGCAAGCAGGGATGGCAACACAAAAGCTGGTCAGGCATCATCAAAGTACAATGCAGTATTTACGGTTTACCGTTTTATAAAGAAATAAATTTGAAAAGAGATCTTTTCATTTAAAAATTTATAAAAAGAATTACGAAATTAACAAAATACATAAATGAAAGACAATGCCATATTTGCGGAAAAATATCAGATATTCTGTAATTAAACATAAGGAATACTTTGTCCACACAATGAATCAGGAGATATACACTCAAAATTTTGAGTGTTTGTGGTCTGGCCTTAAATTAAAACAATGTTTAATTCAATGAACAGATGCTCCCAACCTAGTTTAGTGAATTTATGTGGCAAGAGCAAATGAAAGAAATGCCTCTTCTCAAAATTTAAAGTAAACAAAACAGCAATTTTCATAAACGAGTAACTCGCCTACAAAAACGCCTGATAATTATGCACCAACCCAATAGTAATGCGATTATTGCTAAAATTTCTTTAAAATATCAATTAATGTCTTATTTCATTAAACCTATTGCCTTCTTTCTAAATGACTTTCCTATCTACAAAATGAAGCTATTAGTTGGTCCCAGATGAAATCTTGCCTTTTTTCACAAAAAACAACAGAAGCATATGAGAAGTTGGCCCCAAAATAACCAGTGTTTACCCTGAAGATGTACAATTTGTTTGCCTTGTGAGGGGGGTTTGCTGCTCTCTAGACCATCTGCTTTGTACAACTATGGGCTGTTGTGGACTACCGCTGACCCGTCCAACAGTGGGGGCCCCAGGCAGTGCTTTGTAAGCCTAGCTATATTATCAACATTTGTTTTTTTTCCTACCTACATTTATATATGTTACAAATTAACCTGAGCACAACTATTAAAGGATAAAGTTTTCGCAGATTTGAAGTCATTCTGGGGGCATTTTTGTTTTCATCCAAATCATTGAATTTCTTTAGAAAATGTCTTTAAAAAAAAAAAAAAAAAAAAAAAAAAAAAATTATATATATATATATATATATATATATATATATATATATATATATATATATAATTCATTATTTTTTATCCATAATGTTGAAGGAGTTAAAAGTATTCAACTTTTCAACAAGAAAAATCTCAAATTGTTTAAATTTTCTTGTTGATATATTTTTATAAATTTCGGCTAGATTAAAAAAAAAAAAATAGGGATCAGTTTCATACTGTATTTACACTAGGAACAGGATCCCTCACTTCTAAAATGATTTAAAAAAAAAAAAAGAAAAAAAGAAAAGAAATTCTAAAATTCCCAGCACCTCTGTCGTGCAAACAACAGAACAAATTTAGTCTGATGAAGTCCTGAAGGACCAAACACATCACAAATAAACTTTTTCCCACTTTGTCAAAACAATTTCCCCAATAAATTTATGAATAAAAAAAAATTCATGTCTTTATCAAATGATAAATAATAAATATTTCATTATAGTTGGCTCAGATATTTATATATTTTTGTAAATAAACAATCTAATAAATAGTGCTTAATATCTTTGTTGTCAAAAGAACAAAGAAAATGTATACATCCACTTTCATATGTTTGGGTTTTATTAAAATTCTAATCATTGCTTTTTAAAACCATAAACATTGAAGAGTAAAGGTAATTAAAATAAAATTGCAGTTAAAATGGGAAAAACTTTTGACGTTACATTATTTTGTGGCCCACAAATATCTATGTTTGCCAAAAATCTTTTTGTGGCTAATTTTTGTTGATTAGCAAAAAAAAAAAAAAATCTATATTTTTTTAAATTCTAAGTCAGGGTCCTGTTCATAGTGTAAATACAGTATCAAACCAATCTATTTTTTTAAAATCAGATTTAAAACTGTCACATAACTGTTTACAACTGTGTGGTAATCACTACAGAGAGAGTATAAAAAAAAAAAAAAATAGTATGATAGTGGTGTCAAGGGAATAACAAACATTTTGGCACACTGTCTTTTTTTGTGGGCAAAAAGGTTAAACGTTGCTCAGCTTTTATATCGAAATTTTCTCCAATCATTCTTACTAATGACCAGGGCCAGATTTAGACCTTAAGGGACCCCGGGGCTAATAGTTTTGGGGTCCCCTTCATTATGTATGTTTCCCACTCCTTGCTTTGTATCTATGAAAAAAAAAAAAAAAAAAAAAATTTTTTTTAGAAGCATCTCCATCAAAAATTTAAATGGGACTTCAATAGTCCCTATCAAATTTAAAAGAGCCACTCCAACTAGAGCATACTTGTGTATACTGGCAAATATTGGTTGAGTTTATACTCGAGTCCCTGAACATCCACCTGAAAGGTGATCCCCTTGTAGAAGGGGATCTTATCACTTTGTAAGGTAGACTCACTGTATGTTAAAGCTGATGATGAATGCAACATGTAGAATAAATTGTAGTTTGTTTTCAACTTTTGAAAGCCAAGTAGAAAGGAAATGATTTTCATTATTTACGGCACTGGCTCATTAGCTTTTCCTGATAAAAAAGCAAAAAATACTCAAGCACATGTTAAGATTTTTTTTAATTTTTTTTTTATTTAAAAAATTTGTTTCTCACATTCAAAAGCCAAACTATTACAAAATAAAATACAGGCTGAATTGTAATGGTTATTTTCTAAGCGTAGCTTAGATGCGGCAGAAGACCAAAAGTATGGGGCACCTCATTAGGATTGAACTCACTTTTCAGTCATAACTGATCTAGTGAGACAAGCTTGCTAACCATTACACCACACCGAGGTGCCCCCCAAAAAATGATTTTCTAAGCGTAGCTTAGATGTGGCACAAACAAGGCCGAAAGTGTGGAGCACCCAGTGTGGATCAAAGTCACTATTCAGTCATAATAAATCTAGCAAAGCAAGCTTGCTAATGTCAAAGTGACTTCAGGCCAAGTTGTAATGTGTTAAAAGAATGCTTTTAAAATTAAAAGCTTTTAAAATTAAAAACATAAAAATTAAACCAATAAAAACCAATGGTGTTGCAAAACAAATGTTTGGAATGAAAATCAATTCGGTCAAGTTGTATAATAATTACTGCAACCAGACAATTTTTTCCTTTTTATTCCCATTTTTCATTCTCTTTTATTTTTTTTTTCTTTCTTTCATTTTAAGAAATTACATAGTACATACACAATTTGTTGGGGGGATCCATTTACATAGCAAACTGCCCTCTCACTATCAACTCTTACCAAATTTAATAATTTTTTAATTTTTTTTTTTATTTGTGATCTGAAAATTAAAAGAAAAATACAAACTTTAACTGTATTATATAATTATAGAAATTAAGGGGGATTTGAATAATAATAATTAATTCATTGGGTCTAGAAGAATCCTCAACAGAATGCAGAATGAATTAATTATGAATATTATATAATTTTTTTTCTTTCTTTCGTTCTTTTTCTTCTTTCTTTCATTTTAAGAAATTGGGGGATCCATTTACACAGAAAACTACCCTCTTACTGTCAACTTTTATCAAATTTAATAATTTATTTTTTTAAATTTTTGATCTCAAAATTAAAAATATAAACTGTAACTGTATTAAATAATTATAGAAATTAATGGGGATTTGAATAATTCTAATTAATTCATCGGGTCTAGAAGAATCCTGAACAGAATGAATTATGAATATTATATAATTGTATTTTGTATTATATAAATATACAAAAAATATTATTTCAGGTTGCATTGACTCCAACTCAATCTCTTCACATTTTTTTTGTTTTTATTAAATAAAAATCAATAATAAATAATAAAAATAAGTTTCATTTTCACAAAAAAATAAGTCCTTTGGATATGTGTGATAGATGTTGGGTAAAAGTATTTTGCCCTTGCAAATGTGAACTGAAATTAATATCTTGTAAGGGTTTTTTATTTATTTTTGGCCACTCATACATAAAATATTGTTTAGTTGTTAATGCAACTTGTAAGCAGGCATAAACAATACACATACAAGAAAACTAAGACATTATTTAATTAGAAAAGCTTTTAATTGGTTTTATGAATAAAATATATTATGGACACTACTGTCTTAAGAAAAATTTTTTCAATATATAATGAATTTTTACAAGAATTGTTTTCATTTTTTATAAATTTGAATAATTTACAAGCTTTTAAATCTTTTAAAATTCTATATTAATTTCTAGCATTCAAGTGATATCATTAAATTAAAACTGTATGCACTAATCATAAATGGAAAAGCATGCTACAATTCAGTGATCCTTAATATCTTAAAAAGAATTTGCATTTAGTTTGTGTACAAACAATTTGATTTTTTGTAAATACAGACAACCTTACGCAACATCAGAAAAAAAGACTTAACAATAGTATATTTAAGATTTATTTATAATTTTCTAATATTACCTCAACAAGAGATTTCATAAGTCTACTCAAAATTCAGTAAAATATCAGAATGATTGAAATATTTTAAATTTTTAAACTACTGGTTACTTAAATAACATATATAAAAAAGGTTGTATTCATCATGGAATTTTTTTTTTTTAAATTATTGACCGACCCCAGGGTTTTACTTGACAGGGCCAGACGTTCAATAAATCTATTAAATTATTATCATACATCGTCAGAACAAATTTGAAAATTAAGTGACCTGTGGGTGGTACAAAATTTTATTAAATCTTTTAAAACAGATATTTTTAAAAGAATTTACAAATATACAGGGTGATTGAAAAGTAACTCTGTATTTTACGTATGATGGACTCTCTGGTCTTAGCTATAATCTTTACAAGACAAGAGAGTCCATCATACATAAAATAGGTAATTACGTTTCAATCACCCTGTATACAAAAATGTGTTATTTCTTTGTTTTAATTGTTATATCTTTTAAACCTCGTTATGGCGATGTTTTTTTTTTTATTGTTGTTCCATATATTTATATATGCTTGTAAAATATGCATTTTAAAGCTTTGATAAATTTGAAATTTTTCCCATGCTAAAGTTTCATTAAAAATGTAACATTCAAATTATCTTTTCATGAAGAAAAAGCCAAAAATACTTGTCATTTTTGCATGCATATATATATATATATATATATATATACACACACTTTTAAAAGGTATAATAAATCCCAAATTTTTCCCATACTAAAATTTCATTAAAAATATAACATTCAAAAAATATTTATTATAATTTAAATTGAAACACTTTAATCATTTCAAATGTTCTCTATTTTTTAATATCTTGGCAGCGCCCATCTCCTCTCTATCTGAAAGCCAACTGAAAGGATCATGTGGAAGAAGAATGAAAGCAATACCATGCTGGATTGGTCAAGGCCCGGGTCAACAATTGCTGCACATACTATTGACTCTCTCCAAGATGGGCATGACATGTGGGTGAGTGGAGCGACAAACACCACCAAGTTGCCAATGCAGGGTACAACCATTGGAACATGGAACGTTTGCACCCTCTATGCCTTTAGAGAAAAAAAGTGGTACAGATGGACATGAACTCCCGAGAGCTACCACACCAGCAGCATGCAGAGGGTGCTATGGCCCCGGGCATCCACATTGGGAGGGCATTCAATCAAAGAGCGGAATAAAAATTTACTTTATATTTAATTTGAATAAATTGTTTATTTCATGTTCCGTCTGTTTTTACATATTTAAAATGTTTTCCTTTCTCACATTTCTCAATACTAGGCCCTATAGGCCCCTTCAATATTAGGGGCATACAATCATAGAGTTGGCCTTGGGCATCACCAAACCTCTGCATATCAATGGCTACTGCCAACAAATCAGACTCGAGAAGAATGTCTGTTTCTTCTGCCCTCAGCTGACAATTGGCGTAGTCAGGAGGCTGCTGCTGACGATATTTAATATTCCTTATGTCAATATATATATATATATATATATATATATATATATATGCATATATATATATATATATATATATATATATATATATATATATATATATATATATATATATATAAATCTATACATATATGTATACATACATTTTTTGTTTTATTTTTTGCAAATTTTATTTATTTTTAAATATCATTTTGTCATTGCAAATTCTGCATCAATCACATTATTCAGGAAATAGAAACCTTTGTAATATTCAAACTTATTGATTATTTATTTTAAGTTAATCATCCTATTATAATTGTGCTTGTCCTTCCATGCATTACTTTGCACGACCATTATGTCCTGCCAATACCTAATAAATAATGGACTATTCTGTTTTTTATTGCATGGAAAGAGAAAAAAGACACTACTTGGTTTTAGTGATGGAAAGAAGTGTTTAATGTCTTCTGTCAATACCTCATAAATAATGACCTATTCTACTTTAATAAACAAATCACATAGAGATGTTACTGGAATTCAATGAAAAAAAAATGAAAGTGCGGTATTATGGCTGGGGGGTAAACGTGAACTTATGTGGTCACTTCAAGCAACGATTAGCAACTGCCTTTACTTCAACTACAGTGTTCCAAAACAATGTATACACACTTTAACAGCTGACAGATGAATTGATTTTTTTCTTCTTTCCAAGTTAAATCCATTAGAATTAATGATGGCAGTCAAACTAAGCGTTGAACAAAGGAAATTCATTCTAAAACAGTCTTGGAAGTGTAAAAACGTAGTTGACGTGCAAGGACAGTTTAGGAAGAAGTTTCAAACAGATCCACCAATACAATTTACCATCACTCAAATTAGAGATAAGTTTGAAGCCAATGGAACTGTTTAGGATGTCCATGAGAAGCATACCTGAAGACCATCGACAAGCCCCACAAATCAAGAAAAAGTACTAGAATCATATCACCAAAGTCCAAGTACTAGAATCATATCACCAAAGTCCAAGTACTAGAATCATATCACCAAAGTCCAAGTACTAGAATCATATCACCAAAGTCCAAGAAAATCTGTGTGGCAAGTGAGTCATGAGGTAGGTATTTCAAAATCGTCTGGAAATGGAAAAAGTTACATTCTAACATCAGTCCATGCTATTAAAGATGGTGATCCCGATCAAAAAGTGAAAGTCTTAGATTCTACCTTGACGAGATCTTGCCACAGGTAGATTGGAGGAAGGGGTTTCGTAGAATACATTCCGTGTTCACCAGACCTCACACCACTAGACTTTTTTTTATGTGGATATTTAAAAGTCAAAGTCTACACTATGAAACCTGCAACAGTCACTGAAAAGCAGCTGTTGAATGAAAAATCCCCAAAATACCAAACAAAATGTTTGGTGATGTTTGCAAGTATATTGCTTCATGTTGTCAGCAGTGCCTGGACCAGAACAGACGTCAGTTTGAAAACAGGCATTGACAAACCAATAAAATAATGTCTGTAGATTCTACTAAATTTTGAAAATTAAATTTAATTTAATAAACACCGACTTTATAATTATTTAAAGTCAGTAAACATTTTTGGAGGGACACCCTGTATATACAAATGTCTTAGCCAGTCAACATCATCTTTACAGTTAGTGTCTTGACTGTGTGTCAGCCAATCATCATTGTCTTTATAACATACAACAGAAAGAAGGGAAACATAGATGTGTTTAAGAGCTGTTTCAGTGAAATGGAAAAAAGTTGTCAATTTGAAACATTTTCATTTGTACCAACTTCTTAAAATAACAACCAGCATTGTTATTTATAATTGTTATTGCAATATTTTGTTAAAGTTATTAAGGTCAAATATTTAACGATGTGATAGGGAAATTTCTGCAGATATTTTGTCACAGAACTCACCATGAGCTGACTCAGTCATTAACTGAAGAATTAAGATTCATCAGAAAATTCAAAAGGAAAACCATGAAATTTTTATGGGTTTTTCTAATATTTAAAATTATTATTATTAAATATACAATAGAATCCCTCATATCCAGAATCCCTCATATCCGGACATGATTTTGATGTGTATATTTGAACTATTTGGGTGATATGTAACGAATTTGAAATTTCTGTTTTGCAGAAAATTTACTTTGGATAATTGCTTATGCTTATTTCACCCTAATGGCTTGTATGGGTGCAAAAGATGATAGGAATAAGAGGAAAAGAACAACTTTGGAGTTATCACAAAAGAAGAAAATTTTAAACAGACTAGATGCTGGTGAAAGTTCATTGTAGCTAATGGCTGAGTTCAACATAGGAAAGTCAACATTGTATGATATAAAATCTTCCAAAGAAACTATTGTCCAGCAATGAACAAGGAAATAAAAAACATGACTGTGATGAAACCTGGACCGAAATTGAAAAAGTTGTCAGTTTTATGAAAACAAAGCCAGCATTCAATTATGATGATTGCAATTACACACACAAAGTTAAAAAGTGTCTTTCGGTTAAAAAATTAAGAGCAAAAGCAAAACAAAATGTGGAAAAAGTTGAGAATGACATTAGAAGAGAAAGAATCATCATGCAACAGCAATTAAAAAATCCTCATTACATTGTTTTGCATATGTGGAATACTTAATTTAATGAATTTTCCTTAAAATTACATAATTTATTTCTTTTTCCTTAAAATCAATTCTGTTATATTTCACTCATCATTTGCTTGTTTTGTTTACTATAAAACATTGAAAATAAATGTTAAACCTGATTTCAGTTCTTTTATTTTAATCTAAATATAACTCCTCATATCCAGACTTTGCAACCAATTCTTCATATCTGGAAGACCTTTTAAGTCCAGTTGTCAGGAATTCTACTGTATTATTGATTATTAAAATTACTATGTAGACCCCTTAACAACTTTCCATTTTTGTGTACATTATTAAACTAAAAAAAGCCATGACCATTAAAAATTCAGTGATACAAATAATTTTAACCTTAAAGTCAGACAAAAACTATTTGAGTACCTACGTTTCTCTAGTAAAAGTAATATTTAGTTTATATTAGGTTGGTGAATAATTATCAGGCGTTTTTAAATAATATTTATTATGAAAAAAAGAAACATAACAATAACATTTTTAAATGATTATTCTGGAGCATATGATTATCAACAAGCATTCTGATAACCTGAAAATAAAATATTTTTATTAGACAAAGTAAACAAAACAGCATTTTTCATAAACAAGTAACTTGCCTACAAAAACGCCTGATAATTATGCACCAACCCAATAGTAATGAAATTATTGCGAAAATTTCTTTAAAATATCAATTACTATAAATTGCCTTATTTCATTAAACCTATTGCCTTTTAAATAAAAACATTTATTTCTAAATGACTTTCCGATCTACAAAATGAAGCTGTTAGTTGGTCCCATATGAAACCTCATTTCACGAAAAACAAGATAAGCATAAAGGAGGAAATTTTCCAAGTTGGCCCCAAAATAACCAGTGTTTACTCTGAAGATGTACAATTTGCCTTTTGAGGGCTGCTCTCTAGACCATCTGCTTTGTACAACTATGGACTGGTGTGGACCACCACTGACCTGTCCGACAGTGGGAGCCCCAGACAGTGCTTTGTAACCCTCGCTATATTATCAACATTTATTTTTTTTCCTACCTACATTTATATGTTACAAATTAACCTGAGCACAACTGACAATTAAAGGATAAAGTTTTTGCAGGTTTTGATGTCATTCTGGGAGCATTTTTGTTTTCATCTAAATCCTTGGATTTCTTTTGAAAAAAGTCTCCAAAAAAAAAAAAAAAAACAATAAAATCCACTGTTTTTATCCATGATGCTGAATGTGTTAAAAGTATTCACCAAGAAAAATCTCAAACTGACGTGAAAAACTGCCACAGAACATTGTTGCTTCATTCAAGATGGAATGGTCTGTTATGACATGCCTCTAATTTATATTTACATACCTAGCATTTCAATTTTTCTACTTGAATTGTGCACCTATATTGCATATGATCCATTATTGGACATAATTAGGTTACAATAAAATTTGAATTTTATATGAATACAACCTTATGGCAATTGAGAGGTAGTAGGGGCGGCACTGTATCATAGACTTGGGAGGTGAATGCGGCCCTTGCCCTGACCCTAGACACAAGTCATTATTGTAGCCCTTATTTCTTACTAATCACTTCCCTTCTTTGTTTTCAGGTAATACTTTCTATAAAAGATATTATTCGTAGCATTTACAAATTACTAGCAATTGACTTTTCTTATCATTCCAAAAAAATATTGACGGACACATATTTTCACTTTTATAAACATTGCCTTGACTGATTCGAGTCGTGATGGATGCACTTCTGGCTTCTCCATCATGCAGAGTTGTCCACCAAAATCAAATTCATGCAAATGGCCTTGTCAAACTCTTTGATTCACTGCCACTGCCACCACTACCAGGGGTGAGAAATGGAACGGGGAGAGAGGAAGGCAAGCATGTGCCGCTGATAAAACATTGCCTGAAGTTCTTGGATGAAGTATTATCATTATTCCTCTTTGTGTCGAACATTTTATTTCAGTTGGTGTATTCTACCATATCCTGTTATAATCGTAGTTGTCTCACCCATCATTAGTTCACACAACCATGATACCCTGCCAATACCTTGATGGTCTGGTGTGACATTGAGTGCAAAGTCTATTCTGGCAAGAATGTTTGTTATGAGGTGGTCTGCTTAAAAACAAAGATTCCCAAACTTGAAAGACAGGGTCACTTTCAAGTGAATGTTCACAAAAATTAACTTACATGATGAATGTATATATACTACCAAAGAATATTATTTCTTTCCCATTGTAATGGTATATTTTGCCTAAACTTGACTGAAAATAATCAGTTAAACAGTTGACAAGCTTCCAGTCTATGTTCATGTATGTACCACCAATGGATTTATTTATATGTTACAAAAAAAAAAAAAAATTTCTCCCCAGTGTATCCATATGGAACATATTTCTTGCTAGTGTGTCCATATGGAACGTAAAATGTAACTTCTGTGAAAAAGTAAGACTCAAACATTGCACTCCAGTGAGTATTCACATATGCACTGCCAGAACGGATTTGTGCGTAAATGAAGAATCAGACCCTTTACAAGAAATTTGCAGATGCCCCATCAAATGTGACTTTCGTGAAAATGAAGAACCACACACTTCGCACGAATAAGGCTTCTCTCCAGTGTGTGTCCGCATATGCCCCACCAAATGTGACTTCCGTGAAAATGAAGAACCACACACCTCACAAGAATAAGGCTTCTCTCCAGTGTGTGTCCGCATATGCCCCACCAAATGTGATTTCTGTGAAAAAGCAGTGTCACACACTTCACAAGAATATGGCTTCTCTCCAGTATGTGTTCGAATATGCTCTACCAAATCTGACTTTTGTGAAAAAGCAGAATTACATACGTCACAAGAATATGGTTTCACTCCAGTGTGTGTTCTAATATGCACAATCAAACTTGTTTTATGTGTAAAGGCAGTGCTACACACTTGACAAGAATATGGTTTCTCTCCAGTGTGTGTTCGCATATGTACCACCAAATCAGATGTTTGTGGAAACGAAGTGCCACACACGTTACAAGAATATGGCTTCTCTCCAGTGTGTCTTCGCATATGCCTCACCAAATGTGACTTTTGTGAAAATGAAGAGCTACACACTTCACAAGGAAATGGCTTCTCTTTAGTGTGTTTTCGCATATGCATCACCAATTTCGATCTATGCCTCATAGAAGCACCACACACTTCACAAGAGTATGGATTCACCCCTGTGTGTGTTTGCATATGACCCAACAAATGTGCCTTTTTTGAAAATGAAGTGCCACACACTTCACAAGAATATGGTTTCTCACCTGTGTGCATTCTCATATGAGTCACCAAATCTGACTTTTGTGAAAAGGAAGAACCACACACTTCACAAGAATATGGCTTCTCACCAGTGTGTATTCGCATGTGCACGACCAGATTATATTTGCGTGTGAAAGTAGAGCTACACACTTCACAAGTAAATGGTTTCTTGTCAGTATGAGTCTTTACAGGTTTTTTAAAAATGGAACTATTAGTCAATTCACATCCAGAAGTTTCAGAAAAAACTTTTTTTTCTGAGTGGTTTTCCATAGTTTCCTTTTCTTGAGCAACAGAAAAAATACACACACAAAAAACTGGTAAAATTCAAATTCACAAAATTATATATGTTCATAAGATATTTTGAAAAATACCAGATCTTTCCAAGTTGCAACTTCTCAAAACTTAACAGTGAAAACACATTTTACAATAGATTCTTTTCCTCTACTGTGTTTTTACAAATGATGCCCTTATGCATGATTTCTCTCCAGTTTGTGTTCACATATATTTTCCCAAATGTAATTTTGTTGAAAAGAAAGAAACCCATACATTACAAGAATGTTTTCTTTCTTGGAAGGAAGTTTCTTTTTTAAAATTGAACTTCAAGATAATTTACACACAAGATTCATTATACTTTTTCTAGGTGCTTTTTCATATCAAATCCACAATAAAATGATGATCCAGTCAAATTTGCAAAATCATTCGTGTTCAGAAAATGTTCTTTTTTAGCAGGAACATCTGTAAAAGAAAAATAAACAAAACAAATTAAGCATAAAATATGAAATTTAAAATGAATAATAAGAGTATATTATTTCGCTACCAGGCAGCATTTAAGGTAGTTCCTGCAGAGGGATCTTGATTAGGCCTTCATCACAAACAGTAAGGACGTATAGCTGCAATAGGCAACAATAAATTACAGAAGAACTCAAAATTGATCGCTGCAATTGCATTAATATTTAAGCTTACATTTTCAAAGTTCAACAATAATTCTTCTGCCTTAATTTAAAGACAATTTGATGTAAGCAGGTCCTTACTTTGCGTGCAATTATTTTTATTTCATGGTCACTTTCACTGGATTTCACAATTAATTTTGATTATTCCCAACTTTATTTCCAAGTTATAAAAATTGTTATCATACAAATAATAATTTGTCAAAAAAATTCACATGAAAAAAAAAAAAAAGAATCACCAAAAACAATTGCAGTAATGAAAACTTGGGAATCCAAAATTTCATGATTGCGGGTCCAGATCCAGCCTTGAATATTTGTAATTTGCTCACAGTGTCAGCCTGATTCCAAAATGGTATGATATGTTGGAGTACTGCCTCTAGGAGCAAAGTTTAAAAAGTGTGACACACTGACATTCATATTTATTATATAGATTATGTCACTCTTGAAAATTTTATAATGCAGAATTCATGAATTTCTAATTGGTTCCAATTTGCTGCTTGTTGTAACCTAGGGAAAGTTACTGAATAGAATAATCAAACAAAGGTTGGTAATGAACAATAATACTTAGGACAAGAACAACACGTATATGATTTGCCAATGGTGCGTAGAAGAAGTAGTCAACTGTTAGAAGTGAGTCAGGTGAATTCCACAATGAAACTCAATCTGCAGGATATCTACCAACTGCTCCACGCGGTCAGATGTGGCACAGGGCTGAATTTAATGTGGAGTATCCGAGCACAGAGACTTGGCCAAAAATTCCCCGTAGACCCCCATATAAAATAGGGTTGGGTAGCTGTTTTCCCAAAGACAAAAATCTCCCCTTCGACACAGCCTTGTCTGAGGAACCTCTCTGCCTGGAGGTAGAGAGTTTGACCAGCACAGCTGAAGACAAATCTCTTATTGTAGACCAACATACAGTATTTACATGAATGGGGACATACCCATTATCGTCCATAGGTATGCTACAACACTGCTAACCAAAGAAGAGGAAGGAATTAATTTCGAAACGAGTAAAGCAAGGATTCTCTTGTTTGCAACTTTGTTAAATTTAAATATATTGTAATGATAAGTCCTTGAATTTCTAATTGGTTCAAAATCTCTACTAAATCTGGATGTACAAGGTATTAAATATTTAGAAAATTTTGATATGTTCCAAGTGTTGTAAATGTTTACTGAAAAACATTCACACCTCATAAAAAATATATATCACACACATAAACAAGCATCCTTTTAATAGCTGGGTTTTAATATATGTTCCTTTACTTTCAGTTGTGTACATCTCATTCCTTTTGTTAACAACACGCATTTCATTTTCATTTGTTTTAATGTCCATGTTTTGTGTTACTTATTTTTTAAGAGAGATTGATTTTAAGTTTTGATTTTTAAAAGAGTTTGATTATAATTTTGGTGCTTTTGTATCAAAGAGAAAATCATATCAGTAATCACCACTTTTGTTGTAGGACTTGTCTCTTTTGTTGAAAGTAAGAACATTTTTTTCAGTAAACATTTTTCTTGCAAACAATATTAGGTGAACTCCTGTGAGTCCTGGTAAAAATAAAACCCATAAAACATGGAATTTCAAACAAATGACTATTCAATGAAATGCATGTTATTAACAAAAGTCTTCTTAATTTCTGTTCTTTTAATGTTCTCTCTCCTTAATAAAGTTTTTTTTTTTTTTGTTTCTCATATTCTCTTATACTCAGTAACCCACAACCCATTACTGGCTTGGGGTGTGAAATGATTAAAAAAAAAGTTATAGTATCTTTTTATATGAAGGACTATGATTGACCTAACACCATTTTCAGTCCTGCAGTGAATTAGCAACTTGCATAATTGCGTTACATTAGCATACTCCATGAAATCGCTAAAAAATGAGAATAGCATGAATTTTTAATTACTTTTAAAAAAATTTTTCCATCATTTTAGAACAGTCTAACTTTTGATTAAAAAAAAACTTGTTTCTCTTTGTGTCAGCAGAACTACTTAAATAACAAAATTTTAGGAAGTTTTTTTTGTATGACAGACATTAATTTGGAAAATCTTGTAAAAATAAAAATTGTCAGATTTTAATGAAACTTTCAGAAACTATTCACAAATGATGGAATTTACTATAAATATATTTTCCTTTTTTAAAGTCATTGCAAAAATATTTTTTTATATTTATTACCCCCCTCCTCCCATAACTAATTTTATGAAAACATTATAATTTCATTTTCAGACAAATTAGTGATTATATTAGGAAACCAAATAATGTTTTTTTTTTTTAGTTGGACCCCCTCTACATGAAAATCATCTCTGAATCGTATCATACAAAACTCAATAAAACAAAAATATTATTTTATTTCAAATGCTTTTAATTGCTTTTGGTTTAATGAATATCGAAAATATTGTCTGAAAGCAAAAACTTTTTGGTGAAAAATGAATTTTTAAAACAATTATTTGTTATTTCTTAAAATGTTTTATTATTTTTACATTAAATGTTAATTCTTCTAAAATTAGTGAAACATTTGTACAATTTAGTCAATGGTGTTATTAAGTAGATCTATAATTTCAGATTTTAATTTCTAAAGCTTCTTACAAACTGACAACCACCAATATATAAAAAAAATATAATTTGTGTCCATAAAATGGCTGTAATTCAAATCTACAGAAGACCGGAAGTATCATGAATGCAATAAAAAAGTCACGTGGATTGAGTTGCTGTCTAGTATTTAAGGGTTGTTCTCCACTGTTTATGGCTTTATTTTTGGAAATTGTTTGTGTGAAACATGTGGAGCATTTTATTTTCCGTTTTTATTTTTTAAAAAACATTTGAACAATATCACAGCTGTTTAAAATGCTCGTTTTTGTCATATAGGAAAACCCAACATGAATGAAAGGAACCACTATAAGACTTGACGATAGGAAATACAAAAGACACGTGACGAAAAAGACAATGTCGTCTGCTAAGTGTTGTTGTCATCACCCGGGTTACAATGTGTTAAAAAACAAAACATATCAAGCCATTGTTCAAACATAGGTTTGAAAAAAAAAAAAAAAAAAAACCCAATATCAAACCCTTTTTACCAATATTGCCCCTTTTTTTCACTCTTTGCTCTTATCTTGTAAGTGGTGGGATTTACAAGCTGATAACAGCTTGTTCTATCACTGGCTGGCTGGCCTTTGACTCTGACATATCAACAAAGTCAATTTGGTTTAATTTTCCTTATTGCTATAAAAAAAAAAAAAAAAAGTATTCCTGGTTTTTGGTGGTCAGGAATTGTGGATAAATCTTTTGCCTTTTACTAAAGATTTCCGTGGCCTGGTGACAATTTTTTTTTTAACCCCTGGCAGCTATATAACTGAAAATTACCAGCCAACTTTGTCGCATTTTGACCCCCTAAGAATGTTGTTTTCCTTCAAACTCTCAGTTTTATGTCTGAAATAGTTTGATTATGATTTAGGCTTTCTGATTGTTTTAAAAAGAAAAAAAAAGGTTAATTTCCCATTATTGCAGAAATTTTTTGTTTAGAACTAAAAAAAAAAAAAAAAAATGGAAAATTTTCACTATTTTTTGTCACATTTTACCCACTGAAAAAAAAGTTTGGAGTCATTTACATCAGCCAATTTTACTTTTAAATGAAAGAACATTATTTACTTTCAGAAAATACCTAGTTTCATGGAGTTCAGTTCAAGTTTCCTTGATATTTTGTTCAGATGATGACAAAAGTCATTTTTCAATATTTTACCTTGTTTTACCCCTACAAAAGTATGAAAATCTATTTTTTTCAAAGAAAATAGGCTGTGATAAAATGACTTTTGCCATTTTTGTGATGATTTTTACTTGGGATAGAAATTTTTTATCATAGCAAATCTGAATTGACTTTATTTAATTTTAGTGGGGTTATAGAGGTCCTCAAACAGATGTGCAGCATTTGTAATTTAATTTTTTATAGTATTTATAATTTCTCCAGATAGTATCAACAAACTTATGGTAAAAACTACAGTACTAAAAAAGCAAAATAAAAAACATTTGAATGCTGAAATTTTTTTTAACTTTAATAATTACGAGGTACTACATAAGCTGGTTCACTTAAAAAAAGATTACATCAATTCTGTCCTTCTGTATAATAACTTGAATCTCACGTTAGCTGTCAATACATGATGAATATCATCACTCAGCACTTGTCAATCGCCAACAATGTTAAGATCGGCTCCCTCTTATTTTAAACATTTTTCTGCGAAGAAAGTATGTAAAAGTTTCTTTCAAAATATATTAAATAAACTTTAAATTTTCTTCAAATAAATTTTGAAAAATGTAGAATTGATTTTTGGATGATTTTTAAATGAGGAATTTAACTTAGTTTACAAAATTTAAAAAAAAAATGACTCACAAAGTTTTTTTTAGTAATTTCGTTGACAAAAAAAACAATATTTAACTAAAATTTCGGACATGCTAAGAATGAGTAAAAACTTTCAAAAAAATAATAAAAAATACTTCGGTATTTCTTCTTAATAATGAAATATACATTTAAGAGGAAAAATATTTTTTCATAAAGTTTCAAGCCATTCTTTTCATGCTATGCTCTTTTTTATATTTTCATTAGGTACCTCCAAAAACTTGCATACCTACGGTTTAAATGGATTTTTCATAAAGGAAAAATCCTTTCCGAAGTTTTCCAACAGCTTCAATTGAAAGTTCAAGGATTAAATTTTCTAATTCCAGAAAAAGAAATACTGTGGAGTATTTCAAATAGAAATTTGAATCATTTTTAGTTGATTCTTCCGAGAAACCAATTGAAATGGCCATTTTAAACTTTTTTTTAGAGAAATGTAAATCAACTTATTTTTTGTTTTTGAAAATCCCGCTAAAATAAGATATACATTTCTGAAACGTTACTCTCGTAAAATTAGCAAATTTAAAGTTAAATTAATCTGTTCTGAAACAAATATCACTTACTTATAGCATAACATTTTCTAAACAAAAATTTCTTGACCTCGGGGTCTTATTTTTTTCATGTCCCCATCGATAATTTGATGGCTGAATGTGTTGACAGGTTTAGTATGGTGCATCAAAAGTGACATGTTTTTTTTTTGTTTCTTATAATAATTTAAAATACTATAAAAATGATTTACCTCTATCTCTTTCATTATTTAATAGCTAATAATAAATAGTTTTATTATTAATATTACATTATTACATTTTTAATTTAATAACTGAGATAATAACTAATAAAATTATTATTAATAATTAAAATATTACTGAGTTATTGTTTAAATTGATAAATGAGATAAAATTATCTCAATTTGATTTTTGATTTAATAACTGAGAGTGAGATAAGACCTTTACATTGTCAAGGTGCTTTCCCCAAGGAGGAGACAAGCTTTGAAACATGTGACCTTTTAACCATAATGTCACTTATGAAATATACTAAAAAAATATATAACATTTTGATGTAAAAAAAAAAAAAAAAAAAAAATTTTTTTAATTACAGTAAAAAGTTTTGGTAGAATTATTGGTAAATTTGCTTTTTAAGCCCCACACTAAATATCTATTAATTTTTCCCAAATTATCATATTTCTGTGTAAATTAACATGCTGAACTCAAATTAACAATTAAATTATGATAAAACCTACTGTTTTGGAGTTATTGACAAGAAAAAAAAAATCAGACTATGTCTGGGTAATTTATCTGCCCTTATGGGCATTGTTTTTACTAATTCAGCACGGAGCACTTCTGGGTATTTTCGGTCACGCAAATATAAATTTTCACCTATTCACTTTTACAGAATTTCATTGCAGAAATCACTATGCACTATCACAAAGCAATGTATTTTTTTTTTTGATAAGTGTAGTTTTATTTATAACAAAACTTTAAACAATGATTTTTTCTTGTCGATAACTCTAAAACAGTAGGTTTTATCATAATTTAATTGTTAATTTGAGTTCAGCATGTTAATTTACACAGAAATATGACGATATGGGAAAAATGTAATTGATATTTAGCGTGGGGCTTAAAAAGCAAATTTAACGCATTATTTGTATTAAGCTTTTAATTTTCACTCACTAAATATAGTCTTCACTTAAAAACTCAACCCACCCCACACCCTGTTTGAAAGGATGTTTTAAAAATTTTTGAAAATTAAAGAAAAAATGAAGAAAACTAAAAGAAAAATGCAATTCTTGTAAAAATTCTTTATTCATCGAAAAAAAATTTTTGCTCAGATAATAATGTCCTTAATGTATATTATTTATGAAAGCAAATAAAAGCCTATCTAATTTGATAATTAGACTAGTTTATTGCAGTTTTTATTTTACAATTTGGAGCAGATTTTTAAAAAGTTGGCAGTAGTTGTGAAAAAAAAAAAAAAAAAAAATTGATGATTTAATTTCCCCAAGGAGTCCTGCTTATAAGTAATATAAAACAATTTGCATCCTCTTTGAAATTCTCGAAAATTTCATAAAATTAATTTTATGGGGGAGGGGGGTAACAGATGTAAAAAAAAAGAAAAAATTTTTTTACCAAGATTTTCTAAAGATAAAAATTTAAAAAATAAATTCATTCATTTTTGAATAAGTCCTGAAAGTTTCATTAAAAGTAAACAATTATTTGTTTTTTGCAAGAATTTCCAAATTAATGGGTTTTTCCCCCCTGAAACTGCTACACGAAAATGTAAAAAAAAAAAAAAAAAAAAAAAATTTTTGACACAAATTTAGAACGTGTTAGAAAGAAGGAAAAATTTTTTAAAAATACTTTGTTCTTTTCTCTTAATAATAACAAACATTTTAATGATGAAACTTTGTTTTTATTAAGTTTGGGACATTTTTATCATTATGCTATACTGATTTTTTAGCAAATTATTAAAGGTACCTAATGGTTAAGTTAGGTACCTCCACGAAATCGCTAAAAACAAGGGCATAGCATAATGAAAAAGATGCCAAACTTCATGAAAACAAAATTTTATCATCTAAATGTTTATGTTATTATTAAGAGGAAAGATCAAAGTATTTTTACATTTTTTAATCGTTCCTAGTACAAAAAACAAATCTTGTTAAAAATCTTGTTTTTTTGAGTCAGCAAAATTGACAGATGGCAACCATTTTTTCCATTTTATAAAAAAAATGAAAATCTCACTTTGAAATTCTTTTAAAAAATCAATTATCATTTTTTAAAAACTTATTTTAAGAAAATCAGAAATTATAATGTTTATTTAAAATATGTGAACCAAGCTTAACTTAGCTTCTGCGCCGAAAAGATGTAATTTGAAAATAAAACAAAGCAGGTCATAAACTTTCGCATCACTTGACAGGTGATGAATGACCTATTAATGGATTACGTGAGGATAATTTGTTCTACGGAGGGAGAGAAGTGGAGTTATTTAAATTTAAGTGAATAAATTATTTACCTCGTTATTTTTAAAGAAAACATTAAATTAATTTATAGGTACCTTTCTTATGAAATTTTATCAGAAGTGTACATAAAATACTATAATTTTATGTACATTTATTACATTTTACTGTGTTATTTGTATTTCCATTCATTTTATTATTAATTTTGATATTTCATTTATGGAAAAATGTTTTAACTGAGATTAATATAAAAATAAGATCATATGAATTTCATAAGATGATACTGATACTTGTAGGTACCCTTCTCAGTCAAAACTGAAAAATCAAATTAACTTCTCCACACATGTTTCGCAGAAGTAAAGGCCTTAACAGTGGAGAACAATGCTGAACTCAAATAGCACAACTTAATTGTATTCTGGTTGGTCTTCCGTACTTTATAATTACAGCCTAATTATAAACACAAAATTACATTTCTTAATTACTAGGGGTCTTTTGATTAGTCAAAATAATACAATTTACAACTTGCTAAAAAAAGATCTATCTTATGATGACACTTACGTAACTGAATACAGCTTTTAACTAATTTTATAATATTTTAACAACTTAAATGTAAAAATCTATTATAATTAAAGAAATAACAAATAATTGTATTAAAAATTCATTTTTCATCAAAAAAATGTTTTGCTTTCAGAAAATATTGTCCATATTCATAAAAACAACTAAAAGCATTTGAAATTAAATAATATCTTTGTTTTATTGAGTTTTGTATGTTACAATTCAGAGCAGATTTTCAGGTGTGGGAGGGGGGTCCAATTAAAAACAAAAAAAAACATGATTTGCATTCCTCAAAGCTTTGTGCTTTTATTGTCATTACTAAACTGGATTTGATCGAATTTCTAGAGTTTTCATAAAATTAGTTGGGTGGGGGGTAATAAATATAAAAAAGATATTTCTGCTATGACTTTAATAAAAAAAAAAGCATATTTATAATAAGTTCGATCATGTGTGAATAGATTCTGAAAGTTTCATTAACATCCAACAATTATTTTTATTTTTGCAAGATTTTCCAAATTAATGTGTGTCAAAAAAAAAAAAAAAACGTACTAAAAATTGTATATGTTATTTAGTAGTTCTGGTGATACAAAGAGAAACAAGGTTTTTTTTAATCAAAATTTAGAATGTTCTAAAAAGAAGGAAAAATATTAAAAAATAATTTAAAAAAAAACTTTGGTCTTTCGTCTTCATAATAACTAAGCATTTTTAGACGATAAAATTTTGTTTTTGTAAAGTTTGGCGTCTTTTTCATCGTGCTATGATCTTTTTTTAGCGATTTCATGGAAGTACCTACCGGTTAATAAAAACAAATGAAACAGGATAATAATTCCTTGGGTAAAAACAAATAATTCTTTTGTACTGACTACTAATGATAATTAATGATTTATGGTAGGGATGTCCCATAATTCACTAAAAAAAAAACAAAAAAAACCCACACACACCTTGACGAAAAAAAAAGCCCCAAACTTGATTAAAAATTTTTTTATTGTCTAGATGTTTATGTCATTATTTAGAGGAAAGACCAAAGTATATTTTGAGTATTTTTTAATCTTTTCTAGCATGTCCAAAATCTTAGCTAACAATCATGTTTTTTTTGAGTCATCAGAATTGACGAAAAAACGTAAAATCAATCATTATTGACAGTTTTATAAACAAAAATGAAGTTTCCTCATTTAAAAATCATGTAAAATTCAATGACACTTTTCTCAAAGGTCATTTTAGGAAAATTAGAAAATTTAAAGTATAATAATGTAATTTGAAAAAAATATTATTTACTTTTTCATCAGAAAATTTTTTAAAAAGACATTTCCGACCGTGGTGCTTGGTTTTTTGCCTGATTGAGAGGTGTTAACTGATGTATGTCAATCTGTCAACAACTTACGTCAGGGGAAATTATCGGACGGTAGGGCAAAAGTGATATAAATTGTTCTAGCTATAAGTGAACCAGTTTATATATACCTCCAATTTTTTTTTACCTTACGTTTGAGGGAGAATAAAAATAACATTTAAATTACGAAAAAATACTTTTATATTAGATTGGTGCAAAAATAATGTCGTTTTTTGACGTTCAAGATCATGTCAAAAAACGACATTATTTTTGCACCAACCTAATAGTTCAAATTTTCTAAGATAAAAATTTTGTAACAATATTGTTATTTTCACATAAAATTTTATGTTCATTTTTTTTAAAAATTTATCTTAGCACAGCTGCTTTTTGAGGGTTCCTAGCCGCACTAAACTTCAGTCAGTTCAGGTTTGCTATAGTCAAAAACAAGCATACTTTTAAAACAGCTATTTTTTTTATGAAATATTTTTCTGAGAATTTTTTGTTGTTTCTGTCCCTAAATTTGAATTAAAAAAAAAAAAAAAAAAAAAAAATAATGTTTGCAGTATGTCTCTCACTGAAAAAGAATTTGATTATATGAAAAAAAAAAAAAAAATTAGAAAAGTTTTGAGTTGACGAGGCGACAATAATGAGAAGTTAAAATGCGTCCAGCCAGAAAGATATTTTCACTCAATCAGGGGGAATAACTCTAACATTTTCTTTCTTTTTTTTTTTAGAAATGGCCATCCATAATTTTGTCGGAGATGATTTTAATGCATTTTTTGAAATAACAAAATTTATTTTTTAATAATTTGCGGCTCGCAGATTGTAATAAGCTTTCTAATTTATGATCTATAAAAATAGATCTTTTTAATGAGCGAAAAAATGAGATACACGCTTTGTACTTTATTTTTGTAAACATTTATCAATATTTTCACTTTTTTATTTAGATGTAAAAAAAAAAAAGTAAATAATTCTCGTAAAAATTCATTATTCTCCCGAAAAGGATTTTGACTTCACAAAAAAAAAGTCCTTAATATATATTATTTATAAAATACATTAAAAGCTGTTTTCATTTTAAAATGTCTTAGTTTTCTTGCATTTTTGTATTTTAAATACAGAACTAAAATTGGGGTTTTTACGAGTCAAACTTTTACACAAAATTTATGATTTATATTCCTCAAAGTCTCCTTTATTTAATTAAAAAATAAATTAGTTACAATGATCATAGTTTTAAAGTTTTCATAAAATTAAGTAAGGTGGGTATCAGACGTAAAAAAAAATATTTTTACCATGACTTTCTAAAAGACAAACATTTCTTAAATAAATTCAGTCATTTCGGAATAAGTTCTGAAAGCTTCACTAAATTGGGACAATTATTTGATTTTTACAATAATTTCCAAATTTATGTGTTTTTTAAGTGAAAAAAAGCTAGTGCAAAATATTAGGTGATCTTTGTTGAGCTAAAAAAAAAAAGATTTTCAATCACAAATTTAAACGTGCTAAATATGAATAAAAAATATCAAAAAGTAATTAAAAAATACTTTCGTCTCTACACTTATTAATAACAAAGTTTTTCGTGATAAAATTTTGTTTTTATTAAGTTTGGGGCCTTTTTTCATCAGGATATGCCACTTCTTTAGCGACAACTGGGAAAATTTATGGTGTGTGGGGGGGAATCAAAACATCTTTGAACTCTTTTTAAAAAGAAATTACTTCTAAATTTTATATCAGAAGAGATCAACAAAGAATTTTTTCACATATATTTTGATAATATACAAAGAAGTCGCCTCATTTTAGACAAAACATTATAAAAAACTGAAAAGTTAACGTTTTTCTTTGTGACAAGTAAAAAAATCTTTTACAAAAATTCGACTTTCTAAAAACAAAAGATGAAAACGACGTTTATACATACCTTTTATGTTTTCTTTTGTCCGACTTGATTTCCTAATGGAAATGCAACATTAGAGAAAGCAAAGAAACTATAATATTCTAAATAAACCATAAATTTATGGGTAAAATCTTCTTACAAACATTCATTTAAAAACGCTATTAAAACAGGAATATGTCAGAAGAGTGAAGGTCAAGGGAGATAATTCATAACAACAATGAAATTTATCCATTCATTTTATTTTCATAATTAAAACTTAATTCTTTTCGTTCAAGATATACAATAAAATAGATAAAAGAAATTTTTAAATTTAATTTCTTTTGTTCAATAAATACAATATACGAAAAAATTTTCAAAATAGAAATTTTACAAATACAAAATTCATACGATCAATTCTCCCTCTGAAGAAAATATAAAATGCATTCTTGTCCGAAATAGATACTAATTTATACTCGCCTTTCAAATGATACTTCAAACACAACGTCATGAATAACGTAAAGTCCCACATGAACAGTGCTAGAAATTGTTTGAGTAGCCCAGCCTGGAATGTAATATCATTGAATCTGTATCTCTTCATAAAATAAATTTGTAATTTTTTTCCATTTTTCAATGGTAATTCTTTTTATCATAAATTTGTTATGCTGCCGTAATAAGCGCACAAAAGGAAATTTTTATGCAAACTTTGTATAATTTGTACCTTTTTATGTGTAACAAATTATTTTCCTTTAAAATTTGACACAGTTGTTGGATTTTGGTTTGTTATCTTGCATCTATTATGACTTGCTACTAGCTAAGTTTTTGTGTTTGACAAGAATTTGGTAGGGAATAAAATTTTTATAAGATTGGCATTAACCCTGCAAGAAGGTACATCTGCCCTTTGCCAGCTCTTGTTTTCAATCCTACAGTGTAACTATCCAAGTCCTGGGCATGACAAAAAACTACATCTGGCAGCAAGGCCTCTGATCGGGAGATTGGAAGTTTTGAGGTGTGTGGAACCACCTCTTAATTGCTGTTGTTCCCAGCTCGACCCTGATCCAGGGTGGTAGCAACTGTTAGGGTCCCAGCTATGGGCAAAAACAAATCACTAGGAAAGTATAAAAATACATTTTTATAGTAAAAATACCAGCAATACATTTTCATATAAAAAATAACCAATACATATTTATAGTAAAATGACTTACAATAAATATTTATAGTAAAATGACCAACAATACATTTTAACTGTAGTTGAAGGCATACAGTTGCATTCAAAATATTAGTTGAAGCCATAAAATTGTGTTCAAATTATTTAGATTTCAGCTTTATATAACCCATAATGGTTGTGATGCCACTAACCAAACAACCAACATGAAAGAACTCTTTTATGACATTAATCATTATAATATTCTACAATTTCTTAAAGAAATCAAGCTGTATTCTAAAATATAATTTCAACAAACCTACAACATAAAACACACATATCACCACTTCTATTAATTATGTCCACACAAACATGTATATGCACAAAAGCTGAGTATCATCTACCATGTATTCAATTGTGACAGCAGAATAACATATATCTTAGTTTTATTACTTTAAAGCTCCCAAGAAAATTAAATTTCAGCATTAAATGACCCATTAGTTGACATGTCGTTAAACAAACAAATCAATCATAGATGTGTCTAATCAACCTCCTTATTAGAAATGCCTGTTGAGGAAACTGGTTTTGTTGCTAATAACCAGCCTTGTAGCCAATATTATTGACATGCATAGTACCAGTAGCACCTTTAGAGTAACCTGACAAACTTTTAACTACAAACTGATTAAATCACATGCAATTTTGTTTCATAGTGAATAATTTGCATTAGAAAATCCTGGGTATGACGATAAACCACATCTGGCAGCAAGGTCTCTGAGTGGGAGATTAGAGGCTTTGAGTAGCATGGAACAAACTATTAACTCATATCATTTCCAGGTCCATCCTGACTCAGGGCAGTAGCACCTGCTAGGGTCCCAGTTATGGGCAAATAGTAACCCACCCACCAAACAAAATCAACAGGTTATTTTTATAGTAAAATATATTTTGTAGTGAAATTACTAGCACAAATTACTACAAACTACTCTGAAGGTATAAAATTATGCACAAAACATTTAGATTTTGCAATAGAGGTTGATATACCAATAAACAAAATCAACCAACAAACATGTATATGCGCAAATGCTGAGTATCATCTACTACATATTCAATTGTGAAAACAGAATAGCATATATCATATTTTTATTACTTCAAACCTCCCAAGAAAATTTCATTTTGGCATTAAATGACTCATGAAGGAGTTTGTGTGCCATTAAACAAACAAATTAATCAATCAAACTTTGCATTAGATTTTAGTAACTGAAAGTTATCTGACTCAACATTTTTTTTTCTAATTGCTAACACCCCAAGGAAGGCAATAAAGCCACTAAGATGCAAGGAGTCACAGTGTGTGGTAGAATTAGCAACAGAAACTTTCATAATAAGCAGAAAGAGAAAAGAGTAATCAGGAGGACAGTAGATAGCAATTAACATTGCATTTAAATTTTTGCAGATTAAAGTTGCCTGAAAAGCATGGAGCTGGAAGGGAGTTCCACAAGTGAGACGTGTGAGTAAAGAAACTGTTAGCAGAGAACTTATGGCTATTTCTAGCCGGCTCAACTGTAAATTGATGAGATCTCAACACCAGTCTAGTACTGTGCTTAAATTCATAATGTTTAGGTACCATAGTTAAGAGTGATATTTATTTGTAATTTATTTACAAAATGTGGTACAAGGCCAAAATGAGGGAAAAGGACAGTCTTCTTCTGTCTTAACGTTAAACTTATCTAGCCACAAACCCTGACCCAAATATACCACAATATTTCTTACACCAAAACAACGCATTCTTACTTACCTTTCTTACTACATCCATGATAATACCTCAGGTCTCCATTAAAGTACTACCTAAACCCCATATTTATAATTCATTGTCTGTGGCGGGGTGGGGAAATAAAACAATAATTTAAAAACTAGATCCAAATGAGTATTTACAAGATACAAATCAATTTACAAGAAACTAAACAAAATAATGTACTGAAGAGCTCATTCCAACAATTACCATTGAAGTATTTATAAAATAAGGCACAGAATGGCAACCTTATGGTGATGGGCAAGTGACTGAAGCCAAGCCACCAGGTCAGACAGGAGACTACTGTGGGCAGGGCCAGTGCAAAGCTTTCATGTTCCCACCCCAATCTGTTATATATCTCCCCACACTACTACATCTTGATTTTCATAAGATAGTGTTCATATAATATACAAATTTTGTTGTGACCTAATTATGTACAATAACAGATCATATGCAATATAGGTGAACAATTCAACTAGAAAAATGAAAAAAAACTAAAATGAAAATAAATGCAATCTATCTCAATACAAATTACAGACGTGTCACCATAGATCATTCCATCTTAAATAAATCAACAATATTTTGCAGCAATTTTTAACATCAGCTTCAGATTATTTTGTTAAAAAGTTGAATAATTTTAACACATTAAACATTATGGATAAAAAATAGTGAATTTTATAAAATGTTTTTTCAAAACTTAGCATTAGTAAAACAAATTCACGCATTTGGACAAAAAAACCATCAAAAACTTTTTTCATCCTTTAATAGTCAGTTGAGCTTAGTTTAATTTGTAACATATATATAAAAAAAAGCAAATGTTAATAAGATAGTGAGGGTCACAAAGCATTGCCAGGTGCCCCCAAACAGGCTCGACCCCTCTACTATCAGGGGTTCAGATGTAGTACGCACAAGCTCTGCCTGTTTTATTTTTCTCAGACAGTGAAATTAATAACAACCAGCCTAGAATGAGAAAACTTACTGAAGAACGATTGTGCCGTTAACAGGAATTGAACCTGTATTCTTTTTTTTCCTCAAAGAAAATTATGCAAGTGTTTATTTTTATCAATTCACCCCAAGTAAGGTGATAATGCCACTAAGATTCAAGCAGTTATTGGTAGTGAATGAAAATGGTAAGACTTTAGAGGAAACCAGGAACCCAATCCTAAACAGAAAACAAGGGATAAAACTCTTCTCCTGTTCAGGTAAGAGTGTGAACCGGATGATAGGCAAACCTATCTAATCCTATTGAATTTCACTAGTATCTTCATTTTGGTTGTTATACTTATATGTTTCGGCTTTTGTGCAGTAGTCATCTTCAAGAGTCTGTCAGGATACACACATGGTTAAATATAAAATCAGGTATAATATCAGGCCTGCTTATGAAATCAGTGTGCAAAAATATGAAAAATTATAGGAAAAATGTAATACAGTGTAACCCGGATATAAGAGACCCTGATATAAGAGAAACTCGGATATAAGATATATTTTCTCTGGTCCCAAATTAGAGCCTGTGTTAATGTATATATAATAGACCAAACCCGGATATAAGAGAAACCCGGATATAAGATAATTCTTCTCCGGGCCCCGACAACTCTCTTATATCCGGGTTACACTGTATTTGAAAAATATTACCACACTGTATTTTCTTTTCCTTCAAAATTAAGAATCAATCGGATTTCACAGATTAAAGAGACGTGAATTTTTGATACCTTTAAAAAATGTGAAAACTTTAAAATTAGTTCTACATATAAAAGTAATAAATAAGCATACAAATAATGTTATAAGGTAAAATTGTGAAAAAATAATTCTGCTTTTCCCTCCTTTAGTTCTTTAGTTAGTTCACATGACCATTACGCTCTGCCAGTACCTCATAAATAATGGGTTATTCTGTTTTGATTGGTGAAAATAAGAGACGCTACTTGGTTTCACCATGAAAATGAAAAGGGAAGATAGAATTGTTTAACACCTGTTTCACTGAAATGGGAAAAGTTGTCAATTTCATATCTTTTCATTTGTACTCACTTCTTAAAATAAAGTCGTTGTTGTCGTCAGCATCCGTCTGTCTCAAGAGACAATGGAGTAGCGTGGTGCGCTACAAGCCTGGGTGGGATATATGGAGAACTAGAGCTGCCCAGACGCTTATTTCCCCCACTTGGCCTTGCCAGCAGAGTCCAAAGGAGAGGATAAACTAATACAGTTTGGTACCAACACGGCTGCAGGAGTTGCCGGAAGGTAGCACAAAGTGCCATCCATCCGCCTTCGGGGCTCCACTCCGGGTTTGAATTCAGAGTTGTCCTTCTCCTAGACCAGTTGCCATCCAAGGCTATAGAAACCAGTCTGTCCTGCTATTTTACCCATAGCTGGAGGGAGAAGAAGAGGATTCACAACTTTCCCAAGGGTATTAGCACGTAAGTGAATGTAATGGATTCGACTGGAATTTGAACTCGGCTCGACGATTTCTCAATCCAAGCCGCTATCCATTACTCCACTGTGTACAACATTTATATTTAGGACTGTTTTTGCAATATTTTGTTAAAGTTGAAAAGCTCAAATATGCAATAGGGGAATTTCTATGGATATTTTATGGAACAAAGTTGTAGTATATTGCTGCTGGGCTGAAATAAGGAAACAAACACTTATATATAAAAATATATAAATAACATTATTGTTCGAGTTGCAGCAAATGAGCAGAGTGAGGGAGAAACACAAGAATTGATGGAGACACATTTTCAGTGAACCTCTCTGTCCAGATCAAAAATCAATCCAGTTTTATAACATTTGGATACCAACGCAACTTCACATGGCTATGCCTTCTTCATGTCATCCATGCAACTTTGTGTGGCCGCACCTCTTCCAGCATGTTCCCATGCATGCACACATTTAGTTCTGCTCAGGACACCTGTGCACCCTGTTTATTCAAGGCTCAGGAAACCTGTGAACCCTGTTTATTCAAAGCTCAGGACACCTGTGCACCCTGTTTATTCTAAGCTTAGGCCACCTGTGAACCCTGTTTATTCAAAGCTCAGGACACCTGCGCACCCTGTTTATTCAAGGCTCAGGACACCTGTGCACCTTGTTTATTCAAGGCTCAGGACACCTGTGCATGCTGTTTATTCAAGGCTCAGGACACCTGTGCACCCTTTTTATTCAAAGCTCAGGACACCTGTGCACCCTGTTTATTCAAGGCTCAGGACACCTGTGCACCTTGTTTATTCAAGGCTCAGGACACCTGTGCACCCTGTTTATTCAAGGCTCAGGACACCTGTGTGTCCTGTTTACTTTAGCCACCAGATGCATTTCCTGTTTATGCTATCACCAGTTCTGATTTCTGCTCACACACTGATACAGTGGAAGGAAGGTAAAAGGTTTTTCCTCAACCGATATCCAACAAAATGGTTGAAAGGAAAAACAATGACAAACATACTTTGTTCTCAGAGAGACTTTTATTCTACTAAGACATACACAAAACTAATACATATATACACATGTCCAATAGGGAGAACAACATATCGCATATATCTACACAGCAAAGCAAAGTGTCAGGATAAACAAAAGGAAGTGATATTCCTCAAACAAGCTGGATTCATCTATGTCCCAGGCGAGGACATATATGGGAAATAGCAAGTTTTAGATTTTCCCGAATTGAGGACTGCTGGAGTTTCATTCTATATCTGGGAAAGATATATTCCCAAAGGGAAACATCTCTGCGGAGTTGTAAACTGCAAAGGAGGAAGGTTTACATGATGGCTGATGTATACGAACTGAAAAAGGACTGGCGCTTTCGTCGCTGTATGGAGTAATGTGACCCACGTGACTTACCTCCACCAAAGGGAGATAGGCACCTTCTGTATCCTTACATGGGTATTTCTAGTGAATATATATTCTATGAAAATGATATATACTAATGGATCATTCTAATGAGTAAATGCAGATCTAAGTACATGAAAATATATTCTATGAAAATGATATATACTAATGGATCATTCTAATGAGTAAATGCAGATCTAAGTACATGAAAATATTTTCAAATCTGAATTGATTTAAAGTGTGTAGCCATTGACCTATTTTTTTTTTTTTTTTTTTTTTTTAACTTTTAGCAATTGTTAGATTATTCTTGGTATGGATGTTCAAAAAGGAAATAATTCTAAATTATTGCATTTGACTACTTTTCCCCATCAAAAGAGTAATATGACATATGATTCTTAAATTCAGAATAATTTTGAAAAACACATTGGATACAATTAGATATATTATGATAAAATAAAAACAATGTATTTTAAACTCAAAAGTATCATTTAACTTTAAAAATCACTATTTCTAAATAATATTGTTTAAACTAAATTTCATAAAAAAATCATATAGAATAAAAATTTATATTCTTAATTTAAGAATATAATTTAGAATATAATAGTTTAAGAATATTAAACTATTTGTTAAGGGTAAAGATAATTTATTTTGGAACATAAATACCAATGACTTCATTATAGTACTGCTGGTTGATTGTATCGACTGGTTGATCATGTTTATATTTAAAAAGACAATTCTCTATACACAATATAAATCAATTTCAATCATTTTAATGCCAATATTTTTACCCTGAATTGCAAAATTAAAGTATTGGTAACCTTTTAGCTGTGTTTGTTAAAATTGATTTATTATAGATTTGTAAAATAAATAAAAATATTTTCTGTAATCTAATTTTAGGAATGTTGACTTTAAATTAACTATAGTCATAAATCTTATTTTTTGATAATATTGTGTATGGTCACCCATATTTACAAAATTGGCATGTTTAAACACATAAAAAAATACATTATTCAGACTATTGTCCTCATCTTTGTCACCATATTTATTACAACATTTCGGCCGTTGTACGCTCCGGCCTTCTTCAGGTGGTTGGAATGTCGAACTGAACCCTTTATTTCACTGGAGTAGACTGTTGCAATTTTTGCTGTTATCAAATCATGTTTTAACCAGAGCTCATATTGCAACTTTTGTTGTTATTATTGCTTTTCTCTGGCACTCCTTATTACTGGTTCCCATCTTGTATTCATTTCTATGCTTGGTCGGTTCAGGAAATTTTTGTGGCCTAGCATATGTGCTGATTCCTTAAGTTTACAAATTTTCCAAATGTGTTCCTTGTCTATGATCTCAACCTGATCCCAGAGAGGGCGGTGATCTCCCTTCTCTCTCCATATGTAATCAGCTACACCTGATTTTTCCACTTCCCCTCATGTTACAACTTTCTGGTGTTCTTGAAGCCTTACCTTCAGTTCAACATTCCAACTTCCTGAAGAAGTCCGGAGCGTACAACGGCCGAAACACTGTAATAAATATGGCGACAAAGATGAGGACAATAGTCCGAATAATGTAAATAATGTACATAATACCTCATCTCAGAAATATAGATAGATACATAAAAAAATGTTTAATTATTTTAAAAATCTAATAATAATTTGTATTAAGCTTTTCAATTTTCACTTAGTAAATATAGTCTTCACTTAATAACCTAATGAGGACAGAGTCTGAAATAATTTTTAAAAGATTTTTGGAATTTTATAAATTATTGTAATTAAAAAAATGAAAACAATTCTTATAAAAATTCATGATTCATTGAAATTGTTTTTCCTTCAAATGATAATGTCCTTAAGATATTATTTTTAAAGGCAATTAAAAGCTTATCTAATTAAATAATTAGATAATTTTATTGCAGTTTTTATTTTATTATTTGGAGCAGATTTTCAGGAACTGAGTAACTGTTTGAAAAATAAAAATGGATGATTTACATTCTCCAAAGTGTCCTGCATTTAAATTTTTGCTAATAAAACAAATTTGGAGGACGGAATTTAATTTCTAGAAATTTCAGGAAATTAAGTAAGTGGGGAGGGGCTAAAAAGAGATGTAAAAAAATATTTTTACCAAGATTTTCTAAAAATAATAATTTCAAAAATAAATTCATTTATTTGTGAATAAGTCCTGAAGGTTTCATTGAAGTTCGACAATTATTTGGCTTTTGTAAAATTTCCAAATTAATGTGTTATTCTACTGGAAAAGAAGGTGCTAAAAAATTTCTGTATATCTGTTACACTGTTGACATATAAAAATAAAAATATAAGATTTTTAACCAAAATTTCGAACGTGCTAGAAAGGAGTGAAAAATTTAAAAAAAAAATACTATGTTAGTGTCTCTTCATAACATTTAAACATTTTATTTTTGTTTGACGATAAAACTGCTTTTATTAAGATTAAGTTTGGGGCCATTTTTCTTCACGATATGCTCGTTTTGCACTTTACTTGCTCAGTCTTATGCCACAATGAAGTACAGAAGAACCTTTGGAAAATTGTAATGTAAAATCTTTTTTTGCTAAGAGCGAAGTTAGAAAATTACGAGTTTTTATTAAAAAAAAAACACAAAGTATTTTTTCTAACTTCGCTCTTCAAAGTAGGGAGGAATGAAAGTTCTCTTGTGCAAAAAAAAAAAACTTAAAAAAAAAACACTATCCCAAGAAGCGAACGCATTTTTAAATCCTAATCTATCCCATCTACAGAAACTATAAAAAAGTTTATGCCTTGATTCATCCTGTAAGTGTTTTGAAGTTTTACTTTACTAATTAACAAAAATATTAACAAACAGTTTTTTTTCTATAACCGCGCCGTGTACGATCGCACTTTTGTTCAAAATGAATACTTTTTCTTGTTTTATTTGCCAAATATCAGGGAATTATCCGATTCAAACAATTTTCAGGCTTTATTCATTCATTAATGAATAGATTATATTTTATTAAAAAACTTTGGTGCGTGCGTTTCACACCCGCTTTTCCATATCGTGTAATTTGGTGAGTGTTCGTCCAGATCCTTTTTTTTTTTGTAGTTATAAAAAGAAATCCCTGACGATATTGTTATTTCAGTAAAAAATATTTATGCAATATCTAGTGTGGACATATGGAAAATTCGGGCCACATTTGCCAAAAGCAATTCAAATATTTAATAAAACTCAAAAATAATTTTTTTTTCTTTTTTAAGAATTGAAGCCGGAATAATTTATGTTCGATAATTCGCACCCCCCCCAAAAAAAACAGCATAGCATGATAAAAAAAATTAAAAAAGGTCCCAAATAACGAAGTTTTATTGTGAAAAAGTTGATGTTACTTAATAGAGGAAAGACCAAAGCATTTTTAAATTATTTAAAAAATTTTTTTATTTCTTTCTAGCACGTTTGAAATTTTGGTTGAAAATCTTTCTTTTTTTTTTTTTTTTTTTTTTTTTTTTTTTTTTTTTTTACGTCAGCGGTAGCGTAAAATATTTTTAGCATCATTAGCTTTTTCTTTCAACGCTTTTTTTTTTTTTTTCTGTTAAAAAAACATTAATTTGGAAATTCTTGCAAAAATCAAATAATTGCCGGATTTTAATGAAACTTTAGAACTTCAAAAATAAATGAATGAAATTATTTTAAAATGCCTGTTCTTAGAAAGTCATGATAAAAATATTTTTTTTTTACATCTGTTACCCCACCACTTAATTTTATGAAAACTTGAATATGTATATATCTCTGTAATTTTTTTTAATTAAATGTAGAAGACTTTGAAGAATATAAATCATCGATTTTTTTTTTTTTTTTTTTGTAAATCGTGTACCGTCTCTACCAATCTTTAGCTCTGAATTGTAAAATAAAACCCAATAAAACTAATTAACTTTTTATGAATTTAGGTACCTCCACGAGATCGCTAAAAAAGAGCATAGCATGATGAAAAAGACGCCAAACTTGAAAACAAAATTTTATCGTCTAAATGTTTAAGATGAAAGATCAAAGTATTTTTGGGGGTTTTTTTTTACATTTTTTAATCGTTCCTAACACGTCCGAAAATTTCGTTAAAAATCTTGTTTTTTTTTGAGTCAGCAAAAAAATTGACTGATGGCAACCATTTTTTTTCATTTTATAAAAAAAATCAATGAAAATCTCAGTTTGAAATTCTTTTAAATATCAATTACAATTATCATTTTTTCAAAACTTATTTTAAGAAAATCAGAAATTATAATGTTTATTTAAAATTTTTTGAACTAAGCTTAACTTAGCTTCTGTGCTGAAAAGATGTAATTTGAAAATAAAGCAGGCCATAAACTTTTGCATCATTTGACAGGTGATGAATGACATATTGACGGATTCCGTAAGGATAATTTGTTCTACGAAAGGAGAAAAGTGAAATATTTTACATTTAAGTGAACAAATTATTTACCTCGTTATTTTTAAGGAAAACTTTCAGCGCTCTAATTTTTTTTGTACTTGGCTTTCACCTTTACTTTTACAATGCTTTATGGAAAATATATTATAAAGAAATTAAAATAAGACTGTTAGATTAAATTTCATATTTCGTAAGAAAGGTATCTAATTAATTTATAGGTACCTTTCTTAAGAAATTTTATCAAAAGTGTACATAAAATACTATAATTTTATGTACATTTACTGTGTTATTTGTATTTCCATTCATTTTATTATTAATTTTGATATTTCATTTATGGAACAATGTCATAACTGAGATTAATATAAAAAATAGATCATATAAATTTAGGTATGTCCAATTTTGGCCATTTTAGCGTTTTTTTTAGTTGTTTTTTTGTCAGTTGAAAGACACATTAATTTCGAAATTCTTGTAAAAATTAACTACTTGTTGGATTTTAATGAAAACTTCAGAACTTATTCAGAAATGAATGAACTTATTTTAGAAATGTTTGTCTATTTGAAAGTCATGGTATAAATATTTTTTTTTTTATATCTGTTACCCCCCTCGAACTTAATTTTATGAAAACACAAAAAAAAATTTATTTGCAACCTGAATTTTTTTTTTAATTAAATGCACAAAACTCTGAAAAATCTAAATCATCGATTTTTTTTTTTTTTTGTTAAAAAAATGTCCGAAATTGTCCAAACTTTTACCTCAATTGTAAAAATACAAAACCCAATAAAATTAAGACAATATTTAATTAAGAAAGTTTTTAATGGCTTTTCTGAATAATATATACGAAGGTAATTATTATCTGAAAGAAAAAATTTTTTTTGATGAACAATGAATTTTTACATTAATTTTTTTTTTTTTTCAATTTTAAATACACAATATGACAAAAGGTTGTTATATATTTATACATTAAGTTCTTTCTGCAACCTTATGGCAATGATATATTATGTTCTCTACTTTTTAAAGATCATAAATTTGAAAGCTTATTAAAATCTGACAACCATAATTATTTTTTAAATAATTTTTAATATTCCAAAATTGTATTTAAAATTGTCTCCAACGAAAGTATGGATGCACACCTTGAAATAATGTCACGTGAGTAGTTTCTTTTGATAGAAGCAAGTTTTTTTTTACTTCAGAAATGGCTTTGATTCGTTCAGTAACAACAAAACAACGCTTGTCAAGTTTTCTGAATATCGTCGTATTATTTTCAATTTTTTTCTTTTTCTATTCAAATATAATCGAATAGTGGGATAAAAGAAAATATCGACTATTTACAATTACAAAAAAACCCAAAAAAAACGCCCTTGGAAGTCCACCCAAATTTTCAAGTTTGAAATCGAATGCATAAATTCATTGTACATTATTTTGGAATTATTATCCACACGACAAATTATCAATTAAAACAATTTTTGGAGTTTAAATTTTCTTGAGTTAGCTCGCTACTACTAAATACTTGTTGAGTCAAAAAACAAAACCAACATAGCATGTTAATTTTATTAATAAATAAAATAAAACTCATATTACTGCCATATCATAATTATTAATAAATAGAAAAAAATCTGCCTTAATAAAAAAGAAATAAAATCTCATTTCATTAAGTTAACCCATTTCAATTAATGGTGTTTCATGTAATTTTTATATTCTCAGAAAAATATTTCATGACTGAAATAATAAACCTCAATTTAAAAAAATGTATTTTTTTTTACTGTTTTATTTTTACTTGTAAAATTTGATTATCTTTCATAATTTAAATGTTATTTTCAGTGCAGAATTCTTCCTCAAACGTAAGGTAAAAAAAAAAAAAAAATTTGAAAGTGAATTTTTTTAAAAAATCTACTAACCAGATTCACTTAAAATTAGAACGAATTATATCACTTCTGCACTACCGTCCAATAAATTTCCGTGCCGTAAGTTGTGAATATATTGACGTACATCAATTAACGCCTGTCAACACGCACGAAAATAGACCACCTAGGTTGGAAATATCTCTCTTAAAAAATTTTCTGCTAAAAATGTAAGTAATGTTTCTTTCAAATTACATTAAGTATACTTTAATCATTCTAAATTTCCTAAGATAACAAAAGAAAAAGGTGTAATTGATTTTTTAACTAACAAACTATGATCTTTCCGACAGAAATGTCGATAAGTTCGATTTTACGAAATTTTTTGTCTCGAAAAAAACAAGATTTTTTAATAAAATTTTTAACATTTATAGGAAGGATTAAAAAATCTGAAAAAATATTCAGAAAATACTTTGGTCTTTCCTCTTTAATAACAACATAAATATTTAAACGTTAAAAATTGTTTTATCAATTTGGGGACCTTTTTTCGTCAAGGTATACCACTTTTTAGCGAAATATTGGACATACCTATATAAATTTCATAAGATGATACTTGTAGGTACCCTTCTCAGTTGAAATTGAAAAATCAAATTAACTTCTCCACACATGTTTCGCAAAAGTCAAGGCCTTAACAGTGGAGAACAATGCTTAACTCAAATAACACAACTTAATTGTATTCTGGTTGGTCTTCCATACTTTAATTACAGTCTGATTATAAACACAAAATTACATTTCTTAATTACTGCGGGTCTTCTGATTAGTCAAAATAGTACAATTTACAACCTGCTAAAAAAAAGATCTATCTCATGATGACACTTACATAACTGAATGCAGCTTTTAACTAATTTTATAATATTTTAACAACTTAAATGTAAAAATCTATTATAATTAAAGAAATAACAAATAATTGTATTGAAAATTCATTTTACATCAAAAAAATGTTTTGCTTTCAGAAAATATTGTTCATATTCATAAAAGCAACTAAAAGCAAACAAAAGCATTTGAAATTAAATAATATCTTTGTTTTATTGAGTTTTGTGTTACAATTCAGAGCTGATTTTCAGGTAGGTGCGGTCCAATTAAAAAAAAAAAAGAAAACATGATTTGCATTCCTCAATTTTTTTTTTTCAAACCTTTGCTCATTTTCTGAAAATCTGCTCTGAATGGTAAACTAAAAAAAAGTAATAAAAGTATGACATTATTTAATTAGAAAACCTTTTCATTGCTTTTGTAAATGAGTTATATTTAGGACATTATTGTTTTAAGAAAAGCAAATTTTTCAATGAATGATGAATTTTTACAAGAATTTTTTCATTTTTTAAAAATTTTAATTATAATCATTTATCATAATTTAAAATTGTTTAAAAAATCTCCCACACCATATTTTCTTTTAGCTGATATTGTAATTAAGTAGAAACTATATTTATGAATCAAAAATTGAAAAGCTTAATATAACTTGTTTTGCACCAATATTTTAAAATAATTTAAAAAAAATTTTTTTTAACTTTAAGCATTCCCATTTTTAATCTATGGTAGTCTATATGTAACATTGTTATGAAAAGGTAATGTGTTCTAAGAGTTGTCCTCTTTTTACAGAGAAATTTGCTTGTCTATTTTCTTATTCATTGCTTATGTTTCAACAGGTTTTGAAAGTCATCTCTTCAGTTTTAAAACTTAAAAATTTAAAATAAGTTTTACTTTTTAAAATTTCTATTTCACAAAATATTTTTATTTTATGCATGTATTTTATTGTGGGCCATAAATTGAGTTACCTCTATCATGGTATTTCATCTCAGTTATTAAATTTTAAAATTTTATAGTATTTTAAATTTTACTTTTTCATAAAACATCTTCACATGTAACTAAAAGTCAATAAAATATTGGATAATTGTTGAAAATATGTTAGTTTGTAAAAATTACTAGGTAATTAAACCCCCCCACAAAATGTGTTCACATAAATTTATATCAATTCTGGTCATCCATACTAGCTGTCAACACCTTGAGCTTATCAATAATGTCAATAAAGACGTGAGAAAAACAGGTCCCGTTGTTAAGAAATGCTTCATGCAATTTTTTTTATGCTATAAGTAATATTTGTTTCAAATTGTAGTAGTGAATTCTGATCCGACATATATAAACCGAGCATTTCAACTAAAAAAAAAAAAAAAAAGGCATGCTTACCTGATGTAGGAGAAATGTTAATTAGCGAGGATGTTCTCCCAGAATGAGGCCCTTCCATTGCACTATGGTGGAGTTGACCTCTGCGATTGCCCCAAGTATGGACATGCTATTTCTAAGTGTGGGGATCAGCATTTGCTCTCACCCCAATAATTGCAAAAAAATAAAAAAAAACAGATTTTGTATACTTTTTCCATCTCATCTTCATTATAACATATGATTAATTGCAGAAATAAAGCACAGGGCCAGAAAACGTTAGCGTTGGTGAATCTCATTTCTTATGCAACTGATATGTATAAAGAATAATTCCATCCATCAACCGACACTAATTCTTTGTGCACTGCTTAGCAGCTTTTTAATATGCAAGGAAGAGGAACAATGGATTACACACTTTGCTGAAGTTTAGCAGCCTGTTCAGATACTCTAAGTAGCATGAATATGGTTAACCTAATCACAGCAGCAGCTGATCTAGAGAAGCGAAAGCCATATTTCTTATCTGAAAGAAGACCCTACAATGTGAAATGCTTAACCAATTCAGACTTGATTGGAGCCTCTAGTTCGTTAGATGGAAATTATAATAATTTTTATCTCTTCATGGATGTAAATTATTTCTTCAGGATCTATATGACTATAAAAGGAATTTTTGCATATTAGAAATTGGGTGTACATTAGATTATTGATAGAAATAGTGAAGTAACATAATCTTGAAAACTTCTTGAATATATCCTAAGTTTCCAATTTTGTTTTTACAGGTGTTCCAGCTTAAAATAATTTTGTGAATTTCAATGGATCACAAATTTTGTGGTAACCTGAAATAAAGAAAATACTGGAAACTCTGAAAAAACATTCTGAAACAATTTACAATCACAAGAATGCTAGTTTAATTTTACAAAGAAACTACAAAAAAATCTTTCACTGCAGGAAAATGTAAACTTTCTTTTCATGAAGTTCAATTTACAAAGAAAGTACATTCCTGTGAAGTATGTCTTACTTCCTTTTCAATAGTGTCATATTTGGTAGAATGTATTACAACATAAACTAAAGAGATATCGTGTGTGGATGATCTTGACTCAAAAAATAGATTATAAGTCAATATTTATTAAAAAGCACACAGGCAACAAACATACACTTGTAATTGATGACTCTTTTTACTGAAATTAACTGAGACAAAATACAATCACAAAAATATTATATTTGTAACAGATCTCTTTAATCAAAACATTTTATAAACTTATATGTGACAAATGTTTCTTCATAACAAAAAAATATAAAATACTACTCAGAAAAAGCATTATTGAAATTTGTGGACATAAAATGTCTAATAGTTTAATTTAAAAATACTGCAGAACATCCATATTTTTGAAGTGCGTATTTTTCATTTTCAAGGAAATCACATTTAATGAAACAAATGCAAAAGCACACTAGAAAGAGACCATACTCCTGTGAAGTATGTGGCACTTCCTTTATACAAAAATCAGATTTGGTGGTGCATATACGAATGCACACTGGAGAAAAACCATATTCTTGTGAATCATGTGGATCTTCCTTTTCAAAGAAGTCCCATTTAGTGGTGCATATGCGAATACACACTGGAGAAAAACCATGTTTTTGTGAAGTTTGTGGCTCTTCTTTTACACACAAAGCAAATTTGAATCAACATATGCGAACACATACTGGAGAGAAACCATATTCTTGTGAAGTTTGTGGGTTTTCTTTTTCACAAAAGGCACATTTGATGGGGCATATGCTGACACACACTGGTGAGAAACTATATTCTTGTCACATGTGTGACTCCTCTTTTTCCCAGAAATCACATTTGAATCAGCATGTGCTAACTCACACTGGAGAGAAACCTTATTCGTGTGAAATGTGTGGGTCTTCCTTTTCACAAAAATCAACTTTAGCTGCACATATGCGAACACACACTGGAGAGAAACCATATTCTTGTGAAGTGTGTGGTTCATCCTTTACACAGAAATCAAGTTCCATGCTTCATATGCGAACACATACAGGAGAGAAACCATATTCTTGTGAATTGTGTGGCTCTTCCTTTTCACAGAAGTCACATTTACTAGGTCATTTGCGAACACATACAGGAGAGAAACCATATTCTTGCAAATTGTGTGGATCTTCCTTTTCACAAAAGTCACATTTGTTGGGTCATATGCAAACACATGCTGGATAGGGGCCATATCCTTGTTAAATGCATAGCCCTTGTTTATCAAGAAGTCACATTTGAGGTAACATGTGTACAGGGTTTACACACTCCACTATTTTTGGAGCTGCTTCCATACCCAAAGGTGGAGCTGGCTCTCCTTACGCTCCCAATTATCTAAAAGGATTCGCTCCAACTCCATTAAAAAAAGAGCAGCTCTTTTTCGGCGCTCCATGGTTAAAATGTACCATTTTTCATAAATGTTGAACATTTTTGCAATTAATAAGCTGGGTATGAGATATTTCAGTACTCAAATTTAATAAGAACCAACATTAGTCTGTCAGCATACCCTTTACCCATAAAAACATACCAAAGTTCCCCCAGTGTACTTCCTTATAAGGCATCTGTCATTCCTAACTCCAAAAGAATAACTTCAACAAACAGCAAATTTAGTTTTACAAATTTTATTTTATCATAAACTGGAGTTTAACTTAAGTTGTTTTTTGAAATTTCTGTCTTTCAAGCTGTGACTATTTTTACAAAAAATTCCTCCTCCAATTTCAAAATGAAAAAGCATCCTTGAAGATTTCATTTTAGCATTAATTGAAAGCTAAATGATTAAATTTACTATTTCCAGTCAGTAAAATATTTTGGTGTATTTTAAATAAAAATTATATAGATTGGAATCTCAACTTCTTGGCCAATTTAAGAAAATTTTCTTAAAAGCAGCCATTTTCTTAATTTTAAGAAATTTTAAACAAAACAATTTATATACATTATAAAGTAAATTATAATTTTATTTCAGGACAAAAAGTATCATTTGAGACCAATAATCAGTTTTATTTAGGTACTTCCACTTGGTTGTGTAAAAAAAACCAACAAAAACAAAACAGTATGGCATGATGAAAAAAGGCCCCAAACTCCATAAAAATAAAGTTTTGTCATCAAAATGTATATGTTATTAAGAAAAAAGACCAAATTATTTTTTATATTTTTGGAAATTTTTTACTCCTTTCTAGCATGTTCGAAATTTTGGTTAAAAATCTTTTTTTTTACGACAGCAGCAAGCTAGAGAAAAAAGGTTTGTTTTATTTTGTGCTTTTTCCATGGAAAAATACATCAATTTAGAAATTCTTGCAAAATTCAAATAATTGTCAGATTTTATTGAAACTTTCAGGACATATTCAGAAATTAATTATTTGAAAAAAAAATTTTTTTAAATCTTGGTAAATCAATTTTTTTTTTTTTTTTTTTTTTTTTTACATATGTTACCACCCACTTACATAATTTCATGAAATTTTGAGAAATTAAATTTTTAAGTGTGGATTTTTTTTATTAGTTAAAAGTAGGACTCTTTGGAGAAAGTAAATCATCATTTTTTTTTGTAAAAGAAAAAGTTACCCATTTCATTGAAAATCTGCTCTGAATTGTAAAATAAAAAATGCAATAAAACTATGACATTTTTTAATTAGAAAACTTTTAATTGCTTTTGTAAATAAGTTATATTAAGGACAATATTGTCTGAAGAACTAAAATTTTTTTGATGAATAATGAATTTTTACAAGAATTTTTTAAATTTTAATTATAACCATATAATAGTTCAAAAATCGTTTAAAATTCTTCACTGTTTTCAAGAATGCAATTTGGTGATATTGTTAAGTGAAAAGTAAATTTACAAATCAAAATTTGAAAAGCTCATAACAGTCATTTGTACACAAATATTTTTAAAATAATTTTTAGTGAAAAAAAACGTTCCTAATTTCTACCTGTGGAAATCTATACATGAGATAATCCCTAAAAAGGTGATGTGATTTAAGTGTCATCGGATACACTGCAATTATTTCAGTTCTGTTTCATCATTAACGTCTTTTCAAATCATCCCTTCAAAATATAAAAAAAAAGTTTTACTTTTCTTAATTGCTATTTCATTAATTCATTTTATTTTATCTATTTATTTTAATTTGGGTCATACTTCAATTAATTCATTTTTTGTTTAAGGTAGTAAACTTAAAACCAAGAGACAAAATGCAAAGTTCATAAAGCTTCTTAAAAACCTAACTAAAAGTCAATAAAATATTAAATAATTGCTGAAAATATGTTAATTTGTTACAAAATTTTTTAAAATATGCATTCACTTAGTTTTCATAAATATGTCATTTCTGGCCATCCATAAGAGCTGTCATCACCTTAAGAGCTCAATAAATCAATAAAGATTATAGAAAAAGGAACTCATTAAGAAATGCATGTATATTGTTTTTTATGTTAGAAGTAGGTAATATTTATTTCAAATCAGATTAATTTAACTTTAAATTTTCTAATTTTACTCAAATAACATGTCACAAATCTATAATTTAATTTTTAAAGAATTTTTTTTAAACCTGATAAATTTGTTTACAAATTTCTTAAAAATTAAGAAAATGGCCGCTTTTAAGAAAATCTTTTAAAAAAATCAAGCAATTATTTGACATTCCAATCTATATAATTTCTATCTGAATTACATCAGAATATTTTACTTATTGAAAATAATAAATTTAATTACTTAGCTTTCAATTAAAACTAGAATGAAATCTTCAAGAATGCTTTTTCATTTTTAAAATTTAATTTTAAAAGTTAGGTATCGAAAATTCAGTGGAGGTACCTAATTTTATTCAACATTTGGATGAATATCAAGGGAAATAGGTGAGAAAATCCAACAGAAGTTATTACCTGTAAAGATTTCATTTATTTTTTAATAACTTTCTTTAAATGATGATGATGACAAAATTGTGTACAAAAGTAAATTGTCAGTAAATTAAAAAGAAAACTGGTTTATTTATTCATTCAGCAATGAAAATTTGTCATAAAAACGAAAATCTACAGACAGCATTTATACTCTCACTGACACTCGCAGACATAAATATCTGATAAAAAATGACATCAATGATTTTCTACAGAGTGACTCACTCTTTTGAAGACATTTTTTTCAGACTGTCTCCTGCAACTTAAAAGAAATGTCTTGAACATCAGAACGGTAACACCTAGGTGTCAGTCATTTGCCTCTTTACCGAAACCCGTATACAAGTTGAAATAGTTACACGTGAAAATGGAAACTAACACACACACACACACTTTCTCACTCTCACATACATTTACCTCAGATATAATAATAAAAAATAACTCAGATTTTCCTTTTCTTTTTTATTGTTGAATACACACTAATGTTTTTAAAAAAATTCAAATAATTTTGGAGCACAAAAACCCCAGCTCTTTAGTCCCAAATAGAGCTGCTCATGCTCCACTTTGGTTGAATATAAAATAAGCCCTCTTCTCCTTTGCTCCTTTTTGGAGGGCTCCGTTAAGCCCTGCATGTATACATACTGGAGAAAAGCCATTTATAGAGAAAAAATGTAGGTCTTTTTGATAAAAAGTGTTATATTCCGTGCTAATAGAAATATATACTTGAAAAACAAGGTGGATAAAATAACTAAAGATTCATTGTAAAAAAAAAACAGTACAATAAGAATAAAGGTAACAGTTATGCACATGGTCGTCGCAAGTAAATCCAGTAGTGAGTGCTACTATTGGAAGGTCGGTAGTTCTTGCGTAAGTCTGAGTCGTACTCAACAGATCCCAGCTAGTATATTTAGCTACCCCCCACGAGGGTTACATGTAGCACAAGGCCAGGTTTAATGTGGGATCTCTGAGCCCATAGGCTCGGCCCAAAATATTCCCTATTCGAACGTGTATAAATGGGTTCAGGGTCAGTCTACCTCCCCAAACGAGACTCTACACTTTGGCGGAGCCTCGTCTGGGTTCCCCTCTGCTCAGAGGCAGAGAGTTCGACTGTCCAGCAGGAACAGGTCGCAGCTAGAATATCTAGCTACCCCCACCACGAGGGTCGCATGTGGCACAAGGCCGGGTTTTCCAAGTCCGTAGGCGCGGCCAAAAATATTCCCTATTTGAACCCGTAAAAACGGGTTCAGGGTCAGTCTACCTCCCCGAACGAGACTGCCCTTTGGCGGTGCCTCGTCCGGGTTCCTCTCTGCCCAAAGGCAGAGAGTTTGCCTGAATAGCTGGAACGGTTTGCTAGACTCTGTAGTCCATTGACTTACAGATACTTATAGATAGTTACTACCTATAGTGTAGTCACTCATGGGGGTGATAGGTTATTCTATTACATCAAAAAGTCTACAGAAATATTTGTTAATACACATGAGAGAGAAACCATAAAATAAAATGTATGAGTTTTTCTTTTGAATGAATTCATCTTTGAAAATATATATAGACAAATACTGTAAAGAAACCATAACATTTTGCATGTTTGTGTGTGTGTGGGGGGACACTTACTTTGGAAAGAACCGCTGAAGACAAACCATTTTCTTAGATGTGTGACTTTACATTTGTGTTAGTTTTGCAAAATATATTACCTTCACTTGACAGCAGCTTCCTTTTTACATTTGCAAATCTTCATTTTTGAACAATTTTTCAACAAGCATTGAATAAAGCTCAATATTTCCTACAAAAGTGAAGGTTGGCATTCCTTTTTGATGATAATGAGCCTGCTCGGTGCCTCCATGGTTGACTACTTGGGAATACCAGGTGCTGCAATCTTGGATGTATGGGTGGTGTAAGGAATTGTCAATTGGAGAGCCGGGTTCCAGCTGTAGTTATTATATTCACTTATTTTTAATTCTTGATAAAAGTATGAATCCCTCTCTTCTCCAAGCTCTGGGTTAATTAGTAAGATTTGTATCACTAAATCATTATTATCTACCTGCGAAAACATTTTTACTATCGAAAACTATTTTCTGGCTTTAAATAACCTGCAAATGTGAGAGAAGAAACTGTTATCTTAGAATTTACATCAAGCTATTTCAACTGTAGAAATTATGAGACCTTGCTGTCAGTCTAGTACTGCACTTAATTCATAAACTCTAGATACCATAGAGACATTTTAAGAAATGTGAGACCCAGTTGGATGTTTTAATTTTTTATTTTTTTATTTTCAATCATTTCAACCCAAGCAAAGTGATAAACCAACTGAAATGCAAGGGATTAGTGAGTGTTAGAGAATATGAAAAAAAAATTCTATTAAGGAGAGGGAACAATAAAAGAACAGAAATTTAAACAGAAGATTGACATTGATCTTCAAAAATTTAAATGCAATGTTGACTGGAAAGCAAGAGGCTGGAAGAGAATTCAACAAACAAGAAGTGTGAGAGAAGAAACTGTTATCTTAGAACTTATGGTTACATCAAGTACTTTCGGCTATACAGTGAAGAGACCTAATTGCCAATTTGTCTTCTATGATTCTTAGAAAAGTCAATATTTTAAAATTTGTTACCGCAGTGTTTCTGTTGATAGCTTGTCCAACTGTCTTCAGGTTTACAATCAAATAAATAGTGTTTATTATTTTTGTTGTCAATTCTTAAGTAGAAACAAAATGTATAAGCTTAGGTTTAGGTATATGTTTAGGTTTTATTACAATTTTAATCATTGCTTTTTAAAAAAATAAACATTGCTGAATAGTAATGGTGGTTAAAAAAAGTAGTGTCAGGGGAAAAACTGTCCTTTTGCCACTATGTCTTATTATGGGCACATGTCCCTGTTTGCCTTCCATTCTGTGCAAAAGGTGTAACACATCCAAGATGAGATATTCCTAGACATAGCAGAATGAGAATAGTGTAGATTGTATCATTGGTTTTGGAGCTTTTCTATTCAATGTCAGTTTTGACATTTGGTTATCATGATGGGTTTGTACCGAATTGAAGAGTCCTTCTATCATTTTTCAGATGAGAAACTTAAAGGTTCCAAATACAGTAAGTACCCAGGTTACTACAATCCCGACCTACATGTATTTACGACACAATCTCCATTAATCTAGTTTCAACTTATGCCATTTGCCCCGTACATAAGATGTTGTGGGTCAGTTCCTGACTGAATTGTTGTGCATTCACTCTTTCATTTGTGTTATGCTTGTAGAAACTTACTGCCCTTCATTATGGCTCTCAAGCGCAGTGTAACCTCTTCTGATAGAAATACTTCAGAGAAAAGGAAAGCCATCACCAAGAAAGTGAAATTAGACATTGTTAAATACTCTGAAAAAGGAGAAACAGTGACGAACATTGCCCAGCTGCTTGGCTTAAGTCATTTGACTGTCACTTAAAATATGTACATGTGTATACATATTGAGTTTTCCTGTAAGAGATAAGGACATTCTTTTTTTTAAACTATGAATTCCTAATAAAGAAGAAAAGCAAACTCTTGTTTGCTTTTCTTTCTTCCCCAGATTTGCTGCTGCTTGTGAGAACTCCAAGAGAGAAGATCTTATGGTTTGTCATCTCATCTACCAAAGACGATAACATCACTGGCAATAAATATACAAGCAGATTAAAAAAATTTCATTTCATGTATTATTTTTATTTCATTATATTTATGTCCCCGATGTGTTTTTTAGTCCTAATTATGTTAACATATGTCATAGAAATGTGTTGTTATATCATAAATTATTACGTTGCAGGGACGTTCTCCCCAGGCAGTATGTCTCCTTCAGGAGACAGCTGGGTTTATTGTCTGGCAACCCCAAAAGGACTTTGTCAATTTTCCACGGTATTGCCATTTAACCAACTTTTAAATTGTGTCTTATTTGGTGGCAACACCGGTGCCCTGGTAAATATCAGATGTTGGAGAAATGGTGATCGGAAAAGCTGTTCTTCCAGAGTGAAACACTTCCATTGCACTCTTGTAAGGTTGACGTCTGCGATTGGCTCATATGTAACCGAATTGGACATGCTATTTCGAAGTGTGGGGAGTCAGTGTTCGTTCTCACCCCGATAATTAATTGCAAAAAAAACAAAAAAAAACAGATTTTGTATACTTTTTCCACCTCATCTGCATATAAACATCTGATTAATTGCAGAAATAAAGCACGGGGCCAGAAAATGTTAGCGCTGGTGAATCTCATTTCTTATGCAACTGATACGTACAAAAATATTCCATCCATCAACCAACACTAATTCTTTGTGTACTGCTTACCAGCATTTCGATATGCAAGGGAGGGGGAACAGCGGATTACACACTTTATTAAAATTTACCAGTCTGTTCAGTTCAACTAAGTTGCACGAATATGATCAACCTGGTCACTGCAGTGACTATTTGAGTGTCGTGCACCTGCAACCATTGTCACAACAGAGCAGGGGAGGGGACCTAGTTAAGCAAAGGTGTAGAGATATTAGAAAGGTAAAAAAGGGGTGATTCGGATTGCAATCTTGTGCAAGAGAGTGGAATGGCGACATTTAACAGTCTGTTCAGATCAACTAACTTGCACGAATATGATCAACCTGATCAAAGAAAATTTTTTTTTAAAAGTGTTATATTGCATGCTAATAGGAATATATATACTTGAAAAACAAGGTGGATTAAATAAGTAAAGGTTTACTGTAAAAACCAATACAATAAGAATAAAGATAATAGTTATACACAAGGCAGTCACAAGTCAATCCAATAGTGAGTGCTACTATTGGAAGGTCGGTAGTTCTTGTGTAAGTTGTACTCAACAGATCCCAGCTAGTAATATTTACCAGCCTCCCCATGAGGTACGATGTGATACAGGCTGAATTTAATGTGGGGCAATTCAAGTCCATAAGCTTGGCCAAAAATTTCCCATAAACCCTGCATAAACAGGTTTGGGTCTGTCTACCTCCCCAGATGAGACTCTGCCCGTCTGCATAGCTTCATCCATGCCCAAAAGCAGAGAGTTTGACAACAGATAAGAGCTGAGTAACAGATCCCAGCTAGTCTCTGTAGTCCGTTGACTTACAGCTACTTATAGTCAGTTACTACCTATAGTGTAGTAACTCATGTGGGTCCATTACATCAAAAAGTTTGGCTTAAAAATATTAATTTCAACCCATAAAATGCTTATGACTTAAGAAGGCCTCAAAAGAGTTTGAACTCAAATTAAACAAAGATGCATTATAACTGGCACCCTGGCCCAACTCCATAACCGCAAGGAAGTTGGCATGACATAAATAATGAGTTTGTCGAAAGTTGTTCAGTTTGTTTATTTAGAAAACCTATTAACCGTATTTGTGTTGATTTCAATGTAATTTTGGCAACTTAAAAATTAAACCCAAAAACTGAAAAACACTTAGTGATTGGTCAATCTGGTTTTCTTATAAAACATTCTTTATTTTTAATCTTAAATATTGTCCTTCATTTCAAGTCAAAAAATTCTCCTTCCAAAAAGGAGAAACTAGTTACTTTTGCATGGTGACCATGACATTATTATCATAAAATCCTGATTTACAATAAATTACTTTATTTCCATTGGTACACATAAATGTAAAGTTTTCTAGTTAATTTATCGATCACTTAGGCGATCATGTATCTTTCGATACATGACTGTCGAAGCAAATTTTTCCTGCAGGAAGTTGCCTTTTCTTTCTGCAGTAGACCAGTTGTCATCCAAGGCTATAGAACCTGGTCTCTCCTACTATTTACCCATAGCTGGGGAGAGAAGTGGAGCATTCATACCTTTCCCATGTGTATTCAAACTCGGCTCACCGATTCCTCAATCTGAGCCGCTATTCATTATTATAAAATAACATTACAGATACTTTGGATTTTATTAAGAATCTCTAAATATATAGCAGGAGCACCAGACCAGATGTGGCAGTGATATTCAAAGGAATGACGAATAGTAGACTTATAAATATAAAAGATAAATTCTATTGAGAAAAATTGTCTAGTATGATATAATGAACCAACTTTCTTAGATACAGACTTAGCAATTGATTTAGTATACTCTTTCTACTTTATGTCAGCTGAAAATGTTAATCTAAGAAGATGCAATGAGTCACTCTCCTGGAGGTTAGCATCAGCCATGCTGATGGAAGTTAAAAAGGGTTCGGAAGATTAAAAGAGAGGGGTTTTATTTTTGAGATGATTAACATCAGATTGTCAATTGTTTTTTTAGATCAGCTGCTAATTTGACCGTATTGAACCAATCAGACTTACTATCAAGACAGGAGTAAATAGTTGCGTCATCAGCATAGATACTGAGTTGAGAACAGGTGACATCGGGAGGGTCATTTATGAAAATTAGAAACAATGTAGTGCAAAGATAGAGTCCTAGGAAACACCTGCATTTATGCAAAAAGATCTAGAATCATGGTCATTCAAAGCATTTTCATTTCATGACTTCATAAGATTGAATCAGATCAAAAACACTTTCAGCCTGTGAAGAAGACCAGTATGTCAAACTCTGTCAAATGCCTTTGACCAAATGCCAAAGCAACAACCTGAGCTTCTCCAGTTTTATCTAAAGCTCGACAGACTCTTTCAATAATAATTATTAACAGATTAGCAGTTGACCTAGAGAAGTAAAAGTCATATTGCTTATCTGAAAGACGACCCTGTGATCTGAGATGCTCGACTAATTCAGACTTGATTAGAGCCTCTAGTATGCCAAAAAGAGGTAGATGGCTAATAAGCCGATAGAAGGTTCACCTGAGTTCTTAAAGACTGGAATACCAGATGAGGAAAGTAAGAAGCAGCAAAGCATTTATTGTAGAGTTTAGAGAGAACAGGAGACAGTTCAGGAGCACATTTTTTAAGGACTATTGCAGAGATACCATCAAGTCCACATGCTTTGTGAGGATCCATTTTAGAAATGATAGCAGTAACCATGGATGGAGTTATATGCATATCACTCAATAGAGACTCAGTTCTAAGTGGAAAGTCAGTTAAAGGTACTCCAGATGAGTCAAAACTTGAAGGCAATTTACAAGCAAAACATTCTGCTTTATCAGCAGACGTTAACACCTCAAATTGAGTGAAGAGAGGTGGGATAGAAGACTTATAATTATTTAACCAACTATTACAGGGCTGCCAGTAGTTACATGAACCAAACTTGTTAGAGGCTATACTGTGTCTCCTGTCAGCAAAGTCCTAGTCTCTTTGAGCCAAGTTTACAGATATTTCAAGCAGTCACAAACAGACATTTGTTGTGATCAGGATTATCAGGCTGGTACACTCAGAAAAAGTGATTAGTATAGGCTATATAGCAAAAATGATTATATGCATATAACCTATTTATTAAAGAATCTGTTGTTCATATATGAAAATTGAAGAATATAATGTGATTTTTCTTCTCTTGTGTGTCATCTTGCACTAGCTATCTTTGAACACATCAACTACAAATCTATTTGAATGACTTAAGGCATGTGCAGTAGAATCATATCAATGTTTTTCCTTCTAAAGGTAGCAATCACAAGCAGTCTGGTTGAATAGTGGGTGGGTTATTTGGAGTAATTCCCAACACCATTTCACAACTTTTAATAGAAACATATGACATGTAGAAGTCAAGTGACTTACCTACTAACATGGCTGCCTTCCTGTGTCCTCTTGAAAAGCAGGCCAGCTAATTTTACCTCATTTTATAGAAGAGTGCCCAATACACCAGTTAGGTTGTTTTGCTAGAATGGACCTGCCCAATACATTTGCATGAGTGGTCTCTATTCACCGATATGTCCCTCCAGTAAATGACTCGTCAGCTTGAGCTTCTGGCCACACTTGCCCACTTGTGTGCCAGACCACTGGCAAGCTAACCAATATTCTACATGGCGCTGTGAACAGAATCTGACGATTGGCAAGAGCTTTTTGTCAAAATTGGCATTCCAGCTGACTCTGCCAGGACTTATGCTGAATCTTTTGTGAAAGAAAGCATTACCAAGGATAGTCTCTCTATGATAGACCGGGAAATCCTTAAGGAACTAGGCGTCACAACCATGGGACATGCCCTAGCTATCCTGAAACTAACAAAGAAGGCAGCCATATTAGTAGGTAAGTCACTTGACTTCTACAATAGGTTCTCCACTCAATTAGTAAGGGCATCCCCATATCCAAGTGGACTACAAATAATTTTACATGGACTTAGAACCACCATGGTTTTATATTAACCAACAATAAAATTGAGATATGAGAACTTCAAAGAAACTTCTGTCTACAAGTAAGGTAAAGTAAATGAGTGAAAACTTCCAGGATCAAGTGACACTTGGGCAGAAGGTAGGGAATTCTGGTAATGGACTTATGTCATCAGGTCACATTTGAGATATAGAAATGGTTGAAGATGTAGTTCTCGCTAGATGAATGGAAGATGGGGTCCATTAGTCTCCTGTGAAAGAAAACAAGTAACAGCAAAGATCTCTCAAGTGTTACCTACCTGCAAACGATGAATAAATAACCATGTTTATCAGAACCAACAGACTTCTTATCTTTCTCACCAGAGTGTTATCACAAGACGGTTGTATTCTTTCTTACTTTCAGTTCCTTTATTGAATGTACACCAGGTCTTTCCTAGTTTTGTTCACACCAATGCAAACAGGAATTGAACCAATGTGAAGATGAATTTGATCAGTCAGTGAATAAATGACTGTGGGAAATTTGTGTATGTTTGCAAATGGAGAAGCTCAAGACAACAACAGAAATTATAGCACCTGAAACAATGGAGAAGATTCTGGATATCAAGAAATAAGTTAATCCATAAGGTTTTCTGAATAAGGCCCAGCAATTTCAAGCTAATTTGAGAAAATGGATTTATTAATGTTATTCCTGTAAATGAAAAAAGAAAACAAGAATAGCACCCTTTCTACATCATAAAATACCTCCAAATCATTTGGATGAGACAAAAGGCTCCAGAACTGAATTGCTTGTAATAAATTATTTTAATCCAAGGCTTGGGTGACACTAACTGTAGAGGATTACTGTTTAAATGTAGAATGAGGTATTGGAAGAAACAAAATACAATTAAAGACCATAATTAATGTTGTATCCTTAAAGAGGTTACAAACAGACAAAGGTGTTACTCTAGTGAAGGAACAGCAACATGCTCATAGATAAAAGAGAGGTTTATTGTAAAAGAGAATACATAACTGAAAGACAGGGAATTGCGTGGCAGGCTAGTAATTCCCAAAGCAAGCCCCCAGGTATATCCTGTGCCCACTATATATATCTACTGATATAGTCGGTCCACATAGGCAATAGGGAGTGTGGGACATTCCATTACAATAATTTATTTTTTAAATGAGAAAGATGTTTTTATACTTAACCATAGGCTAGTTCCATGGTGTGTTTTGTTATCCCCAAATTTTTAAAGTACTTGTAATTCCTAGTTGACATTTTGTTTCTTTTGCTTCCTCCCACTATTCTCCTGACTCAGTGAGTGTGTGTAGCACACAGTGTGGTACAGTTGTAGTTCAGTTGTTGTGGAAGGCAGACATTGATCTTCAGGGTGTCCCGTCACCCAACCTGACTGATGAAGGCAAGTTTTCATGATTTATATTTTTATATAACCTACACACAGACATACACAAGTCACAAATCTGCCACTGGGTGGCATGCCACTAGCATTTGCCGCTGGTGTCCTGCTGTCAGGCCGCTTGCATGATCATCTCAGCAATGTTACCACTGGCAGACTGCTAGAGACCCACTAGTGGCTGTCACCAGAGGACTGCTAGTGTTGCCATCACCACCCCACCAGCGGTTTGTGTGTAGGGTGTGTGTATGTATATATATATATATATATATATATATATATATATATATAAAAACACCAATATGTTACACCATGAAAATAATAAGTAAAAACTTTAGATCCTCAAGGCCCTTTATATCAAAAGCAACCAACATTGAACAAAATTTATTATGAATATAGCAGCAATGTTTTAAAATGTATTTGAGTTGACTAACATTTAACACCATTTTGAAATTTACCATGTTGCAATTTTATCATCACTGGCTATTGCCCTTGTACTGGGAATGCTTGTTTACAAAACATTGTAACCACAACAGTTAATTTTAAAATAATTACGGTGAGAATTACAGTGAGTCCCCGCCTATTCACATTTCAGCATTCAACTTTTTCTTTAGAACATATGTACTTGTTATTTGTGGAAACCCCAAATATTTGAATGTTTTTCTTAAGAACATATTCACTGAGAACTCCCTCAATTTGCATATTTTTTCGATAAGTGACTTAAAACATATAACAGTCCATTTTTATGATAAAAATTGCCAGAATTGTACATTTTTACATGTGGTGAGGATTGCATTTAGCATGAAACAGACTATTGCCTCTGGGTATTGACTTCAATGTCCACTTATATATATTATTACTCTTTCAGTCCTGTATGTGTTCAGCTAATGTAATATCTTTCTAATCATGGAAATATATTTTTCTATCTTATTGTATTGGTGTGTTTCACATACAATATGCAACATGTTTATGCAGGAAATTTATTATAATTTTCATTTCAAGTTTTGATTTAATGTATATTGTAATGGTGATTTCCTGTTTATTTTTTTTCAGCAGTATGACAATATTTTACATAATTGTAACACTATAAGCATTTTTGCATTGGGGCGTGTAGACACTCCATGGGATCTCCATTTAAAATAAGGAGAATTTGAATTCACTTTCTTAAAAGTTAATTTTCCTGGTACAAAATGAAAAATTGATGTTAGTAGAAGCAAATTCAATAGATATATTTGAAGACTAATATATAAAAAAAAACAGTAACTTCTGATATTCATACACATTTATTTTGATAAAAAATTTTCTAACCCCTCAAAATTTTTTGTTGAGGTTTATCCTTTGTTTCTGTTATAACTTGCTCCTAGTGGTTATAATATTATGTCTCACTTAGGCTACTCACCATGATGTCATCAATTCTTTCTTCTTGACTGATTCCAACAAACTTCTGGCTCATTTTGAGTTCTTTATTTAAGGCATCTTACCCAGTTCATTTGTGTTACTGGGGGTGTCTTATTTACTCAATAAGTTTCCTATTTAAGATTGGGTTTCCAGTTCCTTTTCTTAAATTCTTCTCATTTTCTTTCACTCTCAGCAGACCCTTGTGTCTTAGTAGCATTATTGCCTTGCTTGGGGTGAAATGATTAAAAAAAAAGAAAAAACTATATATGTGGACAGGCACTGCAGTTTTTTTTCCTTCTTACTCTGTTTCACACTATACAAGGCTCAAGAGCAACTCGAGGTAGAGGGTTACTGTTAAAATGTTTATAATGAATGATATTCTTGATATGAATGAAAGAGGAGGAAGTGATAAGTGAAATGAGGATAAGGGAGATAGATAATGATTGACCTTTGACTTGAAGAGGTTAAGATTGTAGTGTTCTGGGAAGCATTCACAAATGAGTCTGTTCCAAAAAGTAACAGTTCTTGGGTAAAAAATAGAGAGTAGAACATTTTCCTTATGTTGGAATACAGAGGAAATGAGGGCAATTCAACACTGTGGAAGTGTCATGGTGTGTCCTAGCCATAGGCTGGCAATGTTGCATGTGTGAGAAAGAGGTAACAGAGTAAAGACCATATAAACAATTCTGAACTCCTATCAAGGCTGAAGAGTGAAGATTGTGCAGCTCCAGCCCAAATATAGCAGCAATACTCCATTTTGGTCAATTCAGACTCTTGTAAAGATAAAGCATGGCAGAAAGACTGATACTTTCTGGAGTGCTAGAATGAGCCAAAACAGCACCAGCTCAGATATGGCAGCAATATTCCAGTTTTGGTCAAATATGACTTGTAAAAGAAAAAAAAAATGTAACAAAATCTTCAATTTTTTGTGCCTGTTTTTCTTTATTGAAGCTTCTAAACTCATCTCCATTACTGTCAACCATGAATATTTTGAATGAATAAAAAAATATAAAGGATTGGTGAATGCATTTTTTTAATGAAGGATTTTAAATTTTTACTCTTTGAATTATGACATGAAGAAATCAAGGTTTAAATCATGGAACTGAAAATATTAACAATTATTGTGAAAAATTAGTGAAATTTCTGTAAGGAGAAGGTTTCCCATGAACCTCATTGGGAGCATCCATAGAGAACAGTGAGAAGGTTAGAAAATTGAAGGAAGAAGCAAACAAATGACTAAATCAACAGACTTTTTTGCTTGCTTAGAGGAAAAAAACTTGGAGAGCATCCTTGAATATCTGTGTTACATGATTTACTAAGAATGGATTTCAAAAGAACCAAAGTTTATATGAGGAGGTGCTGAAAAGTTCTTAGCTTGATACACTTCCAAAAATTTGATTGTTTTCTTTTCTTATTGCTTATCAACCCTTTGTAGATTATTTAAAGCCAGAAAATACTTTTAGATTATAAGAATATTTTATGAAGATGATAATAATTTAGTGATACAAATCTTACTAATTAACCCATAGCTAAGAGGGAGAAGAGGCAGATTCATATTGTTCCCAAGGCTTTTTACATGTAAGTGAATATAACCAAACCAAGTGAAATTGGAACTCGGTTATCTGATTAACAATTTCGAGCTATTATGTATTACACCACCTGCACATCCAAGCTTACAGCACCTGGTATTCCAAGCAGTCAACCATCTAGGTACTGAACAAGCTCAATATTGCTTAAATTCAGTGATCATGTGGGAACCCGTATTTGAACATGATGTGACCATAAGCCCCCACCTCCAATTTAATCACGAGCAAACATCAGAACTTTTTTAATCCCTTCTTCATAAGGCTAAGAATCTTTCAGAGAACTTTGTGATTGCTATAAAAACGCCTTTCTCTTTCTTCATTTACTTCTGAAGGATGTTGTAGAAATTAATGTCCGAAACATTGTGATAAAACAAAAACAATAAAAATGTTAATTAGAGAATTTTGTCAATGGTAAATGCAAATATTTTCAGTTACACTCAAAAAGTAAAACACAAGTTTTTAATCTGAAGAACATGTGGGAGGATAATGGAGTCTTCTCAAAATAAAAAAAATAATGTAACTTCAATAAAACACTTTAGTCAACATTTGATAAGAATTATACCAGAAAGCAAATATTTTAAATCATACTCATGTTTTTAATCTTCATGCATTCTTTGTAGCTGAATTATTAATGGATATTCAAAACCTTGAAAAAATATGGATGCTTTTCAGTGCATGATCACATTTCACAGGAGTTCATTTTGATATGGAAGATCTACTTCTTTCCAGTATGTGACCGCATATGTCGCCTCAAACTTGACTTCAATGTAAAGGAAGAGTCACATATCTTACAAGTATATGGTTTCTCTCCAGTGTGTGTTCGCATATGTTCTACTAAATGAGACTTGTTTGCAAAAGAAGTGCCACACACTTCACAAGAATATGGTTTCTCTCCAGTATGTGATCGCATATGTCTCACCAAATGTGAGTTATTTGAAAAGGAAAAGCCACACAATTCACAAGAATATGGTTTCTCTCCAGTGTGGGTTCGAATATGTGCAACCAAATGTGCCTTCTGTGAAAACGAACAGCCACACACTCCACAAGAATATGGTTTCTCTCCACTGTGTGTTTGCATATGTCGGTTCAAGTTCGATTTTGTAGAAAAAGAAGAACCACAAATTTCACAAGTGTATGGCTTCTCTCCAGTGTGTGTTCGCATATGCGACACTAAATATGCCTCCTGTGAAAATGAAGAAGCACATACTTCACAAGAATATGGTTTCTCTCCACTGTGTGTTCGCATATGTTCCACAAAATGTGACTTACTTGAAAGGGAAGAGCCACACACTTCACAGGGAAATGGTTTCTCTCCAGTGTGTGTCCGCATATGCCGGTTCAAGTTCGACTTAGTAGAAAAAGAAGAGCCACATACTTCACAAGAATATGGTTTCTCTCCAGTGTGTGTTCGCACATGTTCAACAAAATGTGCCTTCTGTGCAAAGGAAAAGCTGCACACTTCACAAGAATATGGTTTCTCTCCTTTGTGTGCTTGCATAGATTCCATGAAATCTCCTTTATGTGCCTGGGTTTTTCAAGTTCCTTTTTCAAACGGCACAGTTTGATAGTTTACAATCACAATTTTCAAAATATTTCTTTTTTTAAATAATTTTCCATACTTTATTTCAGGTTCAAATTTTCAGAATTATGTTGGCTCATAAAATATTTTTAAATTTGGAAAATCTGTAAAAAAAAAAAAAAAAAAAAAAAATATAATTTAAAATCACATGAAAATTTAATAAATGAATCAGATTAAATCCATTTACATAACAATAAGCTTGTCTGCATTCGGACATATTTATCATATAGTAGAGATTTTTTGCAAGAGAATAACCTCTTACATTTCTTCAGATGTGAATATAATTAATCCTTTCAAGAATGAATAGATCTCAAAATTTCACAAATTTTAAAGTAACTTAAATTTAAATTCAAATAGAGGTATCTGCCTCAATTAATTCAACTATATCACATATGTTCTATACATCTGTCTATATTTCTGAGATAAGATAGTGCATCTATTTACATTGTTAGGACTGTTGTCTTCATCTTTGTTGCCATATTGACAATGTTTCAGCCATTTTATGCTCCAGCCTTTTCCAGGTCATTAGAATATCGAACTGAAACCTTTATTTTGTGCTCCGGAGTAAATTGTTCTAGTTCCATGTGCCAGGCTTCTTCCAGGTATCTCAGTTTCAGTTATTTCCCTTTAACTCAAATCTCCAAGTTTTTTGTTCACCTCTGATGTGGCCAGGTATTGAACTCACAACTCTTTGAGTCAAGTTACTGGATTACTTTAAGTAAATGGTGCAGCCACTTGTATCTGAGGATGCCAGTCTATTAGGGTGGCTACCTAATCTCTTTTGCAGGCACATTTGTGTTTGTTCAACACCCACAGCTGAGCAGACCTTAGTTACGGTTTCTGGGAGAGAGTGCATTATCTAGCCTGATGAACAGTCTGAACAAGGCCAACATACTCAAACCCTTGCTCATGAAGACTTGTGGCTTTATGTTAGCACAAACACTGACTGCTCCCAAATAGTTGGTGTTGCATGCTGGGATCACTTCCTCCAGACTGATAACATCAAGAAGTCACCTTCTTGACAAATCAATCATGGTGAGATTTGAACCTGATTCTCATGGTCAGAAAGCGAACATTCTAACCACTCAGCCATGTTCCCATGGATTACTTCAATCCTTAGGGAGTTAAGGGAAATAACTGAAACTGAGATATCTGGAAGTTTGGTTTGGTTTGGTGCATATCAACCTCAATGGGTCATTTAATGCCAACTTTTTTTTTCTGGTAATATTTTTGTTTTGTCAAAAATCTATTTCTGTTAATATTTTTTTCCTCAAAAAAGTATAGCTGGTAATATTATTTTTACAAAAACATACAACTGGTAATATTTTTTCAAAAACATATTGCTATTAATATTTTTTTTTTCTTCAAAAATTTATTTCTGGTATTAAAACCTATTTTTACACTTTTATAATGCTTTTTACCTCAGTTTCTGGGTTAACTATTTGCCCATAGCTGGGACCCTAACAGGTGCTACCACCCCGGATCAGGGTGAACCTGGGAACACCAGCAATTAAGAGGAGGTTCCACGCTCCTCAAAGTCTCCTGATCAGGGGCCTTGCTGTTGGACGTATTTTATCGTCTTACCCTGGATGCAGATGTAGTTTATCATCATACCCAGGATGGGAGATATCTGGAAGAGGCATGGCATGTAGAATGAGAACAATCTACCCTGGTGGACAAAATAAAGGGTTTGGTTTGGTTTTACGGCATATCAACCTCAATGGGTTATTTAATGCCAACAAAATTTTTATTGCTGGTAATATTTTTTTCCTTCCAAAAATCTATTTCTGGTAATAATATTTTCTTCAAAAATTTATTGCTGGTAATAATTTTTTACAAAATATTTCTGTTATTAAAACCTATTTTATTTACCCATAGATGGGACCTTAGCAGGTGCTACCACTCTGGGTCAGGGTGAACCTGGGAACACCAAAAATTAAGAGTTGGTTCAACGCTCCTAAAAAACTCCTAATCAGAGACTTTGCTGTTGGACATAGTTTATCATCTTACCCAGGACGCGGATGTAGCTTATCATCATACCCAGGATGGTAAAAGATTTGGTTTGAAATTCCAGTCACCTGAAGAAGGCTGGAGTGTACAATGGTCAAAACATTTCAAATATGACAAAAAAAAATGAAGAATGTAAATAGTGTAAATTATTCTGGACATATATATATATATATATATATATATATATATATATATATATTTACTCATGTATATTTAGTTTAGTCATTTCCATGGAAACTATATGATAAAATTGCCAAAAATGAAAAGAATATATACAATCATATCAACGACAAAGTTGTAATCAATTGTATCAAGGGCAAGTTGATTTTGGATCTGTGGTGTTTCACTCATTTTTATAGTTGTGGTTTGATATGATAAATAATGACACAAAATATTTTTTTCCAAATTGTTACAGTTTTTAGAGGAAACAAGTTTAAAGATTAAGCTTAGGTTCAAAATCTTAGTGTTGGTATTTCATTCCGGTGATCAATGAAAGCCTTATAGTACAGCCTTGTAAAATTTATAATTTTCTGAAGCTTTACAAATTGTATATGGACAAGATGCATGGCACAAGTACATTATTAGTAAATCACTGTGCTATCAAATAACACCTTCATTTACTTCAAAGGGAAATTATACTGAACAATTTAACTATGATGGAATTTGCTTTTACAATGTTTTTACTTATTGAATACTGTAAAAAAATTGCATATTTTGCTTATAGTGATTCATAATTAGAATTCTGGTTTGAATATATTTTCCATTCAATGTATCACACACAAAAATATCAACTTTATTTGGATTTATTTTTGAAATAGTAAAATTTTTAAGTCAGTTTGTAAGCAAAAACCTGCGGAAATTATGTATTTCTGTACATTTTATTTTCAGATGATCTTTAAAATTGATGCTCAAAAATTGTTATGAATTTTTGGTGTCAGTACTTATGACATCAGATCTCAGTTTTCACACCGAATGTACTGTTAATTTTCTAAAAAATGTGAAAAATCAACCTGCCTTATTGTAACACTTTTGCCTCAAAATCCTCAGTCTAATAAAATAATATGACAAAAAAGACAAGTGTTTTTTTCTTTTTTACATTTTGTCGCCTAAAGGCTGATTTTTCATGCAATAAAATGCCTTTTCACACTAAGAAATTAACAAAGGTTTAAAAATGCAGGGTGTGGCAGAAATACCTGCAACATTTTAAACTGTGGTGCTAGTGAACTTAGACAATTGGCAATGCTGTCTTCATTGAGCTAATGTCTTACCATTTTTTTTTTCAGATACCATCAGTTACCATCATGATCTGGATTGGTGCATACTGTACATTTGCTGTTGAAACAGTTTTTTAAGGCAGGTGAATCTGTAATTGCAGCAGAGAGATTTTCATGCTCATTTTTATACTACATCAGAATTATGCTGTTCTAGATAGAAAATCGATACTGCTATAGGTTGAAAATTCCCAGGCCACAGAAAGAACCTCACCTGGAAGACCTCAAAGTGTTTGAATTTCCAGGTGATGGAAAACTTTAGAAATATCGTCCCCAACAGTGTATGGCGAATAGAGGCCACTATTTGGAAGATGTCATTTTTAAAAACCAAATTAATAAAAAAAACAAACAAACTGTAGCCCTTTGTTTAAACAACTGAATAAATTTTTTGTCAAACTTTAAAATGTGGGAGGTATTTCTACTACACTCTGTAGAATGAACACTTGCCAACAATTGGAAGGTAAACATCTGTGATATAGACTAACATAACAATTAATCTTTTTAAGTATGTTTTGCTTAATAACATATCAAAACCTTTATGGATCATTCAATGCTGAAATTTAATTTTCTTTGAAGTAATATGTTATTCTGCTGTCACAATTGAATACATGGTAGATGACACTCAGCTTTTGTGCATATACATGTTTGTGTGGACATAATTACTAGAGGTGGTGATATGTGTGTTTTATGTTGTAGTTTTGTTGAAGTTATATTTTGGAATACAGTTTCATTTCTTTAAGAAATTGTAGTATGCTATATGGATTAATGTCATTAAAGAGTTCTTTCATTTTGGTTCTTAGGCTGATTTTGTTTAGCAGTTTATCAACCTCTATGGGTTACTTAATGCCAAAATCTACATATTTTGAATGCAATTGAATGCCTTCAACTACAGATAAAATGTATTGTTAATCATTTTGCTATAAAATTTATTGTTGGTAATTCTACTATAAAATGTACTGCAGGTAATTTTGCTATAGAATGTATTACTGGTCATTTTACTATAAATAGTTATTTTTATACTTTCATAGTGTTTTATTTTTGTTTGGTTGGGGGGGGGGGTCATAGCTGGGACCCTAACAGGTGTTACCACCTCATGTCAGAGTGAATCTAGAAATAATATATAGATGTAGCAATTCCTGTCTTTATTCATAGAGGCCATCACAGTGAATGTCACAGAAAACACATGACCTATTGCATTTCTTGTCATCGGACTTACCAACCTCCTGACACATTTCAGCAAATGTCTTGCAAGTAGTAGAACTTCTAATGATCTTTTCATTGAACTTTATATTCATACTTAAAGGCAGTGTAAATAAGCAAGTACACAGTAACATTGCAAAGTCTAATGTTATCAATGATTTTTTAAAAAATAACTTACTAACCATCAAGCATGTCACAAGTTCAATTTTGAAAATCAAATATTATTTCTGTTATGATTAGCCTTTTCTACATTGAAGACATCAAGAAAAAAACTTCAGTTAGATAAAATATATTTCTTTTCTACTATCTGACAGATTTTTTTAACCACTGTTATAGATGATCACTAGTCCAATACTCCATGTATATGTGGCCAGATGACAAATCTGGATAGGAGTACTATCATTTTTGTGCAATTTAACAGTGAGATGAAGCACACCCTGACCTAGATGTATGGGCAAACATGAACTTTTGTGTCAAAAACAGAGTGCATGAAAATATGTGAATTAAATTTCAAAAGATTTTCTACTCTCAACCAATTATTCTACGCACTTTTCATCAGTACAGAAGAATAAACAAATGAATTTGAAAGCAGATCTTTGTGGTTAAATGGGGGAACAATAAACTGTGTGGATTAGGTGAAAACACAGTTGAGAATTTGTTGATGTAGTATTACAACATATCAATGGAGCAGGAAAAGCAGCATGTTCTTTTTTTTTCAGGAGCAGCTCCTTTTTTAATGAAAGAAGCAAGAAAAGGAGCATACTCCATTTTGGGGTCTAGGAGAAAGAATGGGAGCTGCGCCAGAATTTAAAGAGAGAGTAAAGCCCTGATTGTTTATTTGAATGGTTGGCAAAACATTGGCTAATGCCAATTGATTAGAACTTTATAAAATGGTAAATTATAAGGATTTCCTTATAGTTGGTTCACATATTTTAATATTTTAGTAAATGTTTATAAATTTATGACTAAAACATTGTTTTCTTATTTATTTTTTTATAAGTTGATAAATAATTATTGTATTAGTTTTTAGAATGTTGTAATTATAAAATTATTCTTGTAAATAAACAATCTAATAAATAGTGTTTAATATTTTTGTTGCAAATTCTCAAGAATAAAAAAAATGTATAAATTCACTTTCATTATGTTTAGGTTTGATTACAATTCTAATCAATGGTTTTTAAAACAAACATTGCTGAAAAGTGGAGGTAGTTAAAATAAAAGTGGGGAGTCATATAAAAAACGTTTTTTTTTTGTTTTTTTTTTTACACTCCGTTTTAGTAAATATAGATTTTATAACTCAACCTCTACAAATTAACACAGGATTCTTAAAAATTATTCTAATAAAAAAAATATAAATAAAAACAATTCTTGTAAAAATTCATTATTCATTGGAAAATTTTTTTTTCTTAAGACAATAGTGACCATAATTTATATAAGCAATTAAAAGCTTTTCTAATTAAATGATGTCTTAGTTCTATTGTATTTTTTATTTTACAATTCAGAACAGATTTTTGTTAACTATTTTACAAAAAAAAAATTATTCAAGGAGTTCTGCATATAATTAATATGAAAATTAAGTACTACAAAAATTAATTTCTAAAATTTCAAAAATTAACTAAGTGGGAGGTAACATATAAAAAAAAAACATTTCCAAAATAAATAATGTCCTGAAAGTTTCATTAGAATCTGAAAAATATTCAAAAATAAAAAAAAATTTGCAAGAATTTCCAAAACAGTGTTTTTCACTTCAAAAAAGATACTAAAATTTTCTATACTAATCTTTGGTTCCCTGCTGAAGCAAGAAAAACAAATTTCTTTTTCCAAAATTTTAAAGGTTCTAAAAAAGATTAATAAAAGTTAATAGTCAAAATATTCTTTGGGCTTTCCTCTCAATAATAACAAACATTTTAACTAACAATAAAACTTCTTTTTATTAAGTTTGGGGCATTTTTAGCAAATCTGTGGTGGTACCTAGTTTTATTACATTTTTTATTTTATGATTCAGAGCAGATTTTCTCTAACTGGCAATCTTGTTTTACAAATAAAATTAATGATTTAAACTCTCCAAGGACTTTTTCTTATAATTAATAATATTAATTTGTAAGGCTTAAGGTTTATATTAATTTAATATAAACATTAAGCCCTACAAATGAATTTCATAAAATTAAATAAGTGTGTGGAGGGGGGGTAACAGATGTAAACAAAAATATTGTTACCAAGATTTTCTAAAAAAAAAAAATTTAAAAAACAATTCATTTGTGAATAAGTCCTGAATTTCATTAAAATCCAACAATGTTACAATTATGTGATTTTTGCAAGAATTTCCAAATCAATGTTTTCCATTGCAAAAAATCTCAAATTTTCCATACTAATTTATGTTCACCCACTGATGCAAGAAAAGCAAAATTTCGAAAATTCTAAAAATGATTAAAACAAATATAATTTAATAAAAAAATACTTTGGTCTCTCCTCTTAATAATAACAAAGATTTTGACGATAAAATTTTGTTTCTATTAAATTTGGGGCATTTTTTCATCATGGTATGCTTACTTTTTAGCGAATCTTTGGAAGTATAATTACACAAAATTCCCTTATGAAATAATACAGAAAATTTTACTGAAATCAATCATGAAATCATTTCTGGTAGATTTGTAAAAATAAGATGTAGTTCGCCTACAAATATTCTAGTTTGGTATTTTAAAATGTAAACTTAAACAGTTCTTCAAAAACAGAAATATCTGGTTTTGAAACCATTTTTGTATCAATTTTTTCTCCAGTTTTCTTTCTTTAACAAAAAAAAACTTAAAGTAAAAGTTCTAGAGAGTAGAGACGTTTGTTATAACAAAATGTCGGTTTGTTTTCAAAAATACGTGTGAAAATAACCCTTTACCGAGACAACAAATTTTGAATAATTATTGGAATAAAATTAAAATATCCCTAAAAAATTAAAAAAAAACAACAAATATTTGCTTTTGGAAAAATATTTGACAATTGTGGTGTAGTAATCTGTAATCAGCAAATGTTGAGGCCTCTTTTTTTTTTTCACAATAAAAATTTTATGTTATTAAAAACAAATTTATCAAATAAAAAATAAGATAATTAAATGGTAACAATTGGAAGAAATAACTTCATGAATGAACAGCAAAAAAGTCCCGCTCAAAAAAATATAGATTTTTTAAAAGATCTATTTTTTTTTTTTTTTTTTACGAAAGAAGAGTTTCCTTCCTTCTTTTCTTATCTGTAAGCAAATAGCTGTACCTCGACAATTAACAAAGTAAATATCAATTTTTGGACTTAATTTACGAGATATATCGTCCATAAATTTTATAAACTATTCATTATAAAACACTAGTAAAAATGATTTAAATGAATGCAGAAAATTTAGTATAGTTAAATAAAAAAAAATGAAGCGGTCATCGAAAAACTTAAGTTGTTTAATACTTATTCAAGTTAATTTTTAAAATAAAGCTTCCAACACTTACAAGATGATCCAATGCGGACGCTTTGAACGTTTTAGTATTTAAAAACAATGTGATGGATTAAGGATTTACTACGATAATCTATTCTTCCAGGTGATGTCGTCTGCCTAACATCTCTTTTTGGAGGAATGGAATTTCCTACCTCACTGTTTAAAGAGCGTCATTAGAAAAGGAAGTTACATTAACCACCAATTCAAATTAAGAAGAGTAATTTTACAAAATAAATGTGGTAAAAGGCCATTGATTTAGTGTGAAGGTGCTGGCAATTATGTGCTTAATAAACCGGACACATTTGCTAATTCAAGCCTCATTTATTTATTATTTAATTAATTTCTCTATCTCACACCCACACCTTTTTTTAGGCATACGGCTACCTCGTGTTTAACACCGGTTCCTGATGTACGATCACCGAAATTAAGCAACGTCTAGACTGGTCACTACCCAGATGGGCGACCGCTTGGGAATACCATGTATTGTAAGCTGTGTGCGGGTGGTGTAATAAATAATGGGTTGGAATTAGAAATCAGAGCCAAGTTTCAATTCCAGTTACATATGTTTTATTCACTTACGTACAAGTCCTTGGGAAAAGTATGAATTCACCACTTTTTCCCACAAGCCATGGGTTTAATTAGTAAGACCTGTATCACTGAAAAGGAAAACCATCATTATCTGAAAAAATATTTAGATTTCAGTATTAAATAACCCATAGAGGTTGATATGCCACTAAACAAAAACAACCAACCTTACACCTTTTTCACAACCTTTTGGGAAATTCTAACAGGGTATGAATAAAAAAGATTTTTTTTTAGTTTAAAGATGAACTCTAATGAAATAATAAATTAAATCTATATACTAAAAGGAAATTATCAACAGTCTGGGATTATAGTTCACAGATCAAAAACTAATGTGAGAAAAAGGAAAAAGAATTCAATTAAAATTTATTCAGTCATTTTAAGTTCTTTCAAAAGGTATTTCCATATCATGGAAAAACATCAGATTTTGTCATCTTGTAAAAGAGATGTATGTAAAGAAAGTAATAAGTCATTGGAATAATAGTTGAACCTGATCTTCAATCATGAACAAAAATAACTAAAATTAAATGAAAAACATTGAAATAATCTATTATTTTTGCTTTAAGAAAATATGTTCAGAAAGTGTAAGCCACAAGATGAGTAAAAATTTTGAAAAATTTGTAGTGGAGTTGTAACTTTGGGTAAATAAATATAAACTCCCTAACATATATACATACAAATATTTTGAATAAAAAGATTTCTTTTGAAATTTATCTCTTTATAAAATGGTAAATAATAAATATTGCATTGTACTTAGCTCACATATTTTTATCATCTTGTAAATAAACATTGCCAAAGATGTCTTGGTAGTTTAAAGTAATAGTGGTGTCAACAGAAATACAGTCCTTTTGACACACCATTTTTTGAGGGTACATTTCCCAGATATTTAAATTCCTGTACCTACTTGATTTTGATATCTCCAATTTTTTTGTGACATCAATGAACAATTGTTGCCACTTTGGTGATGTCAACAAATACTCTTTGTCACTTTCATAATGCTTGTTGTAGTAGAGACTTTGTAATCGCACCTATAACTATAGTACGCCGTTGAACAATGCTGGTGTCAGACGCCGTCAAATATCATTTGCACTAATAGTACCTGCTCGATAATACTCACTCAAAAAGTAACCACTGAATAGTAATCCGTATAGAGAATAGCGATCCCTTAGATGTAACGCGACTTCCTATTTACGCATTTCCTCTATGGTCATGTGGTCTACTTAATTCAATAATGGGATCGCCTGTGTTTGCTCACTGGCGATCTATGTTCAAACTCAACTGTCAGTAGTGACACTTTATTCCTATATAACAAATTTGTAGTTCCCTGCTTGGGCCGTTCTTCTGTTGCTGATGAATATATAGCGGTGTGAGGCTTCAGGGTTAAAATGAATAGTGGATTTACTCACAACGAGTTGTGTCATTAGCTCATTTCAGGAAAATAAATCAGAATTTTTTAAGTCCATAGTTTTAACAAATTGTCATTAAGAGGAAATGTTCATAAAACAGATTAAATAATCTGACAAAATAATATTAAAAAATGTTTAAAATAAAGGTAAGAGAGTTTGTTGTTCATAGAAGCAATGTAAGGTTACAGATGTTCAAAAGTAGACAAAGAGAGATAGTTTGAAGCTTTTTGGGATTGTTGAGAGAAAATTTTCAGAAGTGCCATGAACTTGGTTAGAGGCTGATAATATAATTAGCAAATAATTTTATACAGGCAATAACTTGAATGCTGGTTGCTGGCCACAAGAAACTGAAATTAAATCGTTCACATGACTTCAAACAGTTTTTCTCGTATTAATTTAATTTTTCTCATTTTATATCAAAAGGAATTTCACATAGGCTCGCTATTTTCTTTTCTTTCTTCCTGGATCAACAGCTAATTTCTGTGAAGACAATGTTTTTAATGGTCGAAAAACAATTTCACATAGCCTTACAAATTTCTTTCCATCTTTTTCTCAGCTTGCTGGTCAATTTCTTTGAAGGCAATGTTTTCACTGGCCCAAAGTAAATTTCACATAGGCTCACAAATTTCCGTCTTTTTCCTCAGCCCACCAAATTTGAAGCGAGTGGGTAAAGGGTGTTATTATTATTTTGTACTCCTCACAAACACACATCTCCATCTTCATACAATTGATTGTTAGTCCTTTCTTGCCACTTTTCTTTACTATCTTCTGTAGAAGTTGCTGCAGTTTTCTTTCTTTCTTTTTCATCAGCAAATTGTCATCTGTGTATTTTATGTTGTTAAGATTATGTCCACCAATAATAAATCCTGGTAGGACTTCTAGTTCTGTTAGGATCACTTTGCAGTAAATGTTAAATAAATCCAGTGAGAAGGCACATACTTGTCTAATCAGAAAATCAAGCCATTTTCATATTTAATAATATTAAATATTCTTTTTCAATGTTTGAACACTACAGGGTGCGATGGATAAACTGTCATCTAAATTATGCAAAAATGAAAATAACATTGACATTTCATTTTAACAGATATATTTACCAAAATTACACAAAAAATATCTTGAACTACTAAAGAGTAAATTTATTCAATAATATCATCATTGGCTTCAACTATGGTCTCCAGACAACTTCAGAATCTCCTGCAAATCTTCTGGATGGTTTTCTTGTTTAAGTTGGTGAATGCTGCCATAATCCTTTCCTTCAGGTCATCTTTGGTGTTACAAGGAGTCTTGTTGATCTCTTGCTCAACTGCACCCCACACATAATAAAGTGGTTTGCAGATAGGGAAGTTAGGTGGCCAGATGTAAGGTGTGATAAGGTCGCAGAAATTGTCTGACAGCCATGACTGGGTTCTCCTACTTGTGTGCCATGGTGCAGAGCCCTGTTACCAAACATAGGGTCTTCTGGCAGCCATCTTCTTGATCCAGGGCATCCCTACCTCCTCAAGGAATTTGATGTAGACTTCTGTGTTGAGTCTGAGGCCTGTGGGAAGATGAATGGAGCCATAATGTTGCCATCACTAGCGATCACTCCAAACGCTATAATATTGACTGGATATATCATCCAACTCTTTCTGAATCCTATGCACTGTCCTCAGATTGATACCCACTCTGAAATGTTCGTATTGGAGCTTCCAGTGTGAATGCCAAGCAGTACAGCATGCTGTTTCCAAATTTTTGTGAATTGCGTCATGGTGCTCTTTTCTCACAGACAGTGCCCAGCTGACCTTATTATGCTGTGCAGTCGACAAATTCAAGGACTGAAATTTTCTGAATCAAGTGTTTTAGACTTCATCTTGTCACAGAAGATATATTTAATCCTTTTTGTTACAATATTTTCAAATATATGTGTTTTAATAGCCACTACGGTTTTAACCTCTTTACATCTAGGGTTAACTGTTATCTTTCCTACATATCCTCATCAATTGCACCTCTTACTTCTTACTCTAGCCATTCGTGCAACCTCCTTCAGTAAGAATCTACCTTGAGTCACTCTTAGGCCTTGTAAAGGGCAAAAATTTTTAAAAAGAAAGATACAAATGTGATGCAAAAACAAGTAGTAAAAGGTTTGTTAAATATTTTTGTACTTCTTTTAATGATATTAATTACATTGCTTTTTATTCTATTTACAACATTGTTCAGATCTGCTGTGTCTGGTGTCATGGTGCTCAAATTGTTGTCCTCATCTTTATTGTCATATTTATGAGGCTCCGGCCTTCTTCAGAATCTGTCTATATTTCTGAGATGAGGTATTGCCACTATTTTACACTATTTACATTGTTCAGACTGTTGTCCTCATCTTATTGTCATATTCAGCTGTTGTACACTCCAGGTGATATACGTTGGAATTTCGAACTGAACCATTTATTTATTATAATTTATGTAGATCGTTCTAGTTCCACACCTTTTCAGGATATCTCAGTTTCATTTATTTCCCTTTAGTTACTCAACTCTCCAAGTTTTTTTTTGTTCACCTCTGCTGTGGCCAGGTATTGAACTCACAGCTCTTTGGATTAAGTCACTAGACTACTTCAACCAACACATTTATCCACTGGGCCATGTAGTGAATGAATTTTGGAGACTTATATTTCATTAGTATGATTTATATTTGTGTGCTTCATCATTGTATATAAAAATGCTTTTATATTTTTGGAATTCATTTATTTGTGTTATTCTAGTCCTTCCTTCCGTTTTGTTAATGTGTTAGTTTGTCATGGTTAAACTAATGTCGCTAGTAGACCATGAAGAGTGGAGAAAGTCAAGATATTTCTTCTCTCTTTTCAAGCATCTCAATAAGGTGATTACATGATTATTATCTGCAATTAAACTGACTGATGGTGTAGTGTTGTATTTCAATTTTCAATGTCATTTTTTTTATTTTTCCCGTTTATTTTCTCTTCTTCAAAATATTTGTTTTAGATCAGTTTTTAGATTATTTTGGGCTTCTGGTTTGGCCCTAGCCTTCTTTATGTTAGAAAATAATTGGTCAGAAGTTCTTTGAAAGCTTGAAACTGCAGTTAATCTCAAAGGAATATTTCCTTGAAGGGAATTTTTGAAGAATGCATTTCACACATCTACCTTTTTATTCCTCAGCTGTTGTCAGTGCTTCCACTCATATTCACCAAACTAACTGCTGGTAGTGGTAGCTTACTCCTGTAATTCAGCTACTTGGGGGCGTAGTCAGATTATAATCATACCAAATATACCATCTTGGACCATAAAAAAATAGCTGAAATAAATCTAAAACTCTGCAAGTGTCATAAAACAAGTACACATCTGTAGTGGCGTGGGGCTTAGGGGTTACAATGAACAATTGATTTACTCATGCCAAGAAGATTAATAAAGGATGATAATGATGAAGAAACACATGGGTAATTTTAACAACTTCCTCATCAGTCATGTATCAAAAGATACTAAAGAATTTACTCACAAATTTACATGCTTGAAGTAGTGTCAGTAGCTCGTTTCAAAATAAATCAGAATAATTAAAGTCCTTGGTTTTAACATATTTTTATGATAGGGATATGTCCATCCAACAGATTAAATGATCTGACACATAATAACATTCAAAAGTGTTTGGAATAAGTATAAGAGAGTTTGTTGCCCACTGAAAAGATATATGGTTTGTATATATTCAAAATTAGACAAAGAGAGTTTGAAATACTTAGTTTTCTTAGGTTGTTGAAAGAAAATTCTTTGAAGTACTACATGCTGTTTGAAGGCTAATAATATAATTTGCAAGTAATTTTACACAGGCAAGTACTTCAATGCTGGTTGTAAAGAACTGAAACAAAACCTTTCACATGACTTCAGACACTCTTCTTTGTAATTTAATTTTTCTCATTTTATATTAAAAGGAATTTTGTGTAGGCTTGCTATTTTTTCCTTCTTTTTTTTTGGCTCACCAGCTAATTTCTGTAAAGGCAAGGTTTTCATTGGTGAAAAAAAAAATTCACATAGGCTCACAAATTTCTTTCCTTCTTGGCTCACCAGTCAATCTCTGTGAAAGGCAAAAAACTCACATTGGCTTGTGAATTTCTTTCTTCTTCTCAGTTCTCTGAATTTGAAGGGAGTGGATGAAGGGAGTGGGTGAAGGGAGTTATTATTATTTCACACTCAGTGCACTTCCACCTATATTCCGAGAAAAATTAGAAAAGAAATCATAATCAATTTTCTCAGACATCCATTCATCTTCACGGATGAATCCAAATACAAAGATGAAACAGGATGTGCAGCAGTTTATAATAAGCAAAAATAAAGAAACAGCTGCCAAAAGAAACTTCAGTTTTCCATGCAGAGATTTGTACAATAGACATAGCACTCGACTGTAAGAGTAGCATAGGAAGAACTTCCCTATGCACATTTGATGTAAACCCCTTAACATAGGAATACAATTAGAACACTTTACTTGGGATTCTAGGAATAGTTAATGTGTAACCTAGCTTATCAACTGTAAATGAATATTTCACGGGATATATTGAAGGCAAGTGGAGCAGAGGGAAATAGCAAGCTCGGAGTGAGGAATCGGAGAGCTGAGTTCGAATTCCAATTGAATCCATTATATTCACTTACATGCTAATACCCTTGGGAAGGGTATGAATCCTCTTCTTCTCCCCCCAGCTATGGGTAAATAGCAGGACAGAACGGGTTCTATAGCTTTGGATAGCAACTGGTCTAGCGCAGAAAGAAATGGCAACCTACTGCAGGAAAAAAATCTGCCTCGTCAGTCATGTATCGAAAGATACATGATCGCCTAAGCGTGGATCACGCACGGCACATAACTGACTTAATATAACTTCACCTTTCACTCAATAGTTAACAACAACCAAACCTTACACGGTGGCAATGGAAAACATGCAATATCGAAAGAAAAACAACAATATTGAGTTGATATCAACAAAACAAAAGTTTGGATACAGTCGGTAAAGAAGCAACCATCAATAGGTCCAAAAAAACATAGAAACTCTTATCAAGGTAACCCATTCACACTTTTAAGAAGAAAAAAACAAAAAACATTCTAAACAAACATTTTTCTTGTATTGTACATCTCAGTTATTACTGTATCCATTCTTCTAAGTCACCGTCCTTTTGTCTTCTGTTTGTCAGCATACTGCTTCCCTCCACTCCCTCATACACGCACATAGGGAACAGTCACAAACACCCACACAATATGTCTTCCCTATCCTTACGCACATGTATGCATAGCAGACAAAGACTATATCTCTATTCTCTTACTGTGTGCATATGGACGTATTTTTTAATCATGGCTGTCCGTGATATCCCTAACATAGATTGGGCAATGCCCAAGGTTGCAGAACAGTTTAAACTTTTTAAACTGCGAATGTAACTGTACTTCACTGTAAATAAGATCAAGGCAGACCAACAAGTAAATCACATATTATTACAAATAGGTAACAATGGACTGAAAAGGTATAATCTTTGGAAGCTCATAGAAGAAGAAAAAACGTTCCCCAGACATTATCTTCAGTAAATTTCTAGAGCAACTAGAATCAAAAGAAAACTATAGTGTGAATCTCTTCAATTTAGTATTATTTAGACAGAAAGCAAAGGAACCACTAGATGATTTTGTTAATAGAAGCAGGTAACTAGCACAAAGATATTCACTATCAGAGACTGAACAACAGCAGCTGATATCGCCAGCACCCTAATCGCAGACTTCCAGAAGGAACTGTTAAAAAAGACAACTGACACTTAACAAAACACTTCAGTTAGGCAAAGACTATGAAGCATCAATCATCCCTACAAAGCAAATTAAGGTTATGCAAAACAATACCAACGAAGCTAGGCACTGCTATACAAGCCATAGGACAACCAACATGTTCAAAAAACTGCCTCAATTGTGGGAGCAGTCATGGACTTCAACGTGAAGCCTGGTCAGCATTTGGATCAACATGCAACACATGTAGTAAAGCCAACCACTAGACAATGGTTTGCCTGACAAACAAAATTAAAAAAAAGGCCAAAGTCAAGGTCACAAAGCCAGGACCATACCAACCAATGTTCATAGTATCTACCTCAACACAAGAGGAACCCACACGAGAATAGGTAACCTATCTGGTCTGATGCATTATACAATGTCCAAAGACTAGAGAAAGAGCTCTAAGGCCATACATTTAGTAACATAAAAATAACCCCTATCTTTCAAAAGAGAAATGAAGCTTTTACTTATAATAAAATAAGATTGCCAAACAGAAGTGGAATCCACAGGCTGCATCTAAAAATAGATACAGGTACCCAAGGAAATAGACTACTAGTCAGTACATTTCGCAGAATGTTTTCAGAAAAACTAGACTCTGACAGTTTTCCAAAATGGAAATAAAAAAAAAAAAACAACAAAACAAAACTCGTAGCATACAATGGCACACCAATAAAATACTATGGTAGCATCAGAATACTGTGCAAAGACAACAATTCAAACTGACATAACAACACCTTCTACAGAGTGAATGGACAAGGACCAGCAGTTTTAGGACTATCATCACTAGAACAGATTAAATTAATTACCTTCCACTGCACAGTAAAAAAAGGAAACACACAACAAACACAAATAAATGCAATTGAAGAGCTGATACACAACACATGCACCCAGACCGCTTTGACAAAATTGGCTCTATGCCAGGGCCCGTAAAACTCTATGTCAAAAAGAACATACAGCCACATATTAATGCATTTAGGAAAACTCCAACTACTTTAATGAACATCATAAAACAGGAGCTTGACAAAATAGTAAAAAAACATCATCAGAAAAGTCATAGAATCAACAGTCTGAGTTCCAAGCTGAGCATACTCATACAAAAAGTCTAAGAATCTGCCTAGATCCAAGACACTTAAACACAGCACTCAAAAGACCACATCACCAAATCCTTACAATACAAGAGCTATCACATCACTTTGCAGGTGCCAAGTTATTTTCCAAGCTTGATGCTGTAGTGGGTTAGCCAATCTGTATTGGTGACAAATACAAATTAAACTAACCCTCTACTATTTTTACTAAATCAAATGCAACAAAGACAAGATAAATAATCAAATCGGCAGATATATAACATTTTTATATAACAACAAGTGCACATGATATAATAAAGTTGTTTAAAACACTTTAGAGTTTTTGGTTGTGTGATCAAGGGTAATATAAAAGTTGTTATGCTATAGATCTGGTAATGAATCAAACAGTTTATGTTGATGGTGAAATTGAATGAAATAGATTGCTTGACTTACTGTAGAGTTGTCTTAATTTGATATACTTACGATTTCCTTCATGTTGTTAAGATATTGAGTGAATTGGTTTTTGAATCTCGTCACTAGATGAGTTGATGTTGAAAAGAAATTGAATTACACAAGCCAGGTTGATGTTAATAAAAATTAACTTTTAGCGAGGAAGTAGGGTTTCGTGGATTCGTATGACGAGTTGATTATTTTAAGGACTCACTAAGTCATGCCAAAGTTTCATATTTATGAGTTTTCTTGAGAACGTTTACATTTTTTGGTGCATTGAACTCTGAACAAGTCAACTTGAGAATACTTAGCTGTGATTTTCTTTTAACAGGTTTAAAACAGAGAATATAGAAATCTAATTCTACAGTCTTCAAATTCTCAAACTTAAGAGATAAAAATGTATTTCTTTATGATTAATGACATCCCTCTGTCTTTTCTAGAAGTATTTTCATGGCATCTGCTCTGACAAGCTTTTTTCCCTGGTACCCCGACTACATGAATTTATGCGTGCTACTAGATTGGCAGCTAGGTCCCACTTGTTGACTGTTGAAATAGTTAAATGCAACTGCCACTTCTACTCAAACAGTTTCTTTGCTCATACTTCCCGCCTGTGGAACTCTCTTCTGTTAACTTGCTTCCCTGATAACTACAATCTTCAAAAATTTAAATGCAACATCAATCACAATTTTCTATCGTATTGAGTCCTGTTCATCTTTTATCACTTCATCAATCCTCCCTGTACCCAGTCTTTAAAGAATGTTTTTACCAATTTTTGGCATGTTGAACTCTGAACAGGTCAACCGTGTGGACGTAAGCAGAAACATGCCAGACCAATCAGAAAGCATTGTTTCGTACTGAACTCTGGAGCCGATTTTAATGGGTTCAGCACAAACTGAGAATACTTAGCTGTGATCCTCTTTTAACAGGTTTAAAACAGAATGTAGAAATCTGATTCTACAATGCCAAAGCTGGTTACTGGTCTATACATTTGCATAGAAACTCTCAGCGGCCTCCAGTCACCTTATGAAAGATACTGCCACCAGAGATTACCATTTGGATTGACCATATCTCAGGATATTTTCCAAATGAAGATGGACCAAATCCTTGAGCAAGTCGATGGTACAGTAGGAATCAGATAATGTTGCTATCTATGCCAAATCAGAAGAAGAGCATGACAAATTTGCACAAGCTTATGCAAACAGCAAAAGTCTTGTGTTCAAAAGCATATCTTTTTTTGGAATAATATACAGTGAAAATGGTGTTAGTCCAGATCCAGAGATCAGTGACTTATCAAACATGCCATCTCCAACATGCAAGAAAGAATTACTCTGAGAAGACTGTTAAAGAAAGAAGCAGTTTTTCTGCAGGAAGAACACCACTATCAATGCTTTGAAAGTGGCAAAATAGATCAGCTAAAACTCATCCTTTACATATTTTGATAGAGATGAGATGCCAACTCTGCAAACTGATGCAAGCCTGAAAGGAATTGGAGCTGCACTGATGCAAAACTACAAACTAACTGTTTATGCATCAAAATACTTATCAGACACAGGGAAACACTATGCATGCATTAAAAGTGAACTTCTAGCAATTATATTCTTTTGTGATGTCAAACGAACACTTTTGTAATATCAACAAATACTCTTTACTTTCATAATGCTCGTCATAGTAGAGACTTTGTAATTGCAGATACAACTATAGTAACACCATTGAACAATACTGGTGTCAGACGCCTTCGAATAACACTTACACTAATAGTACTCGCTCAAAAAGTAACCACTGAATAGTAATCCAGATAGTGATCAGAATAGAGAATAGTATAATGAATAGCATAGAGAATAGAAAACTGTATAGTAGTAAAGGATATAGTAGAAATAGTGATCCAAATAGTAATAGAGGATAGAATAGAAATGGTGATCAATTAGACGCCACACTAATTCCCATATATACATTTACTTTACAACCATGTGGTCTACTTATTAGAAATGGAAACACTTGTGTTTGCTCCCTGGTGATCTGTGTTCAAACTCCAGTATTGGTACCGACACTTTAGTCCTATATAACATATTTGGAGTCCAAAGATTCTGTACATATCTTTATAGACATCAATCTAAAGTACTTACCGACCACAAGCCACTTGTTATGATACTGCAAAAACACAGTTAAATTGTATTTATTAGGTTAATGTAAATTATGATGAAACCAGTCAGTTCTGGAAAGACAGCAAGAAAGCCTTTCTGGTTTTGAGGTGTACATACTCAAATGATGGCGAGGCCAGAAATGAGTGTTCTATCACAAATGTTGACACAGCCTAAGATTCTTCCTGTGTGTAAAAATAGTCCTCTTTGATACTTGGTCAAAGTCAAAAAAGTCCTTAGAGCAAGAGTTAATGAGGGACAGTAAGTGAGATGACTGCCATTCACTCACATTATATGCCATCTTCATTAGTTGGGTCTCCTTCAAACAAAAAGATACTGCAAGCACTTTAACCACTGTTGAAACACTAGTTCCCATACAATAACCATGGTTAAGCAACATTAAGCCTGGTCAGTACTTAGATGGGTGACCACTTCGAAAAACGAGGTGCTGTAAGCTTAGATGTGTGGATGGCTTGGAAATGTTAATTGTACAGCCATTCTAATTCCCATTGGGCTTGTTATATTCATTTACATGCAAGTACCATTGGGAAAGGTATAAATCCACCTCTTCTCTCCCGAGCTATAGGTTAATTAGTAAAACTTGTATCACTAAACTATTATTATCTCCAAAAGAAAAAATTCTTACAATCTAGAAATATTTTCCAGCTTTAAATAGCCTGCAAAGAGTAGATAAGCTGTAGAAAATGAATGAATCTATCATTTTCAGTGGCTTTAAATATTGAAGACTGAAATGTAATGCTGCACCACCAGTCAGTTTTTCAGACGTTTGATAGCAGATAATAATCAAGTAATCACCTTAATGAGGTGCTTGAAAAGCAACAAGAAATATCTTGGTTTTCTCCCCTCTCCAAGGCCCCATTATAGGCATTAGTATAGCTATGACATATTGACAGCTTAACAAAATGGATGGAAAAGAATAACACAAAGAAATGAATTCCTAAAATGTGTTAATCATGAAGACATTTTGTATAAAATGATGAAGTATACAAATATAAATCATACTAAGATGCAATATATAAATATATACACCACAAATTATGCCACACTGAGAAATTCAAACACATAAAATAGTAAGCAATAAGTGAAAGTGGATGAATAAAAAGGTTTTATCCTAATGTCCATATTTAGGATGCATAGAAATTGGGCCATGACCATAGACTGAATCCAGGGATTGAAATCACAATTACAAGGGTAAGTAAAAAAGTAACAGCACTTTCAACTTAACAGATTTTTAGGTTTGTCACACTGCCTTCTGCTCATATGTACTTATAGTTGGTACTATTTTGGTTATGTGATTGAAGTTTGAGCTTGATTGTGCCAGTTTTCTTGCTGCTGTTACAGTGTAAACATGGCTGCTCCACTAGCAGTGCGCACCAAGGAGGAACAAAAAGCAGTAATCAGTGGTCAGGTGCTGAAATTCATAAATTCATTGGAGTCTTTTAACACAATACGATAACAGTGTGCTACCATGGAAAAAGAGTGTATTGAAACGATTAAAAGTGGCCCGAGAAGCATGAGGTATGAAGAAGGAGTAGGATGCTCTTCATCCTCTACCACTGACGAGAGGATTCAGCAAGCTTGAGAGATGGTAATGGCGAACCAGCAATTTACTATCAATGAAATAGCATGCTTTCTACAGATTCGGATCACGTTTTCGACTTCAGTCACTTTCCCACTGTCATAACATAGTTTCCATGTGCCTTTTCTATAAATACTTTCATGGTAATTGTTGTGATGAACTCTCCTCTATGGTATCTAGAGTTTATTAATTTAAGCACAATACTAGATTGGTGACAAGGTCTCATCATTTGACAGCTGAAATGGCTAGATGCAACTGTAAGTTCTATACTAACAGTTTCTTCTATCACACTTCTCACTTATAGAACTCCCTTTTGGCTTCTTACTTCCCAGTCAACTTTAATCTTCAAAACTTTAGATGCAATGACAATCGTTATTTTCTGTCTTCTTAATTTTCATTCCTTTATTGTCCCTTAATTAGTTTGTTTAGCTTATGGGTCATTTAATGCTGAAATTTAATTTTCTTGAGGATTTGAAGTATTAAAAATCCAAAGAGGAATTGACAGTTATTTGTCCTGACCTGGCATCATGGTGTCAGTCCCTTTCCCACTGCCATAACATAGCTTACATGTGCCTTTTATACTTTCATGTTAATTGTTCAAATTTTCCTCTATGATATCAAGACTTTTATGAATTTATTTGTAATTAGGTCTCATCATTTTACAGTTAAAATGGCTAAATATAAGTTCTATGCTGTTTATCCTCTTGCACTTCTCATTTGTGGAACTCTCTTCAGCTTGCTTTCAAGTCAAATTTGCTCTTCAAAAATTTAAATGCAATGTCAATCGTTATCTTGTTTTCTTAATCCTTGTTCTTTTATTGTCCTCTCTCCTTCTCTGACACTCAATAACTCCTTGTATCTTAGTGACTTTATTGCCTTTTATTGTCCTCTCTCCTTCTCTCACGCTCAGTAACTCCTTGCATCTTAATGACTTTATTGCCTTGCTTAGGGTAAAATGATAAAAAAAAGCACATCTAAGTCACTTACACAAAACACTGATATGCACAAGCAATATAACAAAGTGTGTAACAAAGAATCAGCACTTATTTATAATACAAAACAAGTTCTATTTGCCTTTAAAACACAAGTTACATGCTCAGATTTTTTTTGAATGTCATAAATGCCCAATTTCATATCCAAAACATAAACAAAGAAATTTCTAAAGAATTAATAGATTTTATTTTTAATCTGACATATTTTAATTACTTTATCCCCCCCACACACACACACACTGGCATAGATGCGTATATATGTCTTTTTCAGACATGGACGAATAAACATGTCCAAAACATAACTTTCAAAATCAGCTACAGACGTGGACTATAATGAATATCCCGTGAGTTTGCGCATTGTGTTGTCTTTAATGAACCCCTTACTTCGGAGAGGTTATTGTGTTACTATGGATAACTATTATACTTGTCCACAATTAGCTGATGCTCTGGTTGGAAACCAGGCTGATGTTTATGAGACACTCAGTTTGAATTGAAAAGAAGTCCCAGAATAATTAAAAAGGGAAAAATTGAAAAAAAGGGGGAAGTTGCAGTATTTCAGAGAGACTAATGACTCTTCGTTGGAAGGATAAAAAAAAAAACGGAGATTACAATGGTTTCAACCATTCACAAACCAGCTATGCTGGACATTGAGATGAGACAGGGGCCTTTGGAGAAACTGAAAGTTGTAAATGATTACAATTATACAATGGGTGGAGTTAGCAATATGGATCAACAACTTGTAGATTATCCAATTCCGAGGAAACAGGGTAAGAAGTATTACAAGTCTTCCATCTGATAGATATTGAGATACGGAATGCTTACATCTTGTATAATGAAGCAATCAATCAGGTAGGACAAAAAAACCCTCTCTTACCTGAAATTTCATATGCAAATTATACACGACATAATTTCAAATTATCGTTCAGATTTATGACCAAAAAGATCAGCAGGTAGACTCTTGAGATCACCAGGAAGTTCATGGTATATACCAGGTGGACATTTTCTGATGGAAGTCTGAGCAACAGAAAAAGGCAAATCCATCAAGAAAATGTGTTTTGTGCCATCAGAAACGTGACCATAGAGGGAAAACAGACAGAAAAGTGTCACAATATATGTGTAAACTGTGCTAAGTACCTTTATGTGTAGTGTCATGTTTTGAAAAGTGCCATACAAAATAATTTTATTCATAAAATAGCAGACAGAATAATTCTATTCATTTATATTTGCAAATAAATGTAATTTGTGCTACTTTCTGCTAAAAATAATTGAAAATAATTTAATTCATAAAATGCCAGAAAAAATAAATTCATTCATTTATATTTGCAAATTATTTTAATTGCTGTTAGATTTTTTCCTAATAAATTTAATAAAGAACAAAAACAAAGTAGGTCTTCCATCTCCCTTTACTTTTGGTAATAAAATTATATGAACAGAGTAGTACTAAATAAAAGCCAGATTCAGAAGCTCCTGGAGGGCACTACAGCCAAAACACTGTAATAACTTCACATCTTAGAAATTTCGGTAGAAAATATGCTTTCTCTAGAGTTTTCATGTCTTTGTAATTTTGTATATAGACAAACCTCTCATCAATGGATTTTGGATGCAATGGACAAAATCTGCAAGCCAAATAAAAAAAAATCTTGAGGAAAAAAACTTCTAAATTGTCAGTGAGGTATTTCAAAATTTGCGGTTCTTAGTAAAACGAGTCGTATTAGTTCTCAAAGTTACCACTTGGCAACAGTGGCAGGCCTTTCAATTGTAAACAAAGACAGGTGTACAGTATATAAAGTACGATACATTAGCACATGCATGAGAAAGTAGCTGTGAGAAATCTATTATATTTGTTATTTTGATTAATATATTAATTGTTCTGCCCTCATCATGGCATTGAAGCAGAGGGAAAGTGTAAAAAGGAAGTGTACAACCCTAAGTATCAGTTACTAATTAGAGCTTCTTCCATCTATGGACAATCAACTTTAATGGACAGCCCCTCCCCTCTCTTAGTCCGTTGATGAGAGGTTTGTCTGTACTTTGAAAGCACACATGAAACATGAATATATTTCCTCTTCTGCATATACCTGCCTTTGTAGATCTCGTTACAAATTCCGACAATAAGTATTCTTGTGTACTTTTATAAAATTTGGTGTAAAGGCCCATGATACACACTTCTCAAGATGGTGTGTCACTACCAGGGCTGATGCAAGGGCCTCATGTGCACCTCACTCTCCTACATCTCAATTTTCATAAGGTGACATTCATATAAAATACAAATTTTATTGTAACCTAATTATGTACAATAATATGCAATATAGGTGAACAATTCAACTAGAAAAATTGAAAATAAATACAATGTATCTAAATACAAATTAGAGACATGTCATAATAGATTATACCATCTTAATTAATCAACAATGTTTTGCGGCCATTTTTAACATCAGCTTAAGATTTTTTTGTTAAAGAATTTTAACACATTCAACATTATGGATAAAAAATAGTGAATTTTATATAGTGTTTATTTTGAGACTTAGCATGAGCAAACAAATTCACGGATTTGGATGAAAAAAATATGCAGAATAACGTCAAAATTCTCAAACATTAATAATAGTCAGTTGTGCTAATTTAATTTGTAACATATATAAATGTAGGTATAAAAAAAGTAAATGTTCATAAGATAGCAAGTGTCACAAACCACTGTCCAATCAAACCCCACCTCACCGGTCGCTTCATACAGGTTTGTGTTTACAGATGACTTTTTAAAGAACCTCTATTTTTTACAATGTGTGTTCTTATGTACACTCTCAAAGTTGAATGTTACAGATCCATATACATGTCATAAATCTGATTTCTATCTAGTGTGTGTCAACATGTGTTTCTTTAACACAGAAGGCCGTGAAAATGCTGACATACACACTTCACAAGAATGTGGTTTCTCTCCAGTATGTGTTCGCATATGTCTTGATAAAGAGGAACTATTTGAAAAAGCGGTTCTACACACTTCACAAGTATATGGTTTCTCGCCAGTGTGCCTTCGCATGTGAACTTTTAAACTTGAATTCTGTGAAAATGCTGATCCACATGCTCTACACAAAAATGGTTTTTCTCCAGTATGTGTCCGCATGTGCACTTTTAACTCTGCACTCCGTGAAAATGCTGCCATACACACTTCACATGAGTATGGTTTCTCTCCAGTGTGTGTTCGCATGTGTGTTTTTAAACTTGAACTATCTGAAAATGATACCCTACAAACCTCACAAGAATATGGCTTCTCCCCAGTGTGTGTTCGCATGTGTATTTTTAAAGATGAGCTTATTGCAAATGACACTCCGCATACTTCACAAGAGTATGGTTTCTCTCCAGTGTGTGTTCGAATGTGTTTTTTTAAAGATGAACTATCTGAAAATGAGGACATACACACTTCACAAGAATAAGGTTTCTCTCCAGTGTGTATTCGCATGTGTATTTTTAAATATGAACAACTTGCAAATGAAACCCCACACACTTCACAGGAGTATGGTTTCTCTCCTGTGTGTGTTCGCATGTGTAATTTTAAAGATGAATTAATTGCAAATGATGCACCACATGTTTCACAAGAATATGGTTTCTCACCAGTGTGAGTCCGCATGTGTGTTTTTAAAGATGAACTGTCTAAAAATGATAGCTTACATACCTGACAAGAATATGGTTTGTCTCCAGTGTGTGTTCGCATGTGTATTTTTAAAGATGAACTAATTGCAAATGATGCCCCACATGTTTCACAAGAATATGGTCTCTCTCCAGTGTGTGTTCGCATGTGTTTTTTTAAAGACGATCTCTCTGAAAATGACGTCCTACACACCTCACAGGAGTACGGTTTCTCTCCAGTGTGTTTTCGCATGTGTATTTTTAAAGATGAACTACTTGCAAATGTTACTTCACACACTTCACAAGAATATGGTTTATCACCAGCGTGTGTTTGCATGTGTAATTTTAAAGATGAGCTAATTGCAAAGGATGTTCCACATATTTCACAAGAATATAGTTTCTCTCCAGTGTGTGTTTGCATATGTACTTTCAACTTGGATTTCAGTGAAAATGCTGATCCACACAATTCTGAAGAATACAGCTGCTCTCCATTGTATGTTTGCATGTGTAGTTTTTAATTAGATGCCAATCCACAGTCTATACAAAAATGGTTTCTTGCCAGTGTGGGCTTTCACATGAACTTTTAACTTTGTGTTCCAGGAAAATGCTGATAAACATCAGGAGAATGATTTCTCTCCAGTGAATTTGCATGTTTGTAACAGGGACCAGTTTGAAAATGATGGCTTACGCTCTCCACATACATATGATCTCTTTATTGTATTTGTGTTTTTCAAATGCCGATTCACACATTACAATTATATAATGCCTCTTTCCAGTGTGTACATCCATGTTTTTAAATGTGAATTCAAATAACACTAACCCACTCAATTTATCTAATTTTAGCAGTGTGTATCTGCAAATGTCTCCTGGATATCAAAGACATACACTTTAGAAGAATATGGATTCCCACTAGTTTAGCATATGCACTTTTAAATGCACTGTGAAGATGTGTATAAAGAGGATTGTTTTTAGTTTCTCTTGAGCATGTGCTTGCATATATCTTTTCGAATGTAAACACTTTGAAAATGCAGATTTTACTTATTTACTTAATATATAGCGATTTACTAAGCATAACTTAGATGTGGCATAAGGCCGAAATTATGGAGCACCTAGTGAAACTCGAACTTACTACTCGGTCATAATTGATCTAGCAAGTTAATCTTGCTAAACATTACACCACATTGAAGAGCCCAAATGATTTTTAAAGCATAGTTTAGATGTGCCCCAAGGCTGATAATGTAGAGCACCTAGTGAGGATTGAACTCACTACTCAGTTGTAATTGATCTAGAAAGACAAGTTTGTTAACCAATACACTACATGAAATGAATTCTGTATTTTGGTACATGAAAATATACATCTAGACACTTCAGAAAAATGTCTTTATTTTGTGTTAACATAGTTTTGATTCCTGTATAAAAGTAGATCCAAACAATTCAGAAAAAGGTTCTTTACTTCCAATGTAATTTTTGAAAATTATATTCTTTAAAATATCAGTTCTATGAAACTTATTTTCTTTCTTTTATGCAATGTCCTTGGGATTTCTGATTCCAGTGAAACTTTCAAAGACTATATTCTTTCAAACATAAATTTCTGAGGAAGTCATTAATATTCTTCCTATTTCTTGATTTTGCAATGTCATAGGGATTTCTTCATACAATATTTACATGCCACAATCTGATGAATTTTGTTTTCCAATTCTGCTAATATCTGTGAATAAAAGAAAAGTGATTATAAAAGACATGGGTAGCATTATTACACACAAAATATAGCTTAATGTTCAATTAACTTTTGTATTATTTGCACTATTTACATATGGACTATTGTCCTCATCTTTGTTATCACAATGTTTCAAACGTTGTGCTCTCTGGCCTTCATCAGGGTATGCTACATGGAATTCCAAACTGAACTCTTTATTTATGAGGGTAATATGTTCTTGTTCCACTGCCAATGTCTAGAGATATCTTGCCTAGTTCCTGGATGTCACTGCCTTAACCAGGTATTGAACTCACAACTTTTTTGGTCCTGTCACTGGATCTAACTAATGCCTTTATCCACTAGACATGGCACATGGAACTAGAACAGTCTACCCCAGTGAGCGAAATAACGGGTTCAGTTCGACATGCCAACCACCTGAAGAAGACTGGAGCATACAATGGCCTAAACGTGATAATTATGGCAACAAAGATGAGGACAATAGTCTGAATAATGTAAATAGAGAAGCTACTGTTAGCATAGAAATTGTTTACATCAAGCAGTTTCAACTGTAAAATGATGAGACCTTGTTGACAATCTGGTACTGCACTTAAATTCATAAAGTCGAGGTACCAAAGACGAAAGCTCGTCAGAACATTCACCATGAAGATATTCATAGAAAAGGCACAAGGAAGCTATGTTATAGTAGTGGGAAAGTGATAAAAGTTGAGATGCTAGATCAGGACTGATAACATTGCATATTCTTCTTTGGATTCTATCAAGAATCTCTAAATCCATAGCAGAAGTCGTCGGCGTCATCAGTGGTGGCATCCATCTGTCTCAAGAGACGATGGAGTAGCACAGTGTGCTACGAGCCTGCGCAGGATATATGGAGAACTAGGGCTGCCCAGACGTCTAGTTCTCCCTCTCGGCCTTGCTAGCAGAGTCCAAAAGATAGGATAAACCAATACAGTTTGGTACCAACACGTCTACAGGAGTTGCCGGAAGGTAGCACAAAGTGCTGTCCATCCGACTTCAGGGCTCCAGTCCGGGTTTGAATTCAGAGTTGTCTTTCTCCTAGACCAGTTGCCATCCAAGGCTATAGAACCCAGTCTGTCCTGCTATTTACCCATAGCTGGAGGGAGAAGAAGAGGATTCACACCTTTCCCAAAGGTATTAGCACGTAAGTGAATATAATGGATTCGACTGGAATTCGAACTCGGCTCTCCGATTCCTCAATCCAAGCCACTATCCATTACTCCACCATGCCACCTCATAGCAGAAGTACCAGACCAGATATGACCATAATATTCATTCATTTATTCATTCGTTTAGCAGCATATCAAATCCTAGTCATCTAATGCCAAAATTTAATTTTCTTGGAAGCATTAGTAATTTCTTTTAGAAAAATAGTAATTTTTTTTTCCTTAGAGAAATGCATTGCTGAAAAAATTTTTTTATAGTTTAATTTTTTTTTATAAAAACATGTTGCTGGTAATTTTTTTTTCCTTAGAGAAATGCATTGCTGATAATATTTTTTTTAGTTTAATTTTTTTTTACAAAAACATGTTACTGGTAATTTTTTTTCACTATGAAAATGTATTGTTGGTATTTTTACTATTAAATTTTTTATATTTTTATAGTGTTTTGACGCCAGTTTGGGTGTTAACTATTTGCCCATAGCTGGGACCATAACAGGTGTTACCACCTCAGGTCAGGGTGAAGAGGTGGTTCCCCAATCCTCAAAACCTCCCAATCAGAAGCCTTGCTGCCCGATGTAGTTTATTATCATACTCAGGATGAACATAATATTCAATGTATGGATGAATGGGAGACTTATAAAACCTTAAGATAAATTCTGGTGAGAAAAATTAACTAGCAGTGAACCAATTTTCCTAGAAGAAAACCTAGAAATTGATTCAATATTGTTGTTCTACTTCATGTCAGCAGAAAATGTTAACCTGATTTTCAAAAATGTGCACAAAGACAAGTTTAAAATGAATCAAGGTAGTGCAAGTGATTTTCAATTTTTAAGATTATATTCTCCTAATCAATTGTTTCATAAGAAAATTTATATTACTCAACCACTGTTAGTAAAAATTTTAACATATATTTATATGACCAATATATGACAAAGTGGAAAAAGTTTTGTTGTGATGTGTTTCGTCCCTTTCATAGTAAAGTTGATTCATTGTATCGTGCTAGTTAATTTTTTATTCACCAGAATCTATCTTATTTTTTTATAAGTCTACCATTCATCCATGCACTGAATATTACAGCTGTTCTGGGAATGATGATAAACTATATCCAACAGCAAGGACTTTGATCAGGAGGTTGTGAGAAGCGTGAAACCACCTTTTAATTGCTGTTGTTCCTAGGTCCACTCTGACCTGGAGTGGTAGAACCTATTAGAGTGCCAGCTACAGGCAAATAGTTGACCCTCAAACTGGGATCAAAACACTGTGAAAGTATAAAAATTTTTATAGTAAAAATACCAGCAATACCTTTTCATAGTAAAAATACCAGCAATACCTTTTCATAGTAAAAAATTACCAGCAATATGTTTTTGTAAACAAAAAGTAAATAAAATGAAAACAAAGGATGAAATGCGTCACAACCTTTTTTCCAATTTATCGTAAATCTTTTCCCATTATTGTTCTTAATATATAAAAATGTATATCATTATCTTATGACAAATATAGCATTTGAATTTCAGCTTACATCTATCCTTATTAAAAAATACTAATAACTTGTTTTGGGAGTGACAGATTTTATATAAAGTGTAACAACTTTTTATCAATAAATCCAAAAGATATCAGCTATAGATATACCACATTTTCTTATGTAGAATTGGATATAATACAATACTGTATTTCTGAAGCTAAAAACAGGAACTAAATTACATCTTCAAGTATAATATGACCCATAGTACAGCTATCCCTATGTAACTGTTTTTGAAAGGTTGTACCATATTATCCATTAAAATCTCAATATCATATATATATTTCACTAAAGTTAATATTAAAGAACAGAAATGAAGCCATTGTGTGTTTCTTCTAATTTCTGTTTCAAAACTTATTTTTTTATTTTTTTTTGGCAGGGGGAAATACACATAAATTATTGTGATTTAAAATTATAAGTGTCAATGTACACTATTTATATAGCGATATAATTATGTTGGTGTTGTTTAAATATCTATTTTGTATTGTTTTATTTTTCTTGAATTGTTTGAAGTTTTCAAACTGGATACTTTGTGTCAACAAATGAAGGAATATGAAACAAAATGAGGAAAACATCAAAAAAGTATGTAATTTATACAATAGTTAGGCCTTTAAGGTTATCAAAGCATGACAGATCTTGTGTATTTCCTGTCTTTGAAACAAAAGATGTTCAATTACATTGATTTCTAAAGAACAGATATTGCTGACATATAAAATACATTTTGAAACAATTGTTATCAATACCTACCAACTTTGTGTTTTGTGGTTTGAATGAATGAGCAGAGGAAGAGGTTTTACTTACTTAGCCCCTGAAGAGAAAATGAGTGAATGAAGAGAGTGTCTTATTTTATGAGCAGGTTCAAAGGCATTGTGGGAGAAAAATCATGTGTATATAAATCACTCCAAGGAGGGGCTTTTTGGTTTTTTTGAGTACCATGAAGAAGCAAATTGTTACAGGAGAATGGAGAAAAAAGAAGCAGTGGAAGTTGTAAGAGAAGAAACAGAAATCCAGGAATTGTATTTGATTGGATTGGTCAAAGCAATCAGAATTCTAACAGTTCTACTACTGGTAAATTGAAAGAAAGTAACTCCTTCAAGGCCTCCCCTAAAAATTCCCTTTCATATGCTTAGGTTTTATTACAATTATTACATTGTTTTTTTTTATTGTTTTAATAAACATTGCTGTGGACTGAACATAATTAAAATAATAGCAGTGTCAACGGAAAATCAGTCCTTTTGACACTAAATTTTTATGGGCATGAAGATTTAAGATTACCAAAAAATGGACTAACATTGTCACAGAATAAACTGAGTGGAAAATCCTTTGCAGAGACTTAGATATTGATATGCAACCCAGACATGTGGAAGGACATACCAGCTGCATATGAAACTTATAACTACACCTGTAAGCAGTATTTTATAACCCTCAGCCTTTTCTAAATTTAAGAGACAATTGTAATGATTTTTGAATCCATGACAAAATCACAGCTTCTTATCCAATAAGTGGACAAAATCCTAGTCTCATATACGATTAATCAATAAAATTAGGTTTAAAGGCAGGGTCATAGCAGCTGGGGTGCCTTAGTTGCCCCCAAATTTTTACAGATGCAACAATAGCTTAAAATGTTCTTGTTGTAGTTGTTTTATTTTTTTCAGAACAAAATAAAAATAAAATTTTTCCTTCATTAATAAATCTATATTTTCCCTGTAGACATTAAAAAAAAAAAAATGAAAAGTTCTTTCATTTGTAACACAAACAGTTCTCTATTATTTCAAAGATGATTTCTGCCAATCGATAGTTACTTGAAATTTTAAATGTCCTAGTCACTAACCATGTTAGCAGTCTTTGATAAGGCTAAATTTTAAATTCCACCAAAAAACATTTGTCTCTGCTATGCCTCTGAAAGGCCATTTGCTTGTTATTATATATATTATATTAAGATAACATATACCTTATTTTATTATATAAAATTATAATTATTATTTATACATAAATTGGACATATATTTGTGAACAGGAATTGTATATATAGGATATTGTGTTTATTGTATCAATTTGACATTGGAGTCTATATATTGGATAATGTATATGTAAGTGTATATATCCAATATTAGTATTATTGTCTCAATTTTTATATTAAAATGTTAATTAAAATTCCCTTAAATGTAGATTTGTTTCTTTTTATATATAAAACCGGTATTTTGTCAATTTTTGGGATAAGAGGCTCAGATTTTGTCCAGTCCCCATGATTTTTCATAACATCTGAAGCAGTATAAAGAAATAAATTTTAATTAAAAAAATATTAAGGTGATTACTTTTATTTAATTTTGCCTGAAATTAGTGAAAGCGTAATATTTAAAAGAATTCTCAAACACATCTTCGTGTTATAACTTTCCAAATGAGCGCATACATAAGGGAAGTAATCAAAAGGAGTGATAAAAATATTATTTCATAACTTTCCTTCCATACATGTTAATGGGAAAGCGTTAGTATAAAAAAGTTATTTTCCTTGTTAAACATAATTCTTGAATAACAATTCAGAAATGTGATAGATAATTTTAAACCATTAAAACAAAAACTATTCAGTAATTAAATAAATGAATATATTTTTTAAAATTAATTATCAGCAATTTTTTCACAATGCAAAACTACCAAAAAAGTGTACAGACACTGTCACTTTGAAAAAAAAGTAATTAAAAACATTGTAAACAAACAATATTCTAGTTTTTTATTAACACAGCTTAAAACAAAATTTTCAATCAAGTTGATATTTCTGGGGAATTATTTTTAAAAATGTAAAGGTTAAAAAAAAATATATATATTTAAGATTTCATAAAAAAATTAAGTTAAAAGCCGGTTAAGAAGATTGGCTTTAAAAATAATTTCCGCAAATATTTCTTACACAAGTTCTTTTTTATATAAGAATTTTCTTCAATCATTTTCTTTCAAATAAAATTACAAATAAGATTATTTTGATAAAATAAGTTTTTTGTTGCGTGTTTTAACAACACGTAATCTTGTTTTTAAAACTAAGTGAATTATTCAATTGAATGTCCTTATTTTCTCTATCTATTTTTGTCTTTCTATCTTTCTTTTTCTCTACAGAAAATTTGATATTTTTAAAGAACAATAATCAATTTCCAACGAATTTAAATAATTTATCAAACATAATTTTTAATTTTAAACATCGATAATTAAATTATCGAAACATCGATGTTCAAAACATGACTTGAAATAAAAATGTCATTTTTATTATTTTATGCAAAGTAAAATTCACAAATATTTAGTTTCTAAACAAAATCGTTTTAAAATCTAGAAATACTTTTTTTAAAATTTATATTGCATTTTGGTGAAAAATTTTGTGTCCGGCTGTTAAAGATTGATATTGAAGGAATATCGAAACGTAAATTAACAGAACATTTTTGAAGCTACAAACTTTCAAATATTAAATTAAAAATACTTACGTTTTGATGCGAAACCAGACGAACAAAGGCGAGAATCAATGGAAACAAAGGGGGATAATAAATGGAAATCAAGGAAAAGCCTCGTTTTTACTTTTTACCTTCTCCATTATTCAGAAAAACAAGAGCTCAAAGTGATATAGACCGAAGCTGAGCGGTACACTACACCAAGGCTTCCTTCATCATCATCACCACCACCTAAGAGTGACACATATAATTGAGAAATTTGCAAATTACTTGGCAGTACCTGAACAATGAACATTAAATGAGATATTGAAAACAGGCAGTTTTGCACTTTTTACTATTTTTTTAAAAATCATTTCACTCAAAGCAAGGCACTAAAGCCACTAAGACACAAGGGGTTAGTGATTGTGAAAGAATAAGAGAAAGATTATTAAAGAGCGAGAACAATAGAATAGTAATCAAGAAGACAGTAGTCAGCACCCAAGCGTCCAGATTGTCATCCTCTTCTTATCCCCTTTCCCTCTCTAGTGGCGATGGCAGAGATGATGGTGAAGGCTACTACTGAAGAGTAGTCAATGAGCGTTTGACGAAGCAATTCATGTGAATTTGACTTTGGTGGATAACTGTGCATGACAGAAGAGCCCACACGCTTGGCCAGAAGTGTCTAATCTCGAATTCTGGTCAGACAGCGCCCAAAGTAGGTTGGTCACCTTTGAATTTCCATGCTATTCTAGACATTTTTTGTATTAGTGTATGCAATGTGAAGCCTTTGCTATTTTTTCGTTCAGTATTTTGTGGCATTTGTAGAGACAGAAATAAATTTCCTTTCCAAGCATCAGTTGGTTCTTAGAGTTGTCTTTACTAGAAGAAAAATCTCGGGAGTGGTAACAGTCCAAGTCCGGCCATGCTTCTTTTCTAAAGTGTAGAGGACCGGGGGGTGAATATGAGGGTGAAAATCTCTGGACTAAGATTTCCTGCTGGCTGGTCCCGCTACATAGGAATGTTGGACTATAATGGAGTCCAAAGAAGGCAAATAAACAAACAAGACCAATATACATGTATGCGAACAAATATATATTAATAACAAATAGATTAAAACACGAGTTACAAATACATTGAAGACATGAATAAAATGTTACAGTGTCTGTATGAAAAGTTGTGTGTGTGTGTGTGTTGTTTTTAGCGTGTTCCCAGAATATGGAAAACTCTGTACGTATGAGAGTTCACATATTGGTGTAAGTGGAAAAGAGAAAGTTTTATACCTAGCCTCATGTGCGAGGTTGCAGCCTGCTGCCTAAGTCGAGATAGTTGCTCGCACGTGCGCGTAAACAGAGAAAAGAGAGAGAGAGAAGGGTGGTACAAGTATTTATATATGTGGGAGAGAGACCCCTGTTGAAGGGTTAGGAAATGAGGAGGAGATAACCCGATAAAAGTAAGTCTGCAGAGTTGGAATAAGTCTGGTTAAGCTTCTTTTCTAGGCAAGTTTACAGCAACTCTAGTTTTGTTCTCCCTCCAAAATATGACAGTTACTATGTGACCAGGGGAGATTGAATTATACTAATTATTGAACTATCAGTACCTAACCCCCTTGCACCAGCCCCAATACATCTACAATAGACATCACTGATGAAGCATTTTGGTGTGCATTATATGCATATAAAATCAACAGCATCTTTCCTTCAACTTAGCCTCGGACAGGTACAAAATGTAGCTTCCCTGAGAATTTATGCACAGTCCTAGATTGCTGGCAAGATCTTGTCATTTTACAGTTGAAATGGCTAAATATAACCGTTACTTCTATGCTAATAGTTTTTCCTCTTGCAATTCTCGCTTGTGGAAATCTCTTCTGGCTTCTTGCTTCCCAGTCAACTTAGAACTTCCAAAATTTAAATGTAATGTCAATTGTTATCTTCTGTCTTCTTAATTCTTGTTCTTTTATTGTTCTCTCTCATTAATAGTGTTTTTTTTTTCTTTTCATATTATCTAACACTGAGTTTACCTTGCTTGGAGTAAAAGGATTAAAAAAAACAAACATTATAAATAAAGAAATAAAAATGGCTAGGGAGAAGTCAGATGAGTATAAATTAAGTTTTTATTTTTCAAAACAAATTGCTAACAAAGTGTAGAAATGTGTTACATGCCTTCACACCAACCCTGAAAAGGAAAGCTAGTAAATGTTACAAAAGTTTCCCTTTACTCACAAATCCAGCATATAATTTTGCAAGAATCTGTTTTATAAGTTATATATAGGACTTAAAAGAATTAGAAAAAAATCAAGTCAGTGACAATGAAACATAAATTTATCAAAATAAATTAAAAATCACATACAATAATAGAATACTGAAAAAGACAAGAATTTTGAGTTATCATGTTTGCCAATAAAAGAATAAATTAAATGGTAACACTAGATGTACTGTCTATATTTCTGAGAAGAGGTATTATGTACATTATTTACATTATTTGGACTATTGTCCTCATCTTTGTCACCATATTTATTACAACGTTTCAGCTGTTGTACACTCCGGCCTTCTCCAGGTGGTTGGAATGTCAAACTGAACCCTTTATTTCGCTCACTGGGGTAGACTGTTCTAGTTCCACGTGCCATGTTTAATGGATGTTAGTTATCAGTTATCTCCTGTTAATTTCCCTCTGAAAGTTCTCCACTGCCTTAGCTGGGTATTGAACTCACATTCTTTGAGTCCTGTCACTGAATCTAATTAACGTCTTTATCTACTGTGCCATGTGTCCTTGAAACATGGCATGTGGAACTAGAACAGTCTACCCCAGTGAGCGAAATAAAGGGTTCAGTTCGACATTCCAACCACCTACGCTGGTACATGGTACACTCCAGCCTTCTTCAAGCATACCATGGCCAAAATGTTGTAATAAATATGGCGACAAAGATGAGGACAATAGTCCGAATAATGTAAATAATGTACTAGATGTACTGCCTCCCGATACACATCTATCTCATGTGCATACATACCTCAGACAGCCAGATAAACACCTTATGGCAATCAAAATTCTGAAGACAAAGTCCAGTTCACCAGCAGGTTAATTGAAAGCCAAAGGGGTGAAACTAGATAAAGAAATAAATATAAACTTGAGATTAGTCTGAAAAACAAAATAAATAAAAAGGTAAAATGGAACGGTAAATAGAAATATGACAAAAGAACCCAAAGGCTGAATATAACTGCCACCTGATTAACAAAATGGCTAAAGGAGGTAGTGAGTTTGCTTACAGGAATATATTATAGACTTTAAAATAATAAGTCTACAGAACGGAAGAAAGTTACACAAAGTATGATTCAGTGTGAGAACAGTGAATATGTTGAAAAGGGTTCTACACAAGGAAGCACAATAGCATAGATAAATGCAGACCTAAGCAGCTACCCTAAATAAATGTTCAAATAATAATACAATATTAAAGGAAGCAAATTCAGGGAAAGGCTAAAAAGTTACATACTGTTATCATTGGGTATAAATTTAGGATAAGAAAGTAGGAACCGCATGATTTGACCCCATGTTTTATTGCACCTGTTTTGTCACTTACTACAGGCCAAACTGGAAATGGTAAAAAACAGTGGCAATCTAAAATGTACCTAACTTGAAAAGGGGATAAAGAAAAATAAAATAAAATGAATACAGGTGTTCTACTATTGTAACAAAACATTAAATATTAATAAGATATCTTGCAGAGGCTTACATTCAGTGACTTTTATATTCTAAAGATTGATAAGATAAAGAACAAATAGGAAACGTTTATCAATCTAACATGTTTCACTTTTACTAAAGCTTCATCAGAGAATGAGATATAGAGAAAAATAAGAAAGAAATTCTGGCATTTTTATCTTTGTGTTGTTTGATTTCTATTGGCTAATCAAGTTTCACATGCATTGGATATGTTAAACAAACATTAGTATAATTGATGGTGTTCTGAATTCAAGGAAAGACAACATGTCTATTCGACGTAACAAGAAGTTAAGGGATTCCAAGCCTAGCTGAAGAAAATGTAAATATTGTTTTATGTGTATAAATGTATAATAATTTTAGTTTGTCTATGTTTCCACTCCTTGAATTTGAAACACCATAATTTATACTAATGTTTCTTTAACAAGTCAAATGCACATGAAACCTGATTAACCAATGAAAATAAAATAACACAAAAATAAATTTCTTTCTTTTTTTTAATATCTCATTTTCTGAAATGTTAATGAAAGTGAAACATTTTAGTAAGTGTTTCCTATTTGTTCTTTATCTTATTATTTCTGCTGGATTCTGATCCATATTTGATCTGTATTTGATCCCAATTCATTCTAAAGATTTAAGAAATTTTGAATATATCAGGTGACAAACAGACAGAGTTTGAAAACACATGCAGTTTCTTACCGAGTATTAAATCATAATAAGAAGCATTTTAAAAATGTCATCATTATATTGGAATTGCATATGGAGACACATTTATTGTACCATCCTAATAGAACATTGCTATGAATGCAATACTTTGTTCATGAGTGAAAACAGACAAGGACATGTTTAAGTGTTTGGGAGAAAACACCTTATTTACAGATCAAGAATGCAACCACAGGAATGAAACAGGCACTCATTAATAGATATGAAAAAGTGAAGTGAATTATGATCTTACTTAATAGTTGGCATGGTCATCATTGCACCAGTGACATAGCTTCAGTCATAAAAGGTGAGAAAAACAGTTGGAGAAAACAGTTTTGCACTGAATGATTGGTACAAATTGGCCGGCAGAAGGTGATGTTATACAGAGTGCGATGGGTAAATTATCGCCATTTTATATTTTTAATTTCATGCATGCACATTGTTTGTTTTTGATGTTGTCAACTACGGAGTATAGTAGGGTCAGTTGGGCACCATCTGTAAGAAAAAGAGCACCATGTCCAAATTCACTTCACCAGAAATTTGGAAACGGCTTGCTGTACTACTTGGCATTCATGCCAGAAGCTCCAATATGAACATTTCAATGTGTTTGGGTGTCGACCTAAGGACAGTGCAGAGGATTTGGAAAGAGATGCATAATATATCCAGTCAACTGTGTTTTGAGTGATCACTAGTGAGTGCAATGTTATGTCTTCATACATCTTCCCACAGGACCTCGGACTCAACTCAGAGGCCTACATCAAGTGCCTTGAGGAGGTAGTGCTACCTTGGGTTAACAGGCTGGCTGCTGAAAGACCCTATGACCGACAACAGGACTCTACACCATGCCACACTAGCAGGAAATTCCCAGATTGCAACCTCCTTGATTATTATGTGTGGGGTGCAGTTGACCGAAAGGCAAAAAAACTCATTGTAACACCAAAGATCAACTGAAGGCAAGGATTATGGTAACATTCACCAACTTAAACAAGGAGACCATCCAGAAGAGTTGCAGCAGATTCTGAAGTTGTCTGGAGGCTGTAGTTGAAGCCAATAGTGATTTTCTTGAATAAATTTACTCTTTAGTATTTCAAGATTTTTTGTGTAATGTTGGTAAATATATGTTTAAATGAGATGTCAGTGTTATTTTCATTTTTGTGTTATTTAGACGATAATTTTTCACGTATATCTGTTAAAATGAGATGTCAACATTATTTTCATTTTTAAATCATTTAGACGATAATTATTGATTGAATCCTGTAAGGTAGTTGTTATTTTGAAAGGTATATTTGATGATAATCATCTCAATGTTTGTACATGTCTGGGTTACCACTTATGATTTTGCATGATATAGTAGGCATTGTATCATCCCTTTTTTTTTTTTATAAACCCTTTTCAGCTTCTGCAGGCAGAGACAGAAGAGTCAAGAGAGATGATTGGAAAACTGCCACAGTCAATGTTGTATTGGAAAGGATTTAGAAGCTCTGTAGTCCATACAGTGTAAGGACAATTTTCAGAAGCAGCTTGACCTCATGGAGGAATCTCTGTTAAGTCAAGCTTAACATGGAGAAGAACATGACCAAGAACTGTATATATTCCATCCCTTGAAGTTGTAGCAATAGAAAAGTGAAACCAGTCAAACCATAAAAGCACAGCTAGAAGTATACTTAAATCAATAATCAATTGGGAGACAATAAAATCAGGCATGACTGATCAGGTATAGAGAGAAATGCGTGGTCCCCAACCACTGTGGAATGAAATAAAAATACTCAACAGAGGATAACACTGGAGAATCAGACATCTGAAGAAATCAGCATGTATGCAGAACTATGAACTCCTCAGTAGGCCTTGCATAAATGTAAATATCATATTACAGCTATTAATAAAGAAAGAAAGAGAAATGATGATAGAGAAAGATAAGCTTAACAGCAAAGACTTCAGCAGCACCAGTAAGAAAGAGAAGTGGCAAGCAAATAACAGTAAGACAGTAACAGCAGCAGGCAAGCAATAAGAACATTAGATTTAAGAATCTCAGTTCTAGATCCTGGATTGTCCCACAGGATAATAACATAGAGAATTAAAGTGTTAGCATTATCACAACATTTCATAGACTAAATGAAAGGTTCAATTTGAAATTTTTTTTTACTCCTGTGGCAGTGGAGACTTCAGGGGGTTATTGGCCCTCGTTCGATGGTGTTCCTTCGGAGGATTGGCGCGATTGCGTCGCGATTAAGGAACGAGCCTCGCGAAACGGAGTGGCTCTTGCAGCGTGTCTCACTGGTGACAGTTCGAGGTAATGCTTTCTCCACCATAGCGGCTGGCAGAGGATAGAAAAAATTGTTTATAGTTACGTTGTTCTGGAATTGTCATCATTGGTCGACTGAACTTGCTTTGTTTCAATGACTTTTGTTTTGTTATTATTAGTTACTTAGTTCAATAAATTTGCTCTATTGTTAAAAAAAAAAAAAAAAAATTTGGAATTATGTGAAGGTTATCCAGGTAGACAGACAAAAGAAGGCTGGAAGTCACAATGACTAAAATGTTGTGATAATAACAACAAAGATAATGACTACAAATAATGTAGATGTTGTAATGGAATGTCCCGCTCTCCCTATCGCCTATTGTGGACTGGTTATATCAGCAGCTATATATAGTGAGCACAGGATATAGCTAGGGGCTTGCTTTGGGAATTAGTTGGAGATTTGTCTCCAGACGAGGCTATGTCGAAGGGCAGAGTTTCGTCTGGGGTAGTAGACAGCTACCCGACCTCATGTATACGCGGCCTATAGGGAAATTTTGCCCAAGCATATGGGCTTGGTTTTGCCCCATATTAAAAACAGCGGGGAGGTAAGGTAAATATCCTTGTTTTGGGAATTACTAGCCTGCCACCTGATTCCCTGTCTTTCAGTAGTGTATTTACAATAAACCTCTCCTTCTTTCATTTATGCGTGTGTTGCCGTTCCTTCACTCGAGTACCACTTTTGTTTGTTTGTAACCTTTTTAAGGATATAACAGTAGATAATGATATTTACCCATCCCAGAAATTAGGATTAAAAGTAACTTTTTAATGTTTGAGTTTGTTTCTATAAATTCAACTTTGACAAACCCCACTTTAACTTGTAGAGGACCGGCGGGTTAATGTGAGGATAAAATCTCTGGACTAAGACTTCCTGCTGGCCCGTCCCGCTACATAGTAATGTTGGACTATGATGGAGTCCAGTGAAAGCAAAATAAAACAAACAAGACAGATATATATGTACAAAACAATTATATATTAATGACAAACAGATTGATACAAGAATTACAAATACATCATTTAAAACATGAATAAAACGTTAGTGTCTGTATGGAAAGTTGTTTGTGTGTGTGTTGAATTGAAATGTCCGTACGGTTGTGAATTTTGTTTTAGCGTGTTCCCAGAATATGGGAAACGCTGGTTGTGTGTAAGAGTTCACATATTGGAAATTTTAAAGAGAAAGATTTTTGTACCTCGCCGCACGTGCGAGGTTTCGGCCCGCGGCCGAAATCGACACAGTTGCTCACACGTGGGCGTAAGCAGGAAAAAGAGGAAGAGAGAAGGATGAATGCGTATTTATACACGTGGGAGGGAGACCCCTGTTGAAGGGTTAAGACATTAGGAGGAGATAACCCGATAAACTATAAAATTTTGTTCCATAGTACATCTACCTGAGGGAATTGTAAAGAAAATGCATAGCTTTTCTTTGCATAGTCTTCATTTTTTCAATCCTGTGTGAATTTCGCCCAGCATAGCTGAAAGCTGAAACATACTTGGGATTGTAAGAATAATTCTTTTTTTGGGGGGGGGAGTAAATATTGCATTCACAATTTTTTTCAAGATAACAATGATTTTCACAGATATAAGTCCAACTATTTATACCATAGCTGTGGGGGGAAGAGAGGGATTCATACCTTTCCCAAGGGTATTTGCATGTAAGTGAATGTAATAAACTTAACTGGATATCAAACTTAGCTGTTCGATTTCTCATTCTGAGCCTCATTATCCATCACAGCACCCACACCCAGTATAAAACTGACAGTTATGCTTTTATTCTTCTGTGTCTTTCCTTCATATTTTATTGATATAGTAGTATCTTTTTGGCATTGAGGACTGTTTTACACTAAAAACACATAACAAGACTCTTGTTATCAAATAATGTTATTCTGCTATTAACACACACACACACACACACACATATATATATATATATATATATATATTCAACAGTATATTAGATGTTCTCCCATTTAAGTAGGGCATGTTCAAGAAAGTTTTTTTGTGTATTTAAGCATGTAATATTTGTCAAACTTAGACCATCGTGCCAGAAAAAAACGGAGTGTCAAAAGGGCGGTTTTCCCTTGACACTGCTATTATTTTAACTACCTTCACTCCTCAGCAATGTTCATTGTTTTAAAAAGCAATGATTAGAATTGTAATAAAACCTAAACATATGATGATAATGAATTTATACATATTTTTTGTTCTTGAGAATTTACAACAAAAATATTAAAGACTATTTATTTATTTACAACATTATAAAAACTAATACAATTAAGACTAATGCAATATTTATCATTTAACAAATTATAAAGAAATAAATAACAGTTTTTTATTCATAAACATTTACTAAATTATAAAAATATGTGAACCAACTATAAAGAAATCCTTATTATTTACTATTTTATAAAGCAGAAACTTTGCAAATGTTTTAATAGATATGCCTTGTCCAACTAACTGGTCTTCATTTTCCAGTCTTGATAGAGTCAAAGAGCCTTTCTGTGTCCTTGTGGGGAATGAATTATTTTGTACCCTACAATTTAAAACTATTGTGATGAACAACGAGATGAATTTCAAAATCACACTGAAAAATTATAAGTCATTTTTTAAAAATAAAAATATTAAACGTAGATTTTTTTTTTTGTTCACTCTCTGAAAGAAAATAGCAAGCACTACATTAAAGAATTATTTTTTGAGTTTTAATTGTCTTTGATAAAATGCTGGACGAATTTTCCATATGTTCACTTCACACTTGATAACATATTTTTTTTTTTTTACTGGACGAATATTTCCCAAATTAAAAAAAGTACATATTCGATATCGAAAAAAAGGTATGTAGTAAAAACACACTTCTGAATTAATTATTTATCAAAACTGTCAAGTCAATGTACTTAAAATTTCGTTTGAATCGAATAATTTCCCAATTTTTTATAAATATTTCAAAACAGGAGGTAGTGATTTTATACTTTAATTTCGGAAAAAAAGAGGTCTTTTTTTTAAAATAAATATTCGAATATTTTTATTTTGAGGTTTACTTTTTAAATACTGTCGAGTGTCGAGGTGTTTGAATACGGATTTATATTTTTGAGTGGAAGTGGTTGCTGCCGGCTGGTTGAATTGTCGGAAATTGCCGAAAATTACCGAATAGCATTTGGCTTCACGTCAATTCGAATTTGTTTTCACCATCGTTGTTAAAAAATAAATAATAATAGTGGAAGAATTTTATTTTTATTGTAAGTGTCGCTGTTAGTTATCGGATTTAGACTTCTTTGATCACCGAGAGAAGCCTATTTCCAGGTAAATTCACCTTTTTTTATCACTCGATCTACCTGTTTTATTTATGTATTTTTTTGTTTTTAATTATTCAAGACATTTTGATTCAAGAAAATATCCCGCAAAAAATACTTGATTTATATTTGAAATGGAAACCTAAAAACATCCCAACACCTCCCCTTTACAAAAAAAAAAAACGCAAAACATTTTTTCATGAAAAGAAAACGGGATCAGTTCATAATACATTTTTTCATTTGTATTTAAAATCATTCCCCCACTTTTTGGCCACGTTTAACCCTAGTAATTAGTTTAATTTAAATTATGTCTGTGCAATTCTGTTGTTTTTCTTGTTTTCTTCTCTTTAAAAATGTAGGGAAAATATTTTTTAAATGTCGTTCTCTTAGAGCAGCGGCCACCAACCTTTTGAATTGACTACAATACATGGACAAACAGAAACTAAATAAAATTTAAAATATATAATTTTAAATTTGGTGGACCACTAATTTAGAAAAAAAAGGTAAATTAAATACATTCATAATAACCGGAAAACTTTTATTTTATTAATATGAACTGCACCCAAAGGTAACAAAGTTTTTAAGTGTGTAATAATTAAATTATTTAAATATAAAAAAGTAAAACAAACTGAAAATTTGAAGTTTGCAAGTCATGTATGGCTGGATGATGTCACATTGTGTACTACTCGTGTATATTTCGAGATTACATAAGGTCTTGAACATATACCATCCAGGTATTTACTTGACCTCCCACTGAGTCAGGTTGTGACTAGAGGTCGGTTTTTAACGTGGGGGCCCGAGTGTTTTCACCCGGGCCGCTGGTCATAGCTGGTCTAAGCTAGTCAGAGCTTGTCATAGCTAGTCTTGGCTTGTCATAGCTGGTCCAGGCCGGAGCCGGTCCAAGCTAGTCGTAGCTATGAGACTACCAGCGCAGGGACGAATCCTTACACCAGGCAAGTATCGAGTGAAGCTCTCAGCCAGAAGGCCGACCAAGCGAGCGATCTGCGAACAGATACTACACTTCGATCCAGTCCTCCAGGCCGAGCAGCTCCATATATCATCCATAATACATTTTGTTACTCGTTATTTTTGAATCAGAAGCTTCGTAAAAATTGAAATAATGTTCCAATTTGGCACGGACCATCGGTGGTAGCATTCTCTTTGATTATTATTAAGAAAATTATTTTTTGATTGATGGTCTTTTATTAAAATTCCTCCAAAATAACAATAAAAAATAAAAATGCTTTTTAAATTCTTTTCACCCGGTATAAATATTATTCTTGATTTTTCTTCATTAACACAGTAACAGACCAGTTTTCATTTTCAATAAATGATAAAAAAAAGTTATTGGCTATTATTATTATTTAAAAAAAATACTTTCACAAGTACTTTTTTTTAACTTTTTACTTTTCCAACATTTTTTAAAATTATTTTTTTTATTTTATTTTTAACTAATAACTTCCTTATCTGAATTTCTAAGATGAATTTTCGATGTAAACATCGGACACAATTAACATTAATATTAATTTTAGTAATATAGATCAATAAAATTATAATGATAAATAAAATTAACATGTTAATAAAAAACAAAAATATGTCCTATAACAATATTCGGAAAGATTAACAGTTGTAGAAAAGAATATCTGTTAGTGTTCTGTTGTGTATCCCATTCATTATTAAGATTTTTGTCTTTAAAAAGTTGGTATAAGATTCTAAGATTTTTTTTTAATTCTTTTTTTTTTTTTTTTTACCCATAGAAATTAGACTTGAATATTTGTAAATAAAATTTGATCTTCGTACATAATATCCTTCTTCGAGAAATAAAAACTCTATATTGGGAGGTACCAGCACTGATTCGCTCAAATATTAGCATACCGTGGTGAAAAAATACACCAAATTTAATAAAAAACAATTTTTATCGTCAAAATCTTAGGTTATTATTACGAGGAAACACAAAATTATATTTTTATTAAATTTTTTTAATCCTTTCTAGCACGTTCGAAATTTTGGTTAAAAATCTTGTTTTCTTGCATCAACAAGTAGGCCAAAGAGGAAATTTTAGCATCTTTTTTTGTGATGAAAAACACTTTATTTTTTTAATTTTTTAATACTTGCAAAAATCAAATAATTGTCGGATTTTAATGAAATTTTCATTACGTATTAAAAAATGAATGGAATTATTTTAGAATTTTTTTCCTTTTAGAAAAATCTTGGTAAAAAATATTTTTTTACAGCTGTTATGCCCCACTTATTTAATTTTAAGAAATTTCAAAAAAATTAATTTTTGTTCCAATTAATGTTTATGTTAGTTAAAAGCAGATAAATTGACCAGATGTAACTATAAATTCTATGCTAACATTTTCTTTTCTCGCACTTTTCACTTGTGGAACTCTATGCAACTTTAATCTGCAAAAATTTAAATGCAATGTCAATTGTTTTCTTGATTATTCTTCTATTGTTCTTGCTCCTTCATTTTTCTCCTTTTTCTGATTCTTCTACATTCCATAACCCCCTAGTGTCTTAGTGGCTTTGCTGCCTTACATGGGTTGATATGATTAAAAAAAATAAATCAAATAAGAATATATAACTTCAAATGTTTTTATAGTGGATACTTCGTATTTGAAATTGATATCCATTTTTATTTATTAACTAATATGCATTACATTTATTGTCCTGCACCTGAGAAATCTTATTAGAGAAAATACATTCCACAACAGGAGTTGAATTTACATCCCCTTTTGTAGGGGATATCAATGTTTGACCCACTGTGCTTCACTGCTTGGCAGCAAGCAAGGTTCTATTTTCCCTTTTTAAGAAAAGCACTTCCCCATCACACAGATAATTTTCTCCAAAACTTCATATCTGTTCAGTTTCATAGCCAAGAAGTAAAGCACACTGGATCAAACAGTAGTTTCCCTGACAAAGGGATACATAGGTTTGATCCCTGCAATGCAATTTCTTTACTAAGATTTCTTAAAAGCACAGGCTGATTGACATAATTCCCACTGTTTAATAAATTAAAATGGGGCATCTATTTCAAATACAAAGTATCCACTACAGCCTAAGTGTATCTGTATAAATGTAAGCATAGTTTATCTAATATTCCATGTTTGTCTGAATACTTTTCTTCTTTTTTTTTATTCACAGATGTTCTGGCTGAGAAAATACTCCTGAAACTTATTTGGTCATGTTGTGAAGTTAAATAGATGTAAATAGTGTTGATCTTGCAACCAGAACATGGAAATATTATTTAAAAATCTTCTCCATGTAAAAGGTGTGAAATTTTCATGAAACATGTTAATCTTCATTTATTTGAAATTCATGATTGATACTACACTGGTGAACATACATTCTAGAAAGAAGCCATATTCATGTTGAGTGTGTTGAACTACTTTAGCACAAAACATTTTTTTTTTTCCTTTTTTGCTTGCTATATATTTAAAACACTGGAAGAGAAATCCATAAACTTGAAAAGCTAGTGACGTTTTCTTTTTATATGAATTGCATTTAGTACAATATGCAAGACCATGCAAAAGAGAAATGTGTCTCGGATGAAAAGGAATCTTCCTTTTCATCTGAGACACATTTGATGGATAATATTAAAAAACACTCTGAAGAGAAACATTATTCTGATGTATTTGTATCTTCCTTTTCACAGAAGTCACCTTTTATGGAACATAAGAAAGCACACACTAAAAAGAAACCACATTCATGCACAGTGTGTGGATGTTCCTTTTCACGGAAGGCACATGTAGTGCAACACATGCAAACACATACTAGAGAAAAACCATACTCTTGTGAAGTTTGCAAATTTGCATTTGGACATAAGTCAGCATTAATGCGTCATATGCGAACACACACTGGAGAAAAGGCATATAATTGTGAAACTTGTGGATCTGCCTTTGCAGCTAAATCAAATTTGGTGCAACATATAAGGACACACACTGGAGAAAGACCATATTCATGCAGTGTGTGTGGCTCTGCCTTTGCGGCTAGATCAAATTTAGTTCAACATATACGAACACACACTGGAGAGAAACCGTATTCTTGTGAAACGTGTCAATCTTCTTTTGCACAAAAGTCAAATTTGGTACTACATATGCGAAAACACACTAAAGAAAAACCATATTCTTGTGAAGTTTGCAGATTTGCATTTGTGAAAATGTCAGATTTAATTCGCCATGTGCGAACACACACTGGTGAGAAACCATTTTCTTGTGAACTGTGTGGATCATCGTTTGCAGAAAAGTCAACTTTGGTACGGCATATGAGAACACACACAGGAGAGAAACCATATTCATGTAAAGTGTGTGGATCTTCTTTTACAGTGAAGACACAATTAGTGCAGCATATGCGAACACACACTGGAGAAAAACCATATTCTTGTGAAGTTTGTGGATATGCATTTGTAAAAAGTTCAGATTTAAGGCGTCATGTGCGAAGACACACTGGAGAGAAACCACATTGTTGTGAAACATGTGGAACTTCTTTTGCAGAAAAGTCAAATTTTCTGCGACATATGAGAACTCACACTGAAGAAAATGTTTGAAATGTTTATATATTCATCGAATATCACATGCAAACACACTGAAAAGAAGCTGTTTTCTTAGTAAACCTTTAGCATTCAACTTGCCGTTTAAATATTGGCTTTCAATTTTCAACCCGCCCAATACATACTCTGCCATAATATAGAACAGCATCATTATAAATGATGCAGGAAGTCACGCAAACAGTCAGACTTTGAGAGACAATATTTACGGAGTGATTTTGAGTGTTTTGAATGCTAGAGTTAAGTGCGTTGTTCACTTTTCCCAGATGTCATATTTATTGAAACGTGAAAATTCATACTACGGCAAAACTGTACACTTAAAAATGTGTTAATTTTGATTTTCACAAAATTCCCATTTTGTGTACTATATTTCATGAACTCAATGGAAAGAAAACACGTGCTTGTAAAATCTACAGATGTGCTACTGGAGAGAAAACATAACTGTAAATCTTATCCATTTTTAAAATATTTAGAGACACACAAGAGAAAAAGTTTGTAAATATGTATTCCTACACATTTTAACAAAATAACAACATCTCTGAACACACTAAATAAACTATACATGTAAATAGCTATTTTTGTTTAATTTTTTTTACCAGATTTTATATTGGAACATACAAAAGGGAGTAATTGTCATTTTTAAGAAAATAAACATATTCTTAGGAAGGTTTAGTTTTTAAAATTTTAAACATGCTGGAAATTAAAACTACTCTCAAGATGATTATGGCTACACTGTTTAAATCAATTCAAATTTTAAAATCCTTAAGATTAGAAATAAGTCTTGTAGTGGACATAGACTTTTGTTTATCATCTAAACCAGGTTTTCGCAACCTTTTTTTCCCCCTTGTGCCACCCTTGAAATAATTTTCATGTCTTCTGCATAAAAATTATTGTATACCAATATTAATATCTATCTCTTTTATATTTTTATCGTAGTTCACATGGTAAACATAATATACGGACACGATGCATGCATTTTGAACTCCAGCGAGTTGCTCAATGCTACACAAATCCATCACATACAGGTCCTGTTCACTAAGGTGGTTTCACACTGACACCATATGGACATTTCTATATACATTCCAATTATTATTGTAATTTTAAATAAAGAAGAGGTTCAAACATTTATTATAATGACCAATCATTTTCCAACAATATACTGTATGTGTATAGTAAAATTAAGAATATAAAACAAAAAAAAATTACTCAAAAGTGCATTAGCCAAGTTATCACTGTTTTTTGTGGAACTCCTAGCAATATCTTGCAGAAATTTGGGGATTTAGGGACACACTGGTTGAGAAATACTAATCTAAAGTTATACATCAATATACATTACTATCATTGAATATATTCTTATAATTTCTTGCATTAAAATTCTCCTTGCTTTAATTTTTTTTTAATCATTTCTCCCCAAGCAAGGCAATAAAGCCACTAAGACAAGGGATTACTGAGTGTGGGAGAATAAGAGAAATAACATTATTAAGGAGAGAAAACAATAACAGGAAATGAAGACAGAAGATAACACTTAATATTGCATTTAAATTTTTGCATATCAAATTTGGGAAGCAAGAAGCCAGAAGAAAGTTCAACAAACAAGAAGTGCGGAACCTGGTGTCTCAGCTTTAGTCACTTTCTCACCACCATAAAGTTGCTGCCCTGTGCCTTTTCTATAAACATTCATCGTAATTTGTTCGGATGAGATCTTTGCTATGATACCTAGAATTTATGAATTTAAGTGAAGTACTAGATTGGCAATATAATCTCTTCAATTTACAGTTGAAATGGTTAGATGTAACCATAAATTCTATGCTAACAGTTTCTTTTCTCACTTGTGGAACACTCGGCTCCATGTTTTTCAGCCAACTTTGATCTTCAAAAATTTAAGTGCCTTACGTGATACATGCTTGGGTGATCATGTCTCTTTCGATTCATGACTCACTAGGCAGATTTTCCCACAGTAGGTTTCTGTTTCTTTCTGTAGTAGACTTGTGGCCAACTAAGGCTATAGGACCAAGTCTATCCTGCTATTCAACCCATAGCTGGGAGAAAAAGAGATGGATTCATATCTTTCCCAATGGTATTTGCGCGTAAGTGAATATAATGAACCCAAATGGAATTTGAACTTGGCTCTGATTTCTCGTTTCAAGCTAGTATCCATTACACCACAATGCAAATCCAATTTTGTACTGTGCTTAATTCCATCTGTCATATCTTAAACTTAGCTAGCTACAATTACTGACCCAGACGTACTACAGTATTCCTTGCATCAAAACAGCACATTATTACTTACCATTCACACAACAGTCACCATAATGCCTCAAGTCTCTATGAAGTCCTAACTAGTTCCCACATGTACAATTTGTCTGTCGGTGTGTGTGGTGTGGGGAATAAAAATAAAGAGAGGAAAGTTTGTTAGAACAATTACTATGGAAATATTTATAGAAAAGGCAGAAGGAAATTATGTTACAGGAGTCAGAAAGTGACTGAAGCTGAGATGCTGATTTCTTTGTATTTTATTAAGAATCTCTAATGATACATATTAAACTGTTATTTTTTAATATTTAGCATTTTTTAAGTGAGTTGGGTACTCTCATCTTAATCCATGTAATCAGATCTATTGATTGGAAAAATTAATCTCCATCTGTTTACATTGTTCAGACTGTTGTCCTCATCTTTATTGTCATATTCACAATGTTTTGGCCATTGTATGTTCCCGCCTTCTTCAGGTGACATAAGTTGGAATTTTGAACTGAACCCTTTATTTAGTCCACTGGGGTAGATTGTTCTCATTCCATGTGCCATGCCTTTTCTGGATGACTCAGCTTCAGTTATTTGACTCTAATGAGTTACAGGACTCATGACTGTGAATCATACAGGGTGCGATGTGTAAATTGTCGCCATTTTACATTTTTAATTTTGCACATGTGTGTTGTTTGTTTTTGATTTTGTTGACTGTACAATATAGTAGGGTCAGTTGGGCACCATTTGTGAGAAAAAGAGCACTATGACAGAATTCACTCCACAAGAAATTTCGAAATGATATGTTGTACTGCTTGGCATTCATGCTGGAAGTTCCAATACATTTCAGTATTTGGGCATCAATTTTAGAACAGTTTATGAGAATTTGGAAAGTGGTTGAGTCTAATGGTGATTACAAAGGTGTTTGGAGTGATCACAATGTTATGCCTCCATTAATCTTCACACAGAGCCTCAGACTCAACATGGAGGCCTACATCAAGTGCCTTGAGGAGGTAGTGCTCTCCTGGGTGACTGCCGGAAGACCCTATGTCTAGCAACAGGACTTTGCACCATGGCACACAAGCCAGAGAATCTAGTCATGATTGTCAGACAATTTCTGTGACCACATTATCTCTTACATCTGGCCACCTAACTCCCCTGACTGCAAACTCGCTTGATTATTATGTGTGGGGTGCAGTTGAACGAGTGAGCAACAAAACTCTTTGTAACACCAAAGATCAACTGAAGGCAAGAATTATGGCAGCATTCACCAACTTAAACAAGGAGATTGTCCAGGAAATTCTGAAGTCATCTGGAGGCTGTGGTTGGAGCGAATGGCAATTTTATTGAATAAATTTACTCTTTTGTATTTCAAGATATTTTTGTGTAATTTTGGTAAATATATCTGTTACAATGAGATGTCAGTGTTATTTTCATTTTTGTGTCATTTAGACGACAATTTATCTATCGCACCGTGTATACTAAAATAATACCATATTAAAAAAAATAGCTAAAGTAAATTATTATTTTAATAAATACTATCACCATCTGTGAACAGTTTGATTTAAGGAATGGGAATAGTTAACTTTAAAAAAAATATATATGGTTTATATCCAAAATCCACCAGTAACCTTCATTCACTGTTTGCTACTTAAGTCATGTGGAGCATGTAGGTTAATTTTCTTTAAGTTAGATCAAATATTTAAGAAGAATCATGCACGTAGATCACATATTTAAGCATCAACCAATTTTGCCTTCTTCTCCTTTCACTGCACTGGGTGTACTTGTTTTGTTTGTTCTTTAGCGCTACCATATGCCTATTTATAAAAAGATCCAATTTCCTCATTTTTTTATTCTTTTCAAGATTTTTTCCTGCTGGATATTCTGGTGCTGAAGTTTTTTCACTGAATGTATTTCTTGATCCAGTTTTAGTTTCTGGTTATTTTCTTTTAGCCATTTTTGCAATCAATGTAATGCAAAACAAAGTTGATTGGACAATAAGTAGAATAAAAAATAGACAATGATTAAAACAATAAAAGAAATTGGATGATGTGTGAAACAACTTTAAGGTAAACTATTAGGTTGCTCGGAGAGTATTTGTTGTAACCTAGAAAGGGTTACTGAATGAGGAATAACCAAAATGGAAGTTGGAAAAGAAATGGTAATCTTTATAACATCAATAAAATACAATACTCACCAGTGGCATTATAGCGAAGAAAACGGCGACTTACCTCGTCAAACCAAGCGACAGTGCGTCGTGTGTATCCTATGACGGAAAATGTGGTGAAAAAGAAAATTACTTACCAAACAAAAGGGCATGTATTCCGCATGACATGCTGAAGATGGAATATTTGAATTAAAAAACAAGTCTGTCGCAGGAGTTGTTGTATACATCGAGTTACTTCCCCTTGATTGTGATTACTCCCACTATCACCATTGCCTGCAACCTCCCACCACATAATCACGTGTTATACCGTAGTAGTAAAATTACTTCTTTAGCAGTGTTTAATAAAATCTTGTTGAGTTCAGACCTATGTCTCTCTTCTCTTTATGTTGTCATTAACTCGTTACTAACATTATCCTTCAACAGCATACACCTGTATCAGCACAATATAAAATGGCGTCAGCAATATAAAAGGAGTCGCTATAAAAGTATTTTGATATGCAAAATACTGAACATCCTCTACTAGCTGTTGACGAATGGAAAAAATGCTCGGCCGATAAAAGCAGTTGGTGTTCTCGAATTGACTGGATAGATTTGGGCATTTTGGCTACTGCGTTTGTCGGAGAGTGAGTTATTTTTCTGACTGGTTGCGTGCATTGTGATTTGTGAGATAGTACCTGCGAATCGAGTATTCGGCATTTCTTTCTGTCCCCGATGTTCGAGTCTGAACTTAGTGATTTATTCTCTGTGACGGGGAAATAATCTGCGACACATATTTTCTTTGCAATCCCAGTTTACTTACAGGCATGAAGTAGGTAAACCACTGCTAGTGGTGAACTACTTAGACACTATTGTCAGTGGGGGTAATACGCTAATGTATTTATTAGGATTGGGATATACCCATCAGTACTATATCAATATGGTATATAACAGTAATCATGTTTTATTTATTAAATTGCTATATTTTCATGAAAGGAGCAGTATAGATTATGATGAGATTGTAAGTGAATGTAATGAATTTGACTGGAATTCGAACTTGGATCTCCGATTTCTCAATCCAAGCTGCTAACCATTACTCCAACATGCCTCCTCAAGTAGTGACATAGTAAGGCCATTTACCAGTTTTTTTGATAAAGACTAAAAAATGTCATTTATTGTGAATAGTTGGTATGTGTTAATATTCTTATGGAAAATGGATGTATAGGGGACATCATGAATTAAACTACTCTGAAAATTAATTCATAGGAACATTTAAATATATCAGTAAATTCTTTATCTAAGACTTCCTATCTATCTATTCGTCTATCTGTTATATAGGAATAAAGTGTCACTGCCAACACTTGTGTTTGAACATAGATTGCCAGTGAACAAACACAGGTGATCTCATTATTGAACAAAGTAGATCATGTGACCATAGAGGAAGTTGCGTGACGTCTTATATGTGTTCGTTATCTTAGTCTATCCTCTACACTATTCGGATTGTTATTTCTTCTCTATCTTTTACTAGTGAGCCCCCTATTCTCTGCTCTATTCACTATATGAAGTACTATTAGTACAAATATCATTCAAAGATGTCTGATGCCAGTATTGTTCAACAGCGTATTATAATTGGTATCTGCGATTACAAAGTTCACTACTACATTGGCATTGATGGAGTGTCAAGCTAGGATTGTTTTGATGACATAACACTAACTCTGTTTCCTTATTATACAGAGTGTCCATAAAGTCTCTTTACAATTTAAAAAAATTATTACAAAAGCAAATGAACAGACAAATATCTGGAAATCGTTACAAAAATGGCACCTCTATATGGGCACCATTAGTTACATGAAGCATATCAACGTTTCTCGATTTCTTGCCATGTTTGCTGTAGCATAGCCTCATCAATGTTGGCAATGCATCAATGATCTTTTGCTTTAGATCAGTGATGTCTGATATCTTTATTCAATGCATGACATCTTTAACATAACCCCATAGAAAGAAGTCCAGGGGAGTGATATCTGGCCAGGGAATTGGGTCAATCCACCAGTCTGGAAATGTTTGATTTAGGAACCCATGAACATGCAGTCCCCAATGTGCTGCTGCACCATCTTGCTGGAAAATGATGGTTGGTTGAAGGTCATCTAGTTGTGGTACCACATCAACTGCCTTTGTAATAAATTTTTTAAATTGTAAAGAGACTTTATGGACACCCTGTATAAGTAAAATCTTTGTGTCATTTAAAACCAGGAAGAATAATTATTTTGTTGCAAGTAAATATTGCATTAACAATTTTATCCTTTTAGAAAAACAATGATTTTTTTTCCTAATACAAGTCCAACTATTTAACCCATATCTGGGGGAGGAGAGTTGGATTCATAAATTCCCTGTGGGTATCTGTGTATAATTGAACACAATTAACCCGACTGGTATTTGAACCTGACATACCAATTTCACATCCCGAACCACTATCCATTATACCATCCACTTATTCACATTTCTAAGGCTGCCACAATTAAAATTGATTCTTTTGTTCTGTGTTTGGCAACACTTATATATGTGAAACCACATATTTTTTTCTATGGTTTTGAGTCCAAATTGGCTGGGAAAATTACAACCTTGAAGGTGAAAAAACGAAAAAAGTGTTTTTAACATTTTGCACAAAAATCAAAAGCAAAATTTAATGTTAATAAAAAAAAAAAATCAAAGGCAAAATTTAATGTCTATAAAATCAGCGTACAATCAGTTGAGAGATTTGAAATCTAATGCAAAAGATTATTAGAATTATAAAAAAAAATTATATCATAAATTGTTGTATATTATTATGAGGGTCCATGGAAGAGGTTCCTTCCTTGCAAGACTGAGAACGCAAAAACACCCCTTTTCATGGCCACCCCCTATTCAAATTGCCCCCCCCTCCCATTTGTGGATGTGCTTCAGTTGCATCCAATTGTTGTTACTAATACTGATTTTTGGGTGGGCTGATTTTAACTGTTCCAATTGAACAGCAAAAATTCCCAATAATGAAACACCCAGTTGAAGGCGGGTTATACTGCAAGTATACATTAAATCAAAACTAGAAATGAAGATATAATTATTCATTGAAATGAAAATCCAATTATCATTGTGCTTGTCCCTCTCTTCTTTAATTCGCACAGCCGTTATGTCTTGCCAATAACTAAAAATAATCTGTGAATTTGTTTTGCTCATGCTGTGTGTCGACCAAATACTAAATACAATTCACTATTTTTTAATTCATAATGTTGAATGTTAAATTTACTCAAAATTATTCAACCTTTTAACAAGAAAAACCTTAACTTAATGTTAAATATTACTGCAAAACATTTGATTTATTTAAGAATGAATGATCTGTTTATGACATGTCTCTAACTTGTATTTAAATACATTGTATTTATTTCCAGTTGTTCTAGTTGAATTGTTCACCTATATTGCATAGGATCCATTATTGTACATAATTAGTTTACAATATAATTTGTATCTTATATGAATGTTACCTTATGAAAATTGAGATGTACTAGAGTGATAGATTCTAATGAATGTTAAAATTTTTCAACGTTTTAACAAGAAAAATCTCAAGTTGATGTTAAAAATTGTCGCAAAATATTGCTGATTAATTTAAAATGGAATGATATATTACGACACATCTGTAATTTGTATTTAGATACATTGGATCTATTTTCAGTTTTTTCTAGTTGAATTTGTTCACCTATATTGCATATGGTCCATTATTGTACATAATTAGTTTACAATAAAATTTGTATTTTATATGAATACTACCTTCTGAAAATTGAGATGTAGTAGAGTGGGTGTGGGGGTGCATCTAGAAATTGGTAACAATTAAACTCTGATTTGTATTAGTTGAATTGTTCACCTATATTGGGAGGCAGACATTTAAAGGGCAATGCTACAGGTGTTACTGCTACACAAAATTGCAAAGAGCTGAGGCTAGAATATATCGGTTACAGATGGGTCATATAGCAAAATGCTGCCACCTTTACAGAAGAAAATTACTCTTCCATTAACTATCACTTTTACCCCGTAATATTTACAAGTCATGGGTCAGTTGTCATCTATCTTCCTTATTCCAATAATCCTCACTTCTGTCCACCTATTCATTTATTTATATCACACACCTTTTTCATTGTAACCATTTTAATAGTAGCCTTATACCTAGAGTAGTTCTTGAGCCTTGTGATGGGGAGGTTAAGGACCCTTCTCAACACTAGTTGTACTATCACATTTGTTATGGTTTGGTTTTTGTTTTATGGCATATCAACCTCAATGGGTCATTTAAAGCTGACAACTTTTTTTTCCCTGGTAATATTTTTGTTTTGTCAAAAATCTATTTCTGTTAATATTTTTTTCCTCAAAAATGTATAGCTGGTAATATTATTTTTACAAAAACATATAGCTGGTAATATTTTCTTTATCTTCAAAAATTTATTTCTGGTAATAATATTTTACAAAGTATTTCTGGTATTAAAACCTATTTTTACATTTTTATAATGCTTTTTACCTCAGTTTCGGGGTTAACTATTTGCCCGCAGCTGGGACCCTAACAGGTATTACCACCTCGGGTCAGGGTGGACCTGGGAACACCAGCAATTAAGAGGTGGTTCCATGCTTCTCAAAGCCTCCTGATCAGAGGCCTTGCTGTTGGATATAGTTTATCATCTTACCCAGGACGCGGATGTAGTTTATCGTCATACCCAGGATGCCATGTTTGTTATGCTTGAATCAATTAATAGGTGGACCAGAAAAGTCAGATGAAAACAAAATTGAACTTAATGACATCCATGGAGGTTAGAACATCAAGTGACCATAACTATTACTAGAAAAACCTGTGAAAATTTTAGAGTTTAATTTTCTGATGAATCTTAATTCATAAGTTAATGACTGAGTAAATAAAATAAAAGTCAATAAAATATCTGTAGAAATTCCCCTATCACATCATTAAATATTTGAGCTTAACAACTTTAACAAAATATTGCAATAACAATCATAAATATGAATGCTGATTGTTATTTTAAGAAGTGGGTACAAATGAAAAGATTTTAAATTGAAAACTTTTTCCATTTCAATTTCAACCAATATTTTTATCCAATGGGCCATGTAAAAAAATTTATCAATAATTTTTTGTTGCACAAATTTTAGCAGGGTTACAAAATTTAATAATATCGATAAAAAAAATTAAATAAAGAAACAATAATAAAGGAAATTGTCAGAGCACAAAAAATATGATTACATTTTATCTGAAAACCAGGAAATGTTATGTTTGATGGAACTCTGTTAATTTTCTATAAAATTTTCAGTGAAAGACAATTCCTATTATACATATAATTATTACATGTATTATTATATATATGTATATCAAAATCTGTATTATTATTATATATATGTATATCAAAATCTGTATTATTATTATATGTGTATATCGAAATCTGTATATGTATATCAAAATCTGTATTATTATTATATATATGTATATCGAAATCTGTATTATTATATATATGTATATTGAAATCTGTATATGTATATCAAAATCTGTATTATTATTATATATATGTATATCGAAATCTGTATAATTATTACATATATGTATATCGAAATCTGTATTATTATTATATATATGTATATTGAAATCTGTATATGTATATCAAAATCTGTATTATTATTATATGTATATCGAAATCTGTATATGTATATCAAAATCTGTATTATTATTATATATATGTATATCGAAATCTGTATTATTATTATATATATGTATATTGAAATCTGTATATGTATATCGAAATCTGTATTATTATTATATATATGTATATCGAAATCTGTATATGTATATCGAAATCTGTATTATTATTATATATATGTATATCGAAATCTGTATATGTATATCAAAATCTGTATTATTATTATATATATGTATATTGAAATCTGTATATATCGAAATCTGTATTATTATTATATATATGTATATTGAAATCTGTATATCAAAATCTGTATTATTATTATATGTATGTATATCAAAATCTGTATTATTATTATATATATATGTATGTATATTGAAATCTGTATTATTATTATATAATATTATGTTATAATATACATTGACAATGCATTGACTGGCCGCTTGCGCTAAATGCCTTTCCAGATGAAATGGACGGTTGTCACCGGGATTGCAAATCCTGTAAATATTGTCAAAATGTTAAAGATGATTCATTCTTTTCTTTAGGGTGCTGCTAAATCCACATATCTGTTCTGTCCATTACTGGAGTCACAACATGGTACGTGCATGAACAACACCAGTAAAACACTTGCTGTTTGTGGCATTCACTGTTGTGATGTATACAAATCAGAAATTGAAGAAAACCCATCAATGATCGGCAGTATAAATAAAAATGGCATTCCCATGTTTTCAGCATTTATTTTCATAGTTCACCTTTATCTGTTGTAATAATCCTCAATTGTAATAAACATATCTATCTTGGTCTAATTGATTTTAAGCTGTTCAGGGAATAGTTTTTTATGCCCATTAAGTGAAGGATTACCCATTCATTAGTTTCATCATTTCACACCTTTACAGCAAGGATATGCCATACTACTTTCACAGAGTTGAAACACTCTCATTTCCCCCATATGTAAGGAGAATGTTCCACCCAGACTGCTTTTTCACAAGAACTGTTACTTTGTGGAATAGACTCCTGTGTTAATGCTTCTTTGAACACTACAATCTTAACCTTTTCAAGTCATTATCTATCCCCTTATCCTCACTTCTTACTACCTCCTTTTTCATTCATATCACCCACCTCAATCATTATAGCCATATTAACAGTAACCCTCTACCTTAAGTGGCTCTTAAGTCTTGTACTGGATGAAGTATAGTATTAAAAAACAGTAACTTTTGATATAGTCTTTCACAATTGTGCAAGTTCTCACTTCAAAAAATTTACATACGTGGAAAGACACTTTTTTGTAATAAAAGTAAGTTTTAAAATATGCACAACTTTTTTTTACAATAAAGCTGCTAAACTCTCATCTTCATCATCGTCAAACAATATACGAAATTTTTACTACATGATACAGCAATAAACTTTTGAATAAAAAACAAGATTAAAAAATTTGTTATAATTTTATTATACAGGGTGCAATGGATAAATTGTCTAAATTATGCAAAAATGAAAATAACACTGACATCTCGTTTTAATAGATATATCTACCAAAATTACACAAAAATATCTTGAAATACTAAAGAGTAAATTTATTCAATAAAATCGCCATTGGCTTCAACCAGATGACTTTGGAATCTCCTGCAACTTTTCTGGATGGTCTCCTTGTTTAAGCTGGTAAATGCTACCATAATCCTTCCCTTTAATTTATCTTTGGTGTTACAAGGAGTTTTGTTGGTCAACTGTGCCCCACACATAAGAATCAAGGAGGTTGCAGTCTGGGGAGTTAAGTGGCCAGATATAAGGGCTGATGTGGTTGCAGAAATTGTCTGAGATCCTGTGCGAAGATCAATGGAGGCATAATGTTGCCATCACTAGTAATCACTTCAAACACCTTCGTAATCGCCATTAGACTCATCCAACTCTTACCAAATCCTCTGCACTGTTGTCAGATTGACAGCCAAACACTCTGAAATGTTTGTATTGGAGTTTCCAGTGCAAATGCCAAACAGTACAGCATGGCTTTTACAAATTTCTGGTGGAGTGAATCGTGTCATGGTGCTCTTTTTCTTGGACAGTGCCCAACTGACCATACATACTGTGTAGTTGTCAAAATCATAAACAAACATGCATGTGTGAAATTAAAAATATAAAATGGCAACAATTTATCTATCGCACCTTGTAAATTCTATGTATAATAAAGTTGTTTATATTGAATTATATATTTTGATATATTTTAGTTGTTTTATAATTAAATATTATCTATATTTATAAATTGTATTATTCTTACTACATATAATAATCTATTTTACTATATATTATACAGGGTGTCCATAAAGTCTGGGCATAAATGAAAACTGCATTTTTTTTTACCTCCACAGATTGAACATGGTTTTGTTGAAAGAAAGAATTGACTTCTTTTTCTGGTGTACACTAAAGGTGAACGCATACTCAATGGAAATCACAGATGCAACATGCTTGATTGAATGAATAAAGAGTGAATGTGCTAAAATTGACTTTAATGTGGAGTTATTGCACCAAGTTCATGTGAATCTTGCAAAGTGCATCAACATTTGCATCACAAATGATGGAAATCATATTGAAGATGTGATTTGTTAATATTTCAGTTCAATAAAATGTTGAAAATTTAATTTCTTGAAAATATGCATTTTTGCCTATGTGTCCAGACTTTAGGGACACCCTGTAGTAATAATCCATTTTACTATATATTATAGAAATAATCCATTTTATTAATTATTATAATAATCTATTTTACTATATAATAATAATCCATTTCACTATATATTATAGAAATAATCCATTTTATTATTTATTATAATAATAATCCATTTTACTATATAATAATCCATTTCACTATATATTATGGGAATAATCCATTTTATTATTTATTATAATAATAATCCATTTTACTATATAATAATAATAATCCATTTCACTATATATTATAGAAATAATCCATTTTACTACATGATATAGTTAAATGAAAAACAAGATTCAAAATTTAAGAATATAATTTTATTTTTTAAAATATTTGAATGTTCCCCAATGACTTCAAGAAATTGCTGCAGGTTGAAAAAATAGAAGCAGCATCATCTAACAGGCAAAAGCTAAGTGTTGTTTTCTTTGGCTTAGCTGAGAAAGAATTAGAGAACATTTTCAAAGATGAAAACATGGAGTCCTGTTATGTTGTTTACTGAAAATGTAATTGCATGTATAGGACATGTTTAAAATAAGAACAGGTCTAAATCTTTGCTATATTTTGAACAAGGATTGTAGTTCCCTTACAGATAGTAAACCTGAAAATGTTGAAGTATCAGAAATACTATGGTAGTGTGAATGACATTTGAAAATATAACAGCACTTCTCATAATTATCAAGTTGTTACATATTTATTTGTTTTTATTTTCTGATATTCTGCAAACGATCTCAAAAGAATAATCTTTTGTAGAATTTTTTGCTTCAACTATAAAGACGTGTATGGTAACATGGAAGAACAAATGAAAAAACAGTACCGATGGTCAGGCAAAAAGAAAAGATAAGAATTGTAAAAATAAAAGTCTTTTGTATTGCCGATACTTTCATCCAGCTGATGCATAGAGTGAATCGGAAAGAGATCTAATTTGCAGTGGAGTATAACACTTCTTAGTAATTCTGGTTGTCTTGTGAAACTGTTGTCTAACATTATTGAAATTTTATTTCAGATAAGATACCCCTTTGAGATAGAATGCCAAGTAGACAAGAATGAGCATCTTTGCTTTTAATCAAGCTGCTTGAAACATTTGTGATGTGTACAGAGACGACTTCATTGCTGACAGAATGGAACAGAAATGGTTTTCCCCATTTCAAGGAGGGGAAGTTTGAACTCACAGATACTCTGCATTCTGGTTGACCTGTTCAGTTTGATGAAGACCAATTGCATGTACCGATTAAAGAAGAACTGTGCTAGACCTCAAGGAAATTGGCTCGGAAGATGGCAAGCTCTCTTGTTACTGTTGGTCGTCATCTTCACTCTATAGGTAATGTCCAAAAATATGGCAATTGGGTATCACTCCTATTGACCAAGAAAAACAAACTCCACTGCCACCAGTTTACTCATTTGACACAAGGCTACTTGTGGATACAAAGAAAGAGCTTGGTTGTGAAATTCTGCTACACCCACCATTTTCTCTTGATTTAGCCCATTCAGACTACCACATTTTTCAGTCGCTTTCTAACAATTAGAGAAATGTTTCATTCAACAACAATGTGGAGCTTTTTCAAGTCAAAACCTTGTGATTTCTATTGTTGAGCGACTGAACAGTCAGTGGATCATTGGTAGGAAGTCGTAAATAATGAAGGGGAATACATTATTGAATGATTAATCAGAACTATTAATAATAAGTATTAAAATAAATTATATAAAAAAAACAAATTTATGTAACAACCTTATATATACAGTGTAACCCGGATATAAGAGAAACCCGGATATAAGAGAGATTTTATCTGGTCCAAAATTAGAGCCTGTGTTAATAAAACAAAATAGACCAAACCCGGATATAAGAGACTTCTTCTCCGGTCCCGACAACTCTTATATCCGGGCTACACTGTATATATATATATATATATATAAGTGGATATTTACAGGGATCAAAATGTAGTATCTGTTCTTCCCTCATTTTTAGATGGAAGAATGCGCCTGATGCCAGGGATTCAAACCCTGCAGCAGCACTTTTTTTTATTGCACTAAGAGAGATGGATTGGTGTAATATTGAGGTCAGCATAACAGTGGAGGCAGCGATTGGTCAATTGTTGTTCTTGGCCCATATAGGCACCTCATGTCAAAAAAAGGCCGTATGTCACAATCTGCCTCAGTGGGGGTGTCAGGTAAATCAATACAAGGTACCATAAGCAATCCTGTTTAATGCAACACTTCAAATTTTGTTGCATTTTTGTAGAAAATTAATTATTTCATGTCAATATCTTCAAGTTGTTAAACTCTAAAGATTTTTTTCACCTATATCTCTATTGTCAACAGGAAATGAAAACATTTTCAAGTTCACTGAATTCTTCAATCTTCATGTAAGAATTTAGCTCTTATTCAAGATTAGTTCCTGGCTGTGTTCTAATGAATGATCACATTTTTAAAAAAGTTAATTTTTATGAAAAGGATTTCGATTTTTTTCTTTTGATTGATTTGTTTTATGGCTTATCATACTTTTGAAGGTTATTTAAAGCCAGAACATGTTTTTGGATTGTAATAATTTTGGGGAGATAATGATTACTAATTAATCCATAGTTGGGTGGAAGAAAAGGTGGATTCATGCCTTTCCCAAGAGTATTTGCACATAAATAAATATAAAGAACCTAACTGGAATTGGAACTCAGCTCTCTGATTTATAATTCTGAGCCATTATCCATTACACCCCACTCACAGCCAAGCTTACAGCACCTGATATTCCCAAGCAGTCATCCAGATATGACCAAGCTCATCTTTAGTGATCTTGTGAGAATTGGTGTTTTAATGGGATATAGACATATGCTCTATGTAAAGGAATTTTCAGGTTTCAGATAACATTGCTTTCCAATGCATGATTGCATATGTTCCCTCAAAACTGACTTCAATAAGAAAAAAAAAAAAACACATCACACACATCATAGGAATGTTTTTTCCCCAGTATGTATTTGCATATGTCTCTTCAAATTTGAATTCACTGAAAATGAAGAGTCACATATATTACAAGTATATGGAGTTGCTCCAGTATGTATTCGCAAATGTCGTCCTAGACTTGACTTTTGTGAAAAAGATGATCTACACACTTCACAAGAATATGGCTTATCTCCAGTATGTGTTAGCATATGCCTTACCAAGAGTGATTTACGAGAGAAGGAATAAGTACACACTTCACAAGAATATGGCTTCTCTCCAGAATGTATTTGCATATGCATAACTAAATCTGATTTCTGTGTAAAGTATAAACTACACATTTTACAAGAATATTGTTTTTCTCCAGTATGTGTCTGTAAATGCCTTTTCAAGCGTGACTTCAATGAAAATGAATGTCCACACACTTCACAAGAATATGGCTTCTCTCCCGTGTGTATTCTCACATGTACCACCAAATCTGATTTCTGTGTAAAGGATGAACCACATGCTTCACATGAATATGGCTTCTCTCCAGTGTGTGTTTGCACATGTCGGGTCAAATGTGACTTTAGTGAAAAGGAAGAGCCACACGCCTCACAAGAAAATGGCTTCTCTCCAGTGTGTGTTCGCTTATGTCTCACCAAAAGTGATTTCAGTGAAAAGGAAGATCCACACACTTCACAAGAATATGGCTTCTCTCCAGTATGTGTTCGCATATGCACAACTAAATCTGATCTCTTTGAAAAGGAAGAGCCACATACTTCACAAGAATATGGCTTCTCTCCAGTGTGTGTTCGCATATGCACTACTAAAACCGATTTCTTTGAAAAGGATGAACAACATAATTCACAAGAATATGGCTTCTCTCCTGTGTGTGTTCGCATATGCATCACTAAGTTTGTCTTCTGTGAAAAAGAAGAGCCACATACTTCACAAGAATATGGTTTCTCTCCAGTGTGTGTTTGCACATGTCGGCTCAAATGTGAATTGTGTGCAAATGATGCACCACACACTTCACAAGAATATGGCTTCTCTGGTTGTTTTTGCATATGTACCACAAAGATTTTCTCCTGTGAAAATGAATAGCTACACAATTCATAAGATATATAGTTTCCCTTCCAGTGTATCTTTGTTTATGCACCATCAAACATAATTTAAATCATCAGGCAAACACTTCAAAAGGATATGGTTCCATTCAAGTATGAAAATGAATGATTAGTCAATTCACACCTGCAAGGTTAAAAAGAAAATTGTGTTTCTAAATAGTTTTTAATGACCATACTCTGAAAGTGAATGGACATATATACTCAAATTCAGAGAGTTTGATAAAATATTTTATGAAGCAGATCTATGTTGCAGATTATTACTTTATATGTTCAAATTGCATATTGTATCTTAAATTTGATTTCAGTGAAGTGTTTCACATCACAATATTTGATTTTGCCACAGTGTATTTTAACAAATGCTGTAGTAAAATTAATGTGTCAGAGAAGAGCCACACATGCGAGTTATCTTCAGAGAGGGATGAAATATACTTTTATGAATTTATCAAAAAGTCAGAGACACACTTGACAATAATTCTTTTTTCACATGCTTTTGTATATGCACCATTAAAGTTTTGTTCAGGCAAAAAAAGAAAAACAAAAACAATATTGTTCAAAAGAACATTATTATAAGAGTTTCAAGGTTCTTTTTAAATCCAAACTATTTGGCAATTTACATCCACAAAGTTTGGAATATTTTTTTGGATAGTTTTCACAATTTCCTTTCTTTTGGGTTTCGAAGAAGATAATGATCCATTAAAATTCATGCCAATTCATAAAATGTTTTTAGCAGGAACATCTGGAAAAAGAAAGTAAATATAACTGAAATTTTAGAAAATATTTAGCTTTTAGCATTAAATAACCCATAGTGGTGTTAATGTGTTGCATAACAAAAACAACTAACCAAATGTTAGAAAATAATATCAAATACTAACTCAGTTTGATATACTGTATGAAATGTGTATGCATATCTAACAACTATTCAAAAACGTAGGTAGTAAATTCTTGATGCGAAGCTATACTTTCCAGCCTCAGTGAAACAAAAGGAACTGAAAAGAAAGAAACTTTGTTTGAAAAAGTAGCAAGTATAAAAGATCCAAATTCAGTCATCTTTAGCAAAACGTTATTGGATAGGAATAAAAGTGAATTTCAAAGAAAATATTTAAGATATTTGCACATAGATTTATTCAACCATTTTTTCTATTACCTTTCACCATATTTAGTGCAGCTTCATGATTCCATCCACCAAAAACTTGGCATCTTTCTGGGTGATGAACTAATGTAAGTGGTTTTTACAGGCCTTCAGAGAATTGAAGGTATTTTGTTTGTTTTTTTCTTTTTTACTAATGTTCACACACTGCAATGCCCTCAAGGTAGTGGGTTACTCTATGGAGTTGTATTAGTGTAAGAAAAGGCAAGAAGTGAAGTTCTTGGGGATATGCAGGAAAGGTAACAGCTAATTCTAGACTTGCAACGGTCAAGATTTAAGTAGTGATTAAAATTTCAGAGTTCAGGATGGGGGATAGAGTATAGAGTTAGAATAGACTTTAGAAGTAACTGGAAACCCAATCCTAAACAGGAAACAAGTGATAAACCCCTACTCCTGTTCAAAAGACCAAGGAGGAGTATGAACTGAACGATAGGCAAATCTATCTACTCCTAGTGGTGTGTGTGTGTTGGGGGGGGGGGATAAATGAAATAAATAGTGAAGAAATTTCAGAGTTCAGGCAGGGGCATTAGAAGTATAGAGTTGAAGTAAACTTCAGAAGGAACTGGAAACCCAATCCTAAACAGAGGACAAGTGATAAACCTCTACTCTGTTCAGAAGACCAGGGATGAGTGTGAACTGGACGATAGACAAACCTATCTACACCTATTAAGAAGATTTTGTAGGGATTGTAATAAGTTGTAATCGAAAGGTGAAAAGTCAGGTGAGTTTGGTGGGTGCAGTAGGACATCTTAGCAAAGGTATACTTAATTTCTGTACTAAAGTACTTTCTGTACTAATAAAGTCTGCAAAGAGGTACACAAAGAGAAAATACTTCACTTGACAAACAAATGCTTTTTTGAACTATGTATATTTTCTTCAATTTCAAGAAATCTTTTTTGTAAAAAAGTAAAAAAAAAATATTTTGCAAAACAATTGCATTTTTTTTTTTAATCAATTCACCTCAAGCAAAGCAATAATGACACTGGGAGTAAATGAGAAGACTTTAGAAGATACTGAGAACCCATTCCTGAACAGAATAAACCTCTACTCCTGTTCAAAAGACCAGGGAGGAATTTGAGCTGGATGATTACTTTTTTAAAAATATTTTATGAAATACAAAGAAATCTTGTTAGAAAAAAATTACTGAACATTTGTAAATAAAAATTAAGTAGAGCTAACTCTGTAAAAAATCAAGGATCAATTTTACACTGTATTTATATAGTGATCAGAGTCCCCACTTCTAAAATGATTATAAAAAAAAATCTATATTTGATTCTGAATGTCACACTTCGAGGAAGGTCTACAAGTACACACACAAAAAAGGGCTTTAATATATGTTTTTGCCTGGGTGTATGTATGTACATGTATGTAAAAATGTGTGTATGTATGTATGCATGCATAAAAAATCCCTAAATACTAAATTGTTCTAATACTAATATAGATAAAATAAACAAGCACACAAACACTTTCCAAGTCTGGAAATCAGGAGGTGATAAGGTAATTAATTTGATTTATGATACTCATTTATCCTCAGAGATTCCAAGGCATTTCCTCATACATACCTCATCATCTTCACTTTTGTTTTGGATACTATTATACATCCTACAAACACACAAGGTCCAATCTACAAAAATATTCCCTCTTCTTTACGAGTGTACCAGTCTATTTAAGTAGTAACCAAGTAGTTAATTTATTAAAACATTAAAAACAAACACGACAATGCAGACAATGAAATATGAAAAAGTTGGATGGAAGGTACTAACAGTAAAATAAATTACGGAGAATAGATCTAGAAATAAAAGAACTAAATATTTTGATAGGTGGTAAATAAATTTAGGAGTAAAGTAATACTGAAATTTAAATAGGTTTCCTAAACTATTTTTTTTTCAATATATCTAAAAGCTTTTCATGTATGCACATAGAACTTGATAATACATAAAAAATGGTACCAAATTTATCTTGCTAGCTCAATTAGCAACTGAGTCATGACCAAAGTTTATCAGATTTTCTGTTTTGGATGCACAATAGAGTCAGAAGCCCATTTTAACAGTGTATATGTAAAAATCATTATAAATGCAATGTCAGTAAGTAATAAAAGAAAAACAATACTAATGGAATTAATTACTAGATAAGACCAGCCTAAACAGGGGAGAAAATCACATTCCGTCCTAAAAACAGTGCAAACACAGGAAGGCAACTTTGACGAGATATAAATTTCAATTCTACAGTTAAGTCAAATTTCTTAATGTTTCTTAGTATGTTAGAAATTAAGCTAAATGTTTTTTTCACAGGAGTATATCAACAAAACAACTCTTATTTCAACAGGTAAGAACAGGTGGGAGCAAAGTAGTATAGTAGGGCAAAAAAGGGTAAAAAAAAAAAATATATACCTTCTTGAACTTGCTGTAAAAAAGTATCCAGTTGAGGTAGAAGTCTGAAACTTACTCATTTTGGGATCGGGAATTCAACAGTTGTCTATCATATTAAGACTTTTTCTCATAATTATATTTAGAAAGTCTGTGATGGTACCTAAAATACAATATTTGGGATTTTCAAGTAGCATATTTTAGGTACTGCCATGGATTTTCTAAAAAAAAAAAAAAACCCCACAAAAAACACATTTTAAATGCCTTATTTGAACTTAAATTTCAGTTCTGTTTGAAATGATGACCTAAAGCTAATTCAAATTAAAAGAACAAAATTTTAGGCATTTTTAAAGCATTAGTACTTTTTTTGTTACTCATTGAGCTGCCATTGTATATGAAAAATGTAAACAAATTTAAAATTCTCTTTAAAATCCACCATATGTCCAAGAGATGTATTCCGAAGTCTACTAGTAAATTTAAAGATCAATTAACTGGATTTTCTAAAAGTAACTTTTAAGGTAAGCATACCTTTTACTTAAAACAGAATGAATTTTTTTTTTTTACACATGCTAGCCTGTGAGGTGAAGGACAAAGTAGAAATACAGCAATTCTACCCCTACCCAAAAAAGTGGGGGGAAAAAGTAAAAATAAAACCTGAAGAAGTACAAAAGACCAGCAGTGTGATAATCAAGAATTTCTTATGTTTAAAAGTAAATTTTCTTTAACCCTATATAACCAGTAGTTTAAGAATATCATTTTTTATTCCATATGCTTTTATTAAACTTAGTATAATGAATAATTTTATTTTTTATACTGACTGAATGAGAGATATCAATTAGATTAATATCATAATACATCTCTAATAATTAATAGAATTCACGCTATAAGTATTATTTTCCTTTTTGTACATCCATACCAGAAATAATCTTACAGTTGTTAAAAATAAAATAAAATTCCTTTAAAAAAGGTTCACACCCAAAAATGATATTAAACTTTTACATTTTTAAACTAAATTTTCCAACAGATATAGAAAGACGTGCTCCTGCAGTAAATTCACTTTTTTTTTGTCATCTATGTTATGTCGTTAAAACGATGCTTTGTTGCAAGTGTTGTGATGATAATGTATGCTTGCCTGATAATTTGTCTATAGCTTATGTAGTAGAGACTTTGTAATCATAGATGGATATTACTCATATCAGACGTCTTAGAATAATACTCATAATAGTACTTTGTATAGTGACAAGAGAATAGCAGTCTGAATAGTATAGGGGATAGAGGAGAAATAGCGAATACTTCATACATCATGCGACTTCCTCTGTATATATGTTTTCTCTATGGTCACATGATTTACCTAATGAATAATGAGATCTCGCCTGTGTTTGCCCACTTGCAATCTATGTTCAAACACCAGTGTCAGTAGTGATACTTTATTCCTATATAACAATCTATAACTTGAAAATAAGTAGAAAAAAAGTATAACAAAAACATAAAATATCTAATTTTCAATTTCACACACTTAATGTGAATTAAATTATAGAACAGGAGTTAGATTCTAATTTACAAATGCTATAAATAATAACTTTAAAAGGGCTAAATTACCAACCCTGATACTGAAAAAAGATCTGGAGACAAAATTGGGCCATCTTGCACTTTCTCACATTATTATTATTATTTTTGATTTTATTCAAATTCAAACAATAACTAAAAATTTGACATTTTATGGGTTTAATTAATTTTTATCTATTAAATAATTATCTTTTTTTACTCTTATTTAGACAATAACTATGAATTTTAAAATTTTATAGTTTTCATTTTTAGCTGAAGCTATTTAAATTTAATAATTACTTCTATTCAATAACCATTTTAATTTTTTAATTAAATACATATTTCAAGGTTTTATTTTCAAAATTCGCATTTTAATTAGTTTTTATCCCATCATGGCTGGAAGACAAAAATTCGGTAACGGAAAATTCAGTAATTTTGAAATAAAAGTTGATCGAAGATTGATTTTATGGCCGTTCTGGAATGGAGATTTGGGGGTTACCCAACCGCTTCCTATATTTTCTTTAAAATAACTGAAAATCGTGTGGTTCAGATAAAACCCCACTACAACAATCTGTACTTGCAGAAGCGGGGCTAAGCCTCCTCCAATATTAAAAAAAATATATTATTAGCTATGGCGTCTAGATAAAACCCCACTACAACAATACCCAGGCCGCACTTTCTGGATGAAGGGTTTCGTTTAGGGGACTAAGCCCCACCTACAATATTTGTTAAATAATAAGTATTTATTTAATACTATACTCTGTTTTCAAGCAAATAAAATCGATTTATCTAAGTTAAAGTTAAGCTCTTGTAAAGTAGTAAATAAATTAAGTTTTTTAGTTATTTCTTTTTAAAGAATCAAACAAAACTACATGGCCTCATTTCTATTTAAAAATAGGATAGGGGAAGGGGATTAGCCCCAAATCCCCACTCTAGAACGGCCCTAAAATCGATTTTCAATCGACTTTTATTTCAAAGTTAGCGAATTTTCTGGGCACCAGAAACTATTGGAGCTCGTCAAAATAATTCCTTACATTTTTAACCAATTTAAAAATATAAATTTACGCAAGATGACATTTCTTAGTTTTAATAAGAAGAAATGGTAAATAAATTGTTGAAAAATAATAAAAATTACATTTTCAGAAAACGTGTGGTTTGAATTTTGTAGATTTCTTTTTTTGGTCATGAAAAAACGATGTAGACGTCAGCGAAACATCCAAAAATAATTTTAAATTTAAAGTAATAATTTTTCATTTTCAAATTAAATTTAATTTAATAATCTACTAAAAAAAACACTTAAGTTTTTTTTGTTCTTTTTTTCATTTTTTACTCAATGTTTTTTTAAGTTTATGCATTTTTTAACAGTTAAAGTTATATCTCTAATAATCAGACAACTAAATGATTTAATAAACATAAGTAAAATTTAATTAAAATTCATTGATAACACAACACAGTTAATTTTTTTTCATCATTTAAAAAATTTGATGCATTTTTCGTCACATTGTGCATTTTTTGTACATTGTACTTATCGAGAAAGGAAGTAAATAAAAAATAAAATTAAAATGTAATAAATCGTACACTTATAATTTTAATCTCTTTCTTTTTTCAATAAGGAAAACTCAATGAAATTTTTACCTGAAAAAGGATGAAAATAAAAACTTCAAAACATTCTTTTTCTTTTTTCCTTGTCGTTTTTAAAGTGCAAGATCGACAAAAAATTTAGCAAAGACCACAAAATGGATGTTTTCTTTCTCATTTATTTTATTTTTTTTGACACCAGTGAATTTTAATTTTTAACATCTACGAAAAGCTTAAAACTTGATGTCTTTTTAACTCCGCAATACAGCATTCTAAAAAAAAAAAAAAGAAAGGAAAGATTATTGAACTTTATGAGCACATTTTAAAAATGCTTCAAGTCCGTTTCTACTTTGGTGTAGGTTTGTTAATCTAATTTAAACAGTAATACTGAGGGAATTTTTTTAGATTTACAGCCCAGCCTTTGAAGGGGAAAATAAACAAAGAAAACCATTTATAAAACTGGAAAATTTCCAAGTCAAAATTTCGTCTTTACTTACATTTCGTGTGTGCGTGATGCAACGTAAACGGAACGTGCAAATGTATAAAGGGAGATAATCAGGAGAGAAAAAAAAGAAGGGTGAAAAACCCTTTTTGCTTGAGGTTTTTATTTTCATCCTTTTTCAGAAAAAAATTCATTCAGTTAATGAAATTCTTACACTTCTAATTTTATTTTTCATCTTTCTTTTCTCAGTAAGTACGAAAATGCACAAAATAACATTATTTATACAATTTTTTAAATGTTGAAAAATTAACCATCTGTGACTTTGTGTTATATAATCAATGAATTTTATTATAGTCTTTTTAAATTTTTCTTATTTTATATGTTTATTAGTATTTAAATCATTTATTAGTATTTAAATATCTTATTAGTTGGAACCATTAAAAATACATTAAACATTAGTAAAATTGAACAAAACTTAAATGTTTTAGATAAATTTAATTTGAAAATGGAAAAGTATTATTTAAATGACTTGTACATAAAGTTATATATATGGTATATTTAGGTGTTGCAGTGTGTAGGATAATGTTTGCGAGAAAGATAAGATCAATATTTGCCAGATTATTGCCTTGTCCAAAAAAGAAAATGCATAACAAAGAGAATTTCTGTGCAAAGGAGTATACACCTGGTGACAAAGTTTTCTTCAGGAACTACCGAGGTGGAAAATGCTTGTGGGAGGATGGAATTATTTCAAATAGAATTGGAAGAGTATTCTATATGGTGAAAGGAAAAAGATGTGTATGCAAAAGGCACTTAAACCAGTTAAGACCAAGATACTCTGAAATCGTTCAACAGGATGACGAAGAAACTCTGATGGATACCCTGTACGACACGTTTGAAATAACACCACCCACTAACATACCAGAATGCATAAATACATCTCTTACAACAGCTTTGGCCATATGATTGAGATGTTATTCACCTTGAAAGAGTACAAGCAAAAGAAAACCCACAGTGCGGTTAAGTCCAGAACCGAAAAAGAGAAAGTACTGGAAAGCTAAATTTTCTAGAGGAAAATTTCAGCTCGGTTGGAGGTGATGTAATGGAATAACCTGTTACCCCTATGAGTAACTACACTCTAGGTAGTAACTACCTATAAGTATCTGTAAGTCAACAGGCTACAGAGTCTAGCTGCGACCTGTTCCAGCTAAACAGTCGAACTCTCTGCCTTTTGGGCAGAGAGGAACCCGGACGAGGCTCCGCAAAGGACAGAGTCTTGTTCGGGAAGGTAGACTGACCCTATTTTTGGCCGAGTCTACGGGCTTGGAAAACCCACGTTAAACCTGGCCTTGTGCCACATGTAACCCTCGTGAGGGGCTAGCTAAATATATATATTAAATAATATATATATTAAATAATATATATATATATATATATTAAATAATATATATATTAAATAATATATATATATATATATATATATATTAAATAATATATATATTAAATAATATATATATATCTAATAATATATATATTAAATAATATATATATTAAATAATATATATATTAAATAATATATAAATATAGAAGTTGATATGCCACTAAACAAAATCAACCAACCAACAAGATCTCTGTTTAATTTTTATTGTAGTTTTCTAATTTTTGGATAAAATGCATAATGGGATCAAAATTGTGGATAATCTGCTCAAAGCTCATGGTTTGTTCTGTTTTGTCTAAGCATTTCACTATTAAGACAAGAAGACAATAAAAGAACAAGAATTAAGAAAACGGAAGATAACGATTGACATTGTATTTAAATTTTTGAAGATCAAAGTTGATGGGGAAGCATGAAGTCAGAAGAGATCTCTATAAGCAAAAAGTACAATAGAAGAAACTGTCATGATAGAACGTAGAGTTACATCTGGCTATTTCCACTGTAAAATGATGAGACCTTGCCATTAATTTAGTACTGCACTTAAGTTCATAAAGTCTAGATACTATAGAAAGTTCATCAGAACAGTTACCATGAAAACATTTATAGAAAAAGCACAGGGAAACTATATTATGGGTGTGGGAAAGTTACTACCAAAAAAGTCATGACCAGTAACATTGCATATTCTTCTTTGTATTTTATTAAAAGTCTTTAAATATATAGCAGGTGCACCAAACCAGATGTGACAACAATATCCAAAGGAAGGATGAATGGTAGTCTTATAAATATGTAAGATAGATTTTGTTGAGAAAAATTGTCTAACTCAACACTGTGAATCAACTTTCCTAGCAGCAGACTTAGCAACTGATTCAATATACTCTATCTACAAGTACCTTCAAGGGGGCTCGGAATATAGCAGACAATCTAATCAGCAAGGAGGCCATATTACTTTTGGACAAAGTGAATCTTGTTAAAATTTGATTGAGAAAGTTATTATGAAAAATAAACAAATCAATGATGTCAAGAGAAAGAAAAAGAAAGAAAGAAGTCAGGTTCGTAGAAAGTCGTAAATCAGTTCCAGGCTTTGAGCTCAGGGCTGACTACCACTGAACCCCATGAGGGGGTTGGAGACAAGCCTGACTGAGGGCCCCAGGCAGTGTTTTGTGACCCTTGCTTCTTTCTACCTATATTTGTGTACATTACAAATTAAACCAAGAGCAACTATTAAAGAATGAAAATTTTTTTGCAAGCTTTGATGTAATTCTGGGTTCTTATATTTTTTCATCCAAATCTGTGAATTTGTTTTACTGATGCTACGTATCAAAAAACACTATATGAAATTCACTTTTTATCCATTATTATTGTAGCATACCTACAGATGATAATAGGTATGTTCCCATTCACATAAATACTATAGTAAATACTGTATGTTGGTCTACAGTTGGAGATTCATTGTGGAATTCACTTGACTCACTTCTAGCAATTGACTACTTCTACATGCCACTGGCGAATCTTATATGTGTTGTTTGCTTCCTAAGTATTATCGTTCATTACCATCCTACATGTGATTATTCTATTCAGTAATCTTCCATAGGCTACAACGATAATGTTGAATGTGTTAAAATTCTTCAACTTTTTAACAAGAAAAATCCCAAGTTGATGTTAAAAATGGCCGCAAAACATTGTTGATTTATTTAAGATAGAATGATCTATTATGAAAAGTCTATAATTTGTATTTAGATATATTGTATTTATTTTCAATATTTTTACTTGAATTATTCACCTATATTGTATATGATCTATTATTGTATATAATTAGGTTACAATAACATTTGCATTTTATATGAATGTCACCTTATGAAAATTGAGATGTAGGAGAGCGAAATGCACACAAGGCCCTTGTACCAGCCCTGGTAGTGACACACCATCTTGAGAAGTATGTATCATGGGAATTTACACCAAACTTTTTAAAAGTACATGAGAACACTTAAGCGATAAAATGTTGTCAGAATTTGACTGCAAACCCCTTGATTATTATGTGTGGGAGCAAAGTTAAGTGAGAGACCAACAAAGCTCTTTATAACACCAAAGATGAACTGAATGCAAGGATTATGGCAGCATTCACCAACTTAAACAAGGAGACCATGCAGAAGAGTTGCAGAAAATTCCAAAGTCATCTGGAGTCCATGGTTGAAGCCAATGACAATATTATTGAATAAATTTACTCTTCAATATTTCAAGATATTTTTGTATAATTTTGGTAAATATATCTGTTAAAATGAGATGTCAGTGTTATTTTCATTTTTGCATAATTTAGATGATAATTTATCCATCGTACCATGTATATTCAAATAGCATGATATATAAAAAAAAAACTGGTTACATTTTTATGTTAGGATGCTCACCAATTTTTATCTGCTTCAATAAGTACTGGCCTAACTGAGACATTTATATTTTGGGACTTGTATGCTACTTCCTTTAATTTTCTTACCCTGCAGCATTACTTTCAATCGATTATTTGGACATCATCTTCTTAAAGATGATGGGAACCTTTCTCACTTCACATATTTCTATAATTATAATTATTAATACTAAAAGTGTACCTGTGAAAATTTCACAGTTTTCTGATTTTAATTTTATGATGAATCTTAATTCTTATGTTAATTATTGAATAAGCTCATGGTGAGTTTTATGATAATAAAATATCTGTAGAAATTTCCTGATCGCATTGTTAAATATTTGGGCTTAACAACTTTAAGAAAATATTGCGATAACAATCATAAATATGAATGTTGGTACAAATGAAGAGATTTGAAATTGACAATTTTTTCTACACACACATGTTGGCATACATATCACTTTGAACTTTGCAGACTCACTTGTGACAAAATCATTTCTAACAATCAAACTATTGGTCTCTTCATGGCTACAACAAAGAACATTGAATTCATCATAAGTACCTACCTGTATAAATGTTATTGTCATATTTAGCTTGCTTTAGCTTTAGCTTTTTCGGTGAAGATCATTTTCTTGTGTTGTTTATTATTTTGTGTTGTACTTGTGGACTCAACACTTGGATTTTATTTTTCCACCTAAAATCTGGGTAATCTGAACCCATGCTGTGACCATTTCTACCAATGTCACAGATTTGTAAAGTTAAATGACTCTGTTGTAATTAATTTGAACATTTTTCTTTCTTCTTTTGAATAATTTATTTTTTTCCACATTCTTTTTTTTTTCTCTTTTAGAATAAATCCTTCTCTGACATCATATTCCACTGGACTTAGAGTGGAAAGATAAATTATACAAGACTGGCTGCTAAAAGCTGAAACAACACAAAGATGATACGGGTCATGTTAAACTCAACAGCAATTTTATTCAAACTCCCACTTGATCTCTTTTGTCCCAGCATTCCCTTGTGAGACTAGATGTGCTTTTGTCATCATCACTGATGTTATGTAACATACTAGATTAGAAGTATAAAAAAGAAATGAATTAAAACTAATTCCATTATTATGGGATTTTTAACAACTTCTACATCAAGCCAGGCAGATGGCAAAGAAGAGGCAATTAAACAGTTTAAAAATGTATTTAATATACAACATATACATCGAAACATGAAATGAGAGAGAGTTGCTAAAAAATGTATTTTTTGTGGGTATAGCCAAACAATAGGGTAGATTCTAATACCTTTCAGTTAGAAATAGTTTGATACACTTATCTGTCATTCAAAGAAAGGTTGTTTGTTCTGGGGCCATCTGGAATGTTCAAAGACATATCTTCTCTTGAGAAGTGGGCCTTCACGGTCATTACTGGCTGGGTGCTGTTCTTCAGAGTCAGCTGTAAGACATCTATCTACTTCAAGATCTTGTGCTGCACTAATCTTAGTGTTCATAATTATGCACCAAATCTCATTTGACATGAAAACTGGGTTATACCATTAAAAGTAGATAATAGAATCTTTCATTAGCAGCAAGAACAAAGGGATATAAGCTAATTTTTTATATTATACTGATAAGTTTAATTCACTATATTATTTTTTAATTATTATCTTATGTATTTGGTGTCATAAAATATTGCACTCAGTGAACTATTTTTAATTTATTCAGATTTTAAACTAAAAAGGAATTGTTAGAAAAAGGTGAATAAATTAATAAATGCTGATTGAATTGATTGTAGTGACAGAATTATTTCATTTTTGAACTTTACTTTGAGTAAAAAAAATAATAATCTAACAATTGTACAAATGAAAAAAATTAAATTCTTTTAAAACGTGTTCTCATTCGAAAATGGGTTTAAACTTTTATATTTTTCTATTCTCCAAACATGTCTTTATTTTAAATAAAACTCTTCTTACGAAAATTCCAAGTAAATTTTAAAAAAATAAGTATTCAGTGTATATTATAATACTTATTTTTCCTGTCCAATCTGAAAGAAAATAATTCATTTTTTTATTAAATTATGTCCCCCACCATATTTTCAATTTATATTGAATTATGCAAATTAAATTAGTTTGGGACGAATTTTCAGTATGTTCACACTTCTTGAGACTGTATTTTTTATGCAAAATCTCATTCAGTGTTTTTTCTTTAAATAACTGTAAAAAATAAAACGACTTAATGACCCCCATACACCCAGAAAACTAAAAATAGTTTTATTTTCAGTACATTTTTTTAGTCTAAAATGTACACACTCGATATATCGTAACGAAGTGGTGAGACTGACTTTATGGGAAAATATTTCTGCAAAGATTTTAAACCCATTCAGTATGAAATTCATTCGTTAAAGAAAGCTGAAAATTTTGTTTAAATCGGATAATTCCATGATTTTTTTGTAATTAAAAATCAGTTGGTAATTCTTTTTACTTTCATTTCAGAATAAAAAATTAAAAAAACACATCCATTTTTGGTGGTATCTACATTTCCTTTTTGTTATTGTGATTTTCTAAGCTAGGCTTAGATGTGACACAAGTCAGAAAGTGTAGGACACCCAGTGAGGATCAAACTCCTACTTTTTTTTGTTATGAGTTACTTAAGATTGCAAAGGTATACAGTACAAAATAAGAACATTTGAAATAATTTTATTATTTTGATAAAACATCGTACATCTTCAAGAAGATGCTAAGAAATTCTGGCTGTAAAATAAATCTTTAAAAACTAGAGCTATATCGCTGGAATTTCTCTTACACAGGAAATTATTTCGTTTCTTTTTGTGTACGTTGTGTAGTAAGTGAAAAAATATTTTAAAAAGAGAGAAAAGAATGAAAATTGTTCGGGTCAGTGAATCTGTTAAAGTTTTAAAGTTTAGCCATCCATAAATTTTGGTTAAAAGGACACATTTTTACGAAATTCTATTCTCTTTTAAAAGGGACGGAAGGCAGACGACACCGTCTGCAAGCATCGAACAGATTATCGTGGTTAATCCTAATCTGTCCCGTCTTTTTTCAAGTACAAAATCTATCAAAGTTTATGCATTGGATTATTTTGTAAGTATCTTATACTTTTTTTACTAATTAACTAAAATAACTATTTACAAATTTAGTCTTTTTGATGGCAGCTTCAAATTCGATCGGACTCCATAACTCATGCTTTTTAAAGATACATTCATTCCCAGTTTTATAAAATTACTTTTTTTTACGTGAAATTGTTAAGTAAAATTGTAAGTTAAAAGTAGAGAAACTGTGATATGATAATTTTTATTTTGTTTTGAAGTGTTTTACCTTTTCGAATTTGTCGTTTTCTTGGGATATCTCGGTTAAGTAAAAAAAAAGTAAGTATTCACTGGGATTTTTTATTTGATTCACAATCATTTTTTAAATTTATATAAGAAAAAGTTAAATCAATTTTGATCAACTTTGTACAATAATTAGAATGGTTTTCCCTACGCACCATATCTTGGATGATTTATTTTAGTATTTAAAAAGGTTTTTAAAAAATTAAATTCGCTTTTTTTTTTTTTTTTTTGTCTAAATTAACGAAAAAAATGACTTTGGTTTCGTTTACTTTTTATCGGCAGGACATGAATGATTTGAAACTGAAACTAATTAAAAATATCCACTAAAATTTAGGTAACTCTACGAAATTGCTAAAAAAATGGCATAGCATGATAAAAAAGACGCTAAACTTGACTAAAACAAAATTTTATCGTCTATGCTTATGTTATTATGAAGACGAAAGACCAAAGTTTTCTTTTTTTATTATTTTTTAAAAATGTTACTTCTTTTTAGAGCATTCTAAATTTTGATTAAAAAAAGCTTGTTTCTCTTTGTATCACCGGAACGACTAAAATAGAAATGTCCCATTTTTCGCAAAAAAAGTGGCATATCCTGATAAAAAAAGGCCCCAAACCCAAACTTAATAAAAACAACGTTTTATCACGAAAAACCTTACGTCATTAATAAGAGTAGAGACCAAAGTATTTTTTAATTATTTTTTGAAATTTTTTATTCATTTTAAGCACGTTTAAATTTGCTGGAAAATCTTTTTTTTTTTTTTTAGGTCAAAGATCACCTATTTTTGCATTAGCTTTTTTTTCACTTAAAAAACACATAAATTTGGAAATTATTGTAAAAATCAAATAATTGTCACAATTTAGTGAAACTTTCAGAACTTATTCCGAAATGACTGAATTTATTTTAGAAATGTTTGTCTTTTAGAAAGTGATGGTAAAAATATATATATATTTTTTTTTTACGTCTGATACGCACCTTACTTAATTTTATGAAAACTAGGATCGTTGTAACTAATTTTTTTTTTTTTTTTTTTTAATTAAATAAAGGAGACTTTGAGGAATATAAATCATGAATTTTGTGTAAAATTTTGACTCGTCAGAACCCCAATTTTAGCTCTGAATTTAAAATACAAAAATGCAAGAAAACTAAGACATTTTTTTAATGAAAACTGCTTTTAAATGTATTTTATAAATAATATATATTAAGGACTTTTTTTTTTTTTTTTTTGTGAAGTCAAAATCCTTTTCGGTAGAAAAATAAATTTTTACGAGAATTGTTTTTTTTCATTTTTTTTTTTTTTTTTTTACATCTAAATAAAAAAGTGATAATATTGATAAATATTTAAAAAATAAAGTACAAATAAAGTACCTCATTTTTTTTCACTCATTAAAAAGATCTATTTTTATAGATCATAAATTAGAAAGCTTATTACAATCTGTTACTCGCAGCATATTTTACAATAACTTTATTTCAAAAAATGCATTAAAATCATCTCCGACAAAACTATGGATGCCCATTTAACAAAAAAAAAAATCATGTTAGAGTTATTCCCCTGATTGAGTGAAATTATCTTATCGTTCTGGACGCACTTGTCAAATTCTCATTGTCGCATCGTCAAAACTTTTCTAATTTTGTTTTTTTTTTTTTTTTTTTTTTTTACATATAATCAAATTCTTTTTCAGTGAGAGACATACTGCAAACATTAATTATTATTTTTTTTTTAATTCAAATTTAGGGACAGAAACAACAAAAAAGGGGTCTTTGGGAAAAATTCTCAGAAAAATATTTCATAACTAAAAAAATAGCTGTTTAAAACACTTGTTTTTGTCATATGAAAGACATGTGGCAAAAAAAAAAAATGTCATCTGTTCAGTGTTGTTGTCATCCTCCAGGTCAGTAGGTGTTAAAAAACAAAACAAACTTTTATTATAGCAAACCTGAACTGACTTTAAGTTTAGTGGGCCTAGGAACCCTCAAAAAGCAGCTGTGCTGAGATAAAACTTAATTTAAAAAAAAATAAAATAAAATAAACATAAAATTTTATGTGTAGATAACAATATTGTTACAAAATTTTTGTCTTATAAAATTTGAACTATAAATGTATTTTTTCATAATTTAAATGTTATTTTTATTCAAGAAATCTCCCTCAAACGTAAGGTATTAAAAAAATTGGAAGTATATATATATAAACTGGTTCACTTAAAGCTAGGACAATTTATATCACTTTTGCCCTACCATCCGATAAATTCCCCTGACATAAGTTGTTGACAGATTGACGTACATCAATTAACACCCCTCAATCGGGCCCAAAAACCAAGCACCACGGTCGGAAATGTCTTTTTTAAAAAAATTTGATGAAAAAGTAAGTAATGTTTCTTTCAAATTACATTAAGTATACTTTAAATTTTCTAATTTTCCAAAAAATAACTTTTGAAAAAAGTATAATTGAATTTTACAAGATATATAAATGGGAAACATTTGTTTATAAAACTGTCAATAATGATTGATTTTACCGTTTTACGTCAATTCTGATGACAAGATTTTTAGCTAAAGTTTCGGACATGCTAGAAAGGATTAAAAAATTTTTTCAAATACTCAAAAAATACTTTGGTCTTTTCTCGAAGTAATGACATAAACATCTAGACAATACAAAATTATTTACATCAGGTCTGGGGTTTTTTTTTCATCAAGGTGCGTTTTTTTAGCGAATTATGGGAGATACCTAGACTAAAATAACATGTACAATTTTTAGCATGTTTTTTTTTTGTATGACACACATTAATTTGGAAAATCTTGCAAAAATAAAAATAATTGTCGGAAGTTAATGAAACTTTCAGAAACTATTCATAGATGATGGAAATTGTTTTTTTTATTAGTCATGGCAGAAATATTTTTTTTTTATATTTATTACCAACTAATTTATGAAAACTCTAGAAATTCGATCGCATTGGGTTTAGTGATTACAATAGTTAAAATCACAAGGCTTTGAGGAATGCAAATCATGTTTTTTTTATTTTTTTTTTTTTTTTTTTTTTTTATTGGACCCCACCTACCTGAAAATCAGCTCTGAATTGTAACATACAAAACTCAATAAAACAAAGATATTATTTAATTTCAAATGCTTTTATTTGCTTTTAGTAGTATTTCATGTACACTTCTGATAAAATTTCATAAGAAAGGCACCTATAAATTAATTAGATACCTTTCTTATGAAATTTAATCTCACTCTTAACAGTCTTATGTTTTTCATTTCTTTATATTTTCCATAAAGCATCATAAACGTAAAGGTGAAAGCTAAGTACAAAAAAAATTAGAGAGCTGAAAGTTTTCCTTAAAAATAATGAGGTAAATAATTTGTTCACATAAATCTACATAATTTCACTTCCTTCCATCCGTAGAAAGAATTATCCTCTCGTAAGCTATCTAAATGTCATGAAAATGTCTTCATCACCTGTCAAGTGACGCGAAAGGTTATGACCGGCTTTGTTTTATTTTCAGATTACATCTTTTCGGTGCAGAAGCTAAGCTAAGTTAAGCTTGGTTCAAAATATTTTAAATAAACATAATTTCTGATTTTATTAAAATAAGTTTTGAAAAAATGATAATTGATTTCTAAAAGAATTTCGAAGTGAGATTTTCATCTTTTTTATAAAATGGAAAAAAAATGATTGAAAATGATTGATTATCTGTCAGTTTTGATGACAAAAAAACAAGATTGTTAACGAACATTTCGGATGTGCTAGAAACAATTAAAAAATGTAAAAAAAAAAAACAAGAATACTTTGATCTTTCCTCTTTAATAATAACATGAACATTTAGACGATAAAATTTTGTTTTCATCAAGTTTGGCGTCTTTTTCATCATGCTATGCTCTTTTTTAGCGATCTCATGGAGGTACCTACACTAAATGTAGTTAACAGGCAATATCATTATGTTTGAAAAAGAAAAGTGTGGTTTAACTTTATTTGTTTTTTTTCCCACTGGGTAAGGTTCTATTGTCAAAGTAGATTTTTGACAGATGATGCAACCAGGGGTTAAATTCTAGATAACTTGGTGAAATACAACAGTTAAATGAGGTCTAATTACCAACAAATATGTCACTGGATTTATTTTCCAGACCAGCCCAGCTCACCTCCTACTAAAATGTGATTCCATCGAAATTTTCATTTTTTTTAATTGTTATTATTTCTTAGTTTATTGGTAATCATAAAATAAAATCATCACAAATTTCACTCTGGTCACAATGAACACTTTTTAAAAAAATCAATTCACTCTAAGCAAGGTGATAATGCCACTAAGATGTTAGAGGCTACTGGAAGTGAAAAAGAAGGAAAAGGCTTTTGAAGGCACCTACCTGTAACCCTATAATTATATATTTCACCTCCACAGAAAAATGATACCTAATTTGATTTTAAGCTAATTTATTAAATTTAATATTTCCAATAGGCAAAATATTTTGCTGTATTTCAAAACTAATCTAAATTGACTGGAAGGATTTTTTGTTTTGAAATTGCTAAAATCGCCGATTTTAGTGACATTTTAACCATCTGTCATCACAATGTAATTCTCTTGATTAAATCTTTTAAACATAAAATACTTTTCTGAAACTTTATTTGAGGAATATTAGTTGACTTAAAGTTTAATTAAAACCATTTTGAATTTGAAACCAAGTTTAAAATATCACAGAAATGCATTTTTTAACATAGCAGTAGCTGTTTATTTAAGGTATTAACAGCTTGACTGACAGACAGAAGTTTATCTAATGTTTTTCTACAATGGACATATCTGTAAAAATTATAACATGACCAACATTTTTTATACAGTATACCTAGTAATCTTATAGTTAGGAAAATATTCTCCACATTCTAATGTTTTAATTAATTTTTGATACATTTTGAAATTTTCTTAATAGTGTCCATAATATATTTTATTCTTAAAAGCAATTAAAAGCTTTTCTAATTAAATAATATCTTAGTTTTATTGCATTTTTTATTTTACAATTCTGAACCAAGTTTTGGTAAATGGTGGAAGGGGTCCTGTTTTACAAAAACAAATTGATGATTTAAATTCTCCAAGGAGTTTTATATATAACTAATATAAACATGAAGTTCTACAAGAAATTATTTCTTGAAATTAAATAAGTAGGGAGTAACAGATGTAAACCCCCCAAAAAAAAAAAAGTTTTTATCAAGATTTTCTGAGAAAAAAAATTCTAAAATAATTTAATTCATTTGTGAATAAGTGCTGAAAAATAAGATTTTTAACCAACATTTTGAACATTCTAAAACAGATAAAAAATAATCAATACAACATTTCGTCTTTCCTTTAAATAATAACATAGAGATTGTGAATATAAGACTTTGTTGTGGGGCATTTTTTACATCATGGTATGCTCATTTTTTAGTGAATCAGTGGAGGTACCTATTTAAATGCTAAATATTTTCATCAACTTCATGAAATATGACAGTTAAATGAACTCTAATTACCAATGAATGTATCACTGGATTTATTTTCCAGACCAACTCATTTCCTAGTAAATTGTTATACCGTCATTATATCATGTTGCAAACTTGGACCATCATGCCTGAAAAAAAAAATGATGTGTCAAAAGGACTGTTTTTCCATTGACACCACTATTATTTTAACTACCTTCAATCCTCGGTTTATTGTTTTAAAGTGATGATTAGATTTGGTTGTTTGGTGTTTTATGGCATATCAACCACTATGGGTTATTTAATGCCAGATCCAGTATTTACTAAATATATCAAAAACGTATAGCTGGCAACATCATTGTTTCAAAAACTGGCAACATCATTGTTTCAATGTCCTGGAAAAGACCTGGAAGTTCACTATTTTCCCATAGCTGGGACCCCAACAGGTGCTACCACCCTAGGTCAAGGTGGACCTGGGAACACCAGCAATTACGAGGTGGTTCCACACTTCCTCAAAACCTCCTGATCAAAGGCCTTGCTGTTGGATGCAGTTTAACGTCGTACCCAGGACGGTGATGATTAGAATTGTAACAAAACCTAAACATTCTAAAAACTAATACAGTCAAAACTAATGCAATGCAATATTTATCATTTACTAATTTATAAAGAAATAAATATGAACATAATTTATAAACATTTACTAAATTGTTAAAATATGTGAACTAAGTATAATGAAATCTTTATTTATGATATTATAAAGTTCAAATCAATTGGCAATTAGCCTATGTTTTGTCAACCATTCCAATAAACATTATAATAGTGTAAATAAACAATGTAATAAATAGTGTTTATTATTTATGGTGTCAATTCTCAAGAACAAAGAAATTGTATAGATTCATTTTCATATGTTTAGGTTTTATTACAATTCTAATCATCACTTTTTAAAACAATAAACATTGCTGAAAAGTGAAGGTAATTAAAATAATAGCAGTATCAATGGAAAGATACTCCTTTTGACATTCGGCTTTTGTTTATTGTGGGCATGAAGGTCCAAGTTTGTCAAAATAAACACATGCCACTGTGAGAAGTAATATCTAGCACTATAGCTATTAATGTTTATCTGAGAAAGAAATTTGTGCATGAAATATTAGAAGCACCTCTTTCTATTATTATCAGATATAATCTACTTCATTTTTCTGATTAATATGTTATCTCTTATATTCTTTTTACAGATTTTCCAACTTTAATTTGGTAAAATTGAATGGATCATTTTCTTGGTGACCTGAAAAAGACAAAATATGGAAAACTACTCAGAAAAAAAATATGATTTTGAAACTTGTGAAGATGAATTACCTAATAGTTCAATTTCAGAAGGACAGTTAAAATCAGACCCAGTAGAGAAACCATATTCTTGTGATGTGTGCGAAATTCACTTTTCATATAAGTCACATTTCATCCGTCATATGCGAACACATAGCGGAGAGAAACCATATTCTTGTGAAGTATGCAAAACCTCTTTTTCACGAAAATCAAACTTACGGCAACATTTACAAACTCATACTGGAGAGAAACCATATTCTTGTGAAGTGTGTGGCTCCTTTTTGTCACAGAAATCAAATTTAATCCGGCATATGCAAATACACACTGGAGAGAAACCATATTCTTGTGAAGTGTGTGGCACTTCCTTTTCAGCAAAATCAGAGTTAAATCGACATATGCGAAAACACACTGGTGAGAAACCATATTCTTGTGAATTATGCGGCTATTCTTTTGCAATCAAGTCAAATTTGAGGCAGCATAAGCGAACACATACTGGAGAGAAACCATATTCTTGTATTGTGTGTGGCTTTTCATTTTCAGAGAATTCTTTTTTGAGGCGACATATGCGAACACATACTGGAGAGAAACCATATTCTTGTAAAATGTGTGACTCATCCTTTTCTGAGAATTCAAAGTTGAATGAACATATGCGAACACATACTGGAGAGAAACCATATTCTTGTGAGGTATGTGGCTCTTCCTTTTCACGGAAGTCCTATTTAGTGGTGCATATTCGAATACACACTGGAGAGAAGCCATATTCATGTGAGGTGTGTGATTCTTCCTTTGCACAACGGTCAAGTTTGAAACGGCATATGCAGTCACACACTGGAAAGAACTGATATTTACCTGTAACATAGATTTTCTTTTTTTTTTTTTTTTGTGAACCGTTACTTGAAAGCAAGTTCTTGTATTCTATGTCTTCCAAAAGTATGCAGAAATAGTTATACACACAGTTAAATTATTTGGCAGTATATCCCCTGCCTACAGGTTCAAAGCTTTTTGGAGAAAAGCAAGTTCTGTCACACTTGAAACTTGTGACAGTTGGTAATGACTGTTATTCACAGATATATGCAAGTACTTATTAACCTTTACCACGCAAATTTTTTCATAGAATTGTTACCCCTGCAACTGCATTTTTTTTGTGTGCAAAAACATAAACACCTAAAGTCTTAAAATTGTTATAACTTTCTTTGTGTTGTGTCTATAGATTTCATTTTTTGTATACTAATAAAAGAATGGATGAGTAGTATTTTGACGTAATGCATTATGTTTTGCATTCATGTTTTGACATTGAAAACAAAAAAAATTTAAATATGTAATAAGAAAAATCACTAAGGAGGTTTTTTATTTTGTCAAAAAATGATTTGTTCACATACGAGAAGACACCAGTATTTGGTCTTTCTTTCACACTTTCATATTTATTTGTTTCGTTGACAAATATAGTTATTATTTCATTATAGACAAAATAATTCACCTTCAGAAAAGCTATCAGGTATATCAATGGTCACCAGTAGCTTCCATAAAATTAGTCAGCCATGGATGATAGTAGCCAATTGGTATCTAGTGGTCATCATTGCTTTCCTCTACGTTACCAGTGTAGTTATCATCTTCGATCACTTCACCGTCAATATCCTCTTCAAAATCACCATTGGAGTCTGAATCTTGAAAAAAGGCTTCATTGGATATTGATGCGACCATTTTTGTTTACAAAAAATCATGAAAAAATTAACGGGGGTTAATGTTACACCTCGTATAATCTAGAAGAATTCAAAATGGCATACAAAAACGGAAGTTTAGCCTCATTCCAAAGCAGTAGTAAGTGATTTCCAGCTTAAAATACTGGAAATAACAGTTGACAAGTGTTTATTTATAGCAACCATCTCAAGACAACATAATATGCCTAGAGTAGCAAAGGGAGAGAATTCTATGACGAAAAGTTTTGCCTCCAGCGTGGTAAAGGTTAAATGATAAAATGTTTTTTTGTTTTTTGTTTTTACAAGCATCCATAGAAAACAAAATAAATGCATTTCATACAATGAAATTCAAATTTATATACCAATATTTCACTTATTTCTATTATGTTGTGACATCAAATAAATGTGCTAGACATAAATTATACTCATTTATTATTTACAAATATGTTAATAATTTTTAGAGAGCAAAGAAAATGAAGTCATAGAATCTCTTGTTCATTGCCATGAGCACGTAGTTAGAATGTTTGCATTCCAATCATGAGAGCCAGGGTTCAATCTCACCATGGTTGATTTATGAAGATGATGATGTCTTTGTTATCAGCAGGTAGAGGCGATCAAAGTGTGCAGCACCTTTTGGAAAGTACCTGAAATCCATAGCATGGGTTGACCCAAGCCCTGGGAGTGAAATTGGGTAGACAGAATTATTTAGGAGCCTTTGGTAGTTTGAGCTAGCACAAAATAACAAGTCATTGTGACTGAGGGTGTGAGCTTACTAGCATTGTTCAAACTGTTGAACACACCAGATAATAACTAAGTTCTGTTTTAGGAATTCATATAACAAGAAAAATTAAGTAATTTTAATTTCCAATTCTCTAGCAGAACTCCAGAAATTTTCAAGGTTCTCCTCTTTGAATTTTCTGATGAATCATAATTCTTAATTTACTCAATAAGCTCCTTGTTAATTCATTACTGTAAAATAGCTGTAGAAATTTTGCTACATTGTTAAATATTTGAGCTTAACAACTTGGTAAATTTGCAGTTTAAGCTCTGCACACCAATTGTAATTAGAATTTCCTGAAAATTTCCATTTCAGTGTAAATCTATATTCTTATTTCGAAAATAACAGTAAAAGTTTGAAAATCTACAATTTTGGAGTTATCAACAATAAAAGTTTGGACTTATTTGTGTTGTAGCTACAATGTGGCAGCAATTACTGGCATTATTGTTGTTTTTGTTTTTGTTTTTTTAAGCTTATCACCCCAAGCAAGGCTGGAAGCCACTAACACACAAGGTGTTACAGAAGGTTTGGAGGAAGAGCAGATAGGAGTGGTAAGGGAGAGGATGTGGAGAAAGATAGTGGATCGGTCAAGGCAAGGGGGTTACAGAAGATTTGGAGCAAGAGCAGATAGGAATGAAAGGTGAAAGGATGTGGAGAAGGGAAGTAGATAGATCAAGGCAGCTGTAGATGTCAATTGACGTTACACTTAAATAGTTGGAACTTGTGTTTGTCAGGGAAACAGGAATAAGGAAGGGAGTTCCACAGGTGAGATGTGCAAGATATGAAGCTATTGGAGTAGAAGAGTTCACATATGTTTGCTTCAAGTAGTCATGCACAGAAGCTTCACTTGTCTTGATTAATGAGCATGCAATGCACAAACTTTTTGCAAAATTTAAAAAGAGCATGAATATTTACAAAAAAAAAATGCTAGAAAGGAAATAAGAATTTTATGGTTCAAATTTTTTTTTTAAAGTTTTATCCTTAAAATAAGAATTCATTATTAAAATTTGTTTTATTATTTAAACAAGAATTCATTATTATTACAGCTTCACTATAAAAAAAAACACTTGTCATTGTTTTTCTAAACAAAATTAAAAAAAAAATTCAATGAAAGCTTCACTTACAAAAATGAAGACTTTCAGTTTTGCGCAATAATTGAGACTAGTTAGAAGATAGGAAGATCAGTAAAAAGGCTGTTAACTAAGTGAGCGTCTGTGCATGACTACTTGAAGCAAACATATGTAAACAATGTCAGTAATAGCAGACAGAACCGACACAAATGAGTCCAAACTTTTATTGTCGATAACTCCAAAACAGATTTCCACAAACTTTTACTGTTATTTTTTTAAATAAGCATATAGATTTACGCTGAAATGGAAATTTTAATTACAATTGGTGCGTGGGGGCTTAAACTGCAAATTTACCAACAACTTAAACAAAATATTGCAATAATAATCCTAAGTATGAATGCAGATCATTGTTTAAAGAAAAAAGAGGGTACAAATTAAAAATGAACAATGTTTTCCATTTCACGGAAGCAGATGTTAAATGCATGAAAATGTTTCTTGTTTCCTCTATCTCTCTCTTTCTCGTGTATGCTTTCTTTTTCTCACTATAAGCAAACAGAATCTCTGATATATCTTTTTTCTTCTGTCTTTCCTTGCAATCCATTGTTTCAAATTATAACTTTATTCATATTGGTATTCTGAGCAGACTGTGTTTTGTGAAATGATCTAGAACTGTTTCTCTCAACCATCTTTTTTTTTTTTTTCTTAACTTCTGGGTGCATTGTAGAATAACTAAAACTCTGGGGCACAGTTTAAATTTTAATTAAGAAGAATTAATCATGAAATTTGAAAATAATAATAAATATTTAATTTTAAGCAGTACAGTTTCATTAAAAGGGATTTAGGAAGAATCTGCTATAGAGGCCAATAATAACTGATTTAAATCCCTTGAGGAAGGCAAAAAGGAAAGGATTATCCACTTTCTTAAAGATTAGGAATTTAGCATCTAGTTTAAAATATCAAATGACAAAGAATTGACTTAGATGTCCTACACTTGGTGTCTAGCTTTTTAAAAAAGATTTTTTAAATATAAAAATAATTCATAAATTACTATTCTGTTAACTTGGGGTGCACCTAGGTACATTTCAGTGTGCATTAGTATGCACAGACACACTGGTTGAGAACATTAATATAGAGACATGTTGTTGGAGATGAGTGTAATATTTTTTATCTTTTAATTCTGTGGGATTATTCAAAATCTGTTAATTATTCATAATGAGATATATATATATATATATATATATATATATATATATATATATATATATATATATATATATATATATCTCAGAATAATGACTTTAACTTGATCATTACTGCACTCAAAAGCTGTTGTGACTGATTTTGTTTCCTCTCTTCACTAAGTAAGCTTCCATTTATCTGGTGAGATAAAAGTAGCAAAAAATTCATTTTTTTTTTTTTTGCTCGTAAGGCTGGAGTGACCTATTCAGTGCTCATGACTGGGCAATGGTGCATGGAAACCAAACTATGAGGGTCGTTCAGAAAGTTCTAAGCCTCACCCAGAAAGAGTTGGAGAAACAAGACAGTTTTTCAATATTTTTCAATATAGTCCCCCTTGACATCAATGTACTTGATCCAACAATGCTTCAGCATTGTAATCTTGTCATGGAAGAAAGTGGCATCCTGGTCCTCCAAAAGCTCCCCCACAGCACAGGATGTCATTATTGTTTCTAAAATGGTGACAATGTAGGTGGAATTTTAGTTTAGGAAACAGGAAGAAGTCAGAATTCAAAGCCACTGTTGTCTGCTTCAGCTACTGTAACCTGAGCAGTGTGAATGGGCACATTATCCTGGAGCAAGAGCACATCTGCCCTCAGCTTCCCTCTACGTTTCAACTTGATTCCTTCCTTCAGTTGTCTTAATTCTGGTGTATAGTACTGTCCATTAATAGTTTTTCCCTTTTCCAGGTAGTCTATCATGATTATGGCTTCAGAATCTAAAAAAACAGAAACCTTGCGAACAAATATTACCTGCTGGAACTTCTTTTGGGGTGGAAAACCAGTGTTTCCACTGTTTTCTTTGAATCTTTGATTAAGTTTTGAAGTGATGAATCCAGGTTTCATCTAGAGTTACTAATCTTTGGTGGAAATTCTCAGGGTCAGTTTTGGAAGCAAGTCGGAAGTGTTCTGGAGATGTCAACCCTTTTCAGCTTCTGCTCTGTTGTCAGCATTCACAGGACCCATCTTGCAGACAGCTTGCTCATCCACAAGATCTCGGTTAAAACTGTATGAACCAAAGCAGAACTAATGCCTATGAACTTAGCTATTTGCTCTACAGTAAGATGTCTGTCATCTAAAACCATATGATGAATGGCGTCAACTTGTTTGTAAGTGGTTGAGGTTTTTGGATGACCTGACCGAGGGTAATCTGTGCTTTTCCTTGAATTTTGTAGCCCACTTCATATGAAGGGGAATCCTCAGCAAATGTCTGTATGATGTCTGCATGGATTTTCTTGGGTGTCATACTTTTCTTTTGCAGATACTTTGTGACTGCTTGGGCCTCTCTTTTGTCTATTTTTAGATTTGTTGCTCACCTCTGACCTCCGTAAGGGTGTCAACTGCACAGAAATTAAGAGAGAAATCTGAATTAGTTTTATAAGTGGTCATGTGTTGCCACAACAAAAAATGCTCAGCTATAGCTCTTCTTTCTGGGTGAGGCTTAGAACTTTTTGAACGACTCTCATACATGGATTCTTCTCAGCCATACTGACAAGATTCAAAGGAATGGGGATGGTTTTGGCTGTAGAAGTTGCCAGAAAGTCATCAGTGTTAACAGCCAGCTGCCTTCAGAGCTCTACTCCAGATTTTCTGTCTGGAATTACTTCCATAGCTTTTTCCATATTTGGATATGACCACAAGGCAGCAGCCATTTAAAATCAGGGTTTTCCATTCCCCTAGATGGACTGCCTTCCTGGGCTGTTGAGCTCCATCTACTCAACAATAACTCTTTCTTTGCAATGAAAGATAAAAAATTTATCAGAGATATTTAGTTTGGAGCTTCATTCACTCAAAGTAGCTGGTTCTGTCTCTGCACAGTTTTATGTATTCAAAATAAAATTAATATTAACCAACTGGTGTAGGTAAAATTTTCTAGCAAGAATGAATGGTAGATAATATATATATCTAAGCTAGATTCTGACAAGAAACATTGTCCATCACAATAGTGAACCAACTTTCCTAACTACAAACCTAGCAATTGATTCAATATAATCTTTCCATTTCATGTCAGATGAAAACATTAGCCTGAGAAGGTGCAATGAGTTATGCTCCTGGAGGTTAGCATCAGCCATGATGGAGGACAAAATGGTTCTCTCAGACAATTTTTTAAGTCTGTGATATGTTCTGTTTAAGAAATTGTTAGCAACCTTTATAAGTCTAACGTTCCTCCAGGCATTAAATATTGCTGCCACCTCTGGTCTGGGGTTTCTGCTATGTATTTAGAGAATCTTGATTAAATGCAGAGAAGGATCTGCAATGTTATTGGTCCAGACCTGGTGTCTTGGCTTCAGTCACTTTCCCACGACTGTAACTTTTCTATAAATACTTTCATGGTAATTTTTCTGATGAACATTCCTCTATGGTACCAAGACTGTATGAATTTAAGAGCAGCACTATATTGGTGACAAGGTTTCATCATTTTACACTTGCTATGGACAGCTGTAACCTAAGTTCTATAGGAACAATTCCTTCTCTTGCACTTTTTGCTTGTGGAACTCTGCTTTGTTTGCTTTTCTTGTCAACTTTGATCATCAAAAATTTAAATGCAATGCCAATCGTTATCTTTTGTCTTCTTAATCCTTGTTCTGTAATTGTTCTCAATCTTTAATAGTATTTAATAGTATTTTAGTTCTCAATAAATAGTATTTAATAGTATTTTTGTTGTTTTCCATATTCTCTAACACTCAGTAACCCTTTATGTTTTTGTGGCATTATTGCCTTGCTTGTGGTGAAATGATTTAAAAAAAAAAAGGAAAAAGGTAGTACCTGTAATTTAGTACAAACTCTTAGTTACTCAAACATCTGTGCAAAGTGGGTTCCTATGAGGGAGCAGAAGCTGGTTGCTGCCCAAGATCCTTTGGAGGTGCATATCACAGCACTCTTAAGAGTTTACAGTTGAAACGACTAGATGTAACTAAGTTCTATGCTAACAGTTTTTTTCTCTTGTACTTCTCACTTGTGGAACTCTCTTTCCAGCTTCTTGCTTCCCAGTCAACTTTGATCTTCAAAAATTTAAATGCAATGTCAATTGTTATCTTCTGTTTTCTTAATTCTCATTCTCTCTCCTTAATAAAGAACAGGAATTATAAAAAGACAGAATGGTTGATGATGCAATTCAATTTTTGAAGATTTACATTTAAATTTTTGAAGTCAGCTGTGATTGGTTAAAAGTGTTTTATATTATGTTACATGCAAGTATATTCATGTGACAATTTTTATTTTTAGTAGCTCTGCTGGAGCCTAGTGAATTACTAATCATAATTTGAGCCAACAGTATTTCTCTTTGTTTCAAATGGTTACAATTCTAATATTTCCACATAAATATCTTACTATTTATGATACATAGGCATGAATAATGATAATGTTAAAATCTGCTGTTTCCTGATAAGGAAATGATTAGCATTCATTGACTGAAAAGCTAGTGTTGATTTTGGTTGAAATTTTTCCATTAAAACAATTTTTCAGGAAAATAGGTTTCTGAAGACCAGTAACTGTTATTGCTCTTTTCAATATTAACAGCAGTTTTCTTGCTAACCTTTTGTTCAAAGATGTCTGGAATATCAACATCTTGATTATGTAATTATTTTCTCTTCAAGTTACATGTCCTATCCATTTTAGTTGTTGCTGCTGTTGAATGTCAAGTGATTTTGTTTCTGTTTTTTTGGTACAGTTCTTTGTGATTCTGTAGCACAAGTCCATGAGGTCGGAAGCAGGATGGTTCTTGCTTAGAGCTACACGTTTCATTCACTTGAAGAGATTTTTAAACATTGATCTGAGAAAGTGATGCTATATATTTGACTGTTTATATATTCCTAAATCAGTTTGGTGCCATGCTTGCTCTGACAAGGCTATTTTAAAAATATGACTTTATTTTTAGGTTAAAGTTTTGTTTTTTTTTCACACACAGTAAGCTTCACCCTGTACAAGGCCTGAGGACAACTAGAAGTTATGTTAAGGGATAGTTTATATGGATAATAAAGGAAGATAACGTATGACTCCAGACTTGAACAGGATAAGATTGTAGTGATCAGGGAAACATCCTAGAGGGAAACTGTTCCATAGAGCAGTGGTTCACAGGAAGAAGCTGTATGAGTGGAACTTCTCACCAATCGAATACAGAAGGAATGTGGGTGGTTTGCTGCTATTTAAGTGGTATGGCAGGTCCTAGCCATGAAGGTCAGGCCTGGTGGAACCAGGAGATGCAGTTTGTCAAAGCACTTTCCATGGTAGTAGCGAAAGAGAAGTGAGAGACACGCCACATCCCGCCTGTGAGAGAGAGGTTGGAGTGTAGAAAATAATTCTTCTCTAACACTGTGAAACTACACCTAGCACAGCCTATTCCATTTCTTTATCTCCTATACTAAAGGTAATTAAATAAAATATAAACATTCAATGTGGTTCTGGAATAATTCTTTATTTCAAATAGCTACATATGTAATGTCTACAACTTAATGATGTAATGCCTACGAACATTCAGTGTGAATATTAAATGATATTTTAGTAGAAAAAAAAAAGCTCATAGTCAAATGTTTTCTATATGAACATTTCCAATCTTGGACGTTCCTATCCACAAAAAAATGGAGTGTCAAAAGGACAGTTTTTCCTTTGACATTGCTATTAAGCTGCCTTCACTCCCTCAGCAATGTTTGTTTTAAAAAGTAATGATTAGAATTTTAATAAAACCTAAACATGTGAAAGTGAATTTATACATTTTCTTTTTTCTTGAGAATTGACCACAAAAATAATAAAGACTATTTATTACATTCTTTATTTACACTATTGTTTATTGGAATGGTTGGCAAAACATTTGCTAATTGCCAATTGATTCAAGCTTTATAAAATGGTATAAATAAATATAATTAAAACAAATAGTCTATTTTTATACATCTGTATTTGTGAAAAAGTTGGAAAATTAAAAGGCAGTGACAGATAACCTGCAAGTACCAAATAAAATATCTAATTATAGGAATTAAATTCTATACATATTTTTCGACCAATAAAATTCCATAAGAGGGTTTGTTGGCTAAACAATAATTACCAGGGCAAATACCACCAAAATAATTGCGGACATAGTTGCAAACCTGTGACGTGTTATTTTTGGATCATTTAGAAAATAAAAATAACTCCCTTCATCACTCCTGCAAATTCAAGAAAAAGATCTTCATGAACCACTGTGAAATCATTTTCTAAACGATGAAAACTTTGTATTCAGAAAGTCCCCACCTGTATGTGAAATTAGATTTTGAATCCCCTTACGAATATAAAAATAGAATCATACTTCTTAAAGCTCAAAACAATTACGGAGGCCAGTTTGATTTAAACATGTATACATACTCATAAGGGAAGAGAGACAGCAGCTGTTGACTAAGGACTTCTCTATGCACACAATAGAAGGGATTAACCAGCCTTTTCTTTACTAACTCACAAACACATAGGCTGACCATCTTAAAGTAAGTCTGTCTGCACATTTTGCACCACAATATGTTGCTATTGTATATTTCTGAAAAGAATGTTATTTCAACTGACGTTCTGTTCTGCATTTCCTTCAGAAAACAGAAAAAAAACAAAACATTTCAGGTTTCATTTAAAAGATGTGGGGTGGTGTTAAATGTTTGGAATCCAAACACTCGGATAACAACAAAAACCTGGGTAGATGTATCCCAACATAGTAATTACTATTAATATCTAGTACATTTAACAAATGATTTGCATTAGAATATGTTACACTTTAAATTAAATTGATGTCATTGTTTACCTAGTATCAACCAACAACAAATTCCATTACTATGTCATAATTCTTATGGTTGATTTTGAGCAAGGTTTCATTTTTCATTGAGGAACTAGAGAGCCGAGTTCGAATTCCAGTCGAATCCATTACATTCACTTACGTGCTAATACCCTTGGGAAATGTATGAATCCTCGTCTTCTCCCTCCAGCTATGGGTGAATAGCAGGACAGACTGGATTTTATAGTCTTGGATAGCAACCGGTCTACCGCAGAAAGAAATGGCAACCTACTGCATGAAAAAATCTGTCTAGTCAGTCATGTGTCGAAAGATACATGATCGCCTAAGTGTGTATCACGCAGGGCACATAACTAGCTATCGCTTTTCATGAGAAACTTCAGTTACCTCCCTTGGACACACAGACGGGAAAGATACTGCCTCCTTTAAGATTTTTATATGTCAGGGACACAGGACAAGCACCTATCAGTATTTCTCTTGTACTACAAGACTACTACTAATTATGACATAGTAATGGAATTTGTTGTTAGTTGATACTAGGTAAACAATGACATCAATTTAATTTAAAGTGTAACATATTCTAATGCAAATCATTTGTTAAATGTACTAGATATTAATAGTAATTACTATGTTGGGATACATCTACCCAGGTTTTTGTTGTTATCCAAGTGTTTGGATTCCAAACATTTAACACCACCCCACATCTTTTAAATGAAACCTGAAATGTTTTGTTTTTTTTCTGTTTTCTGAAGGAAATGCAGAACAGAACGTCAGTTGAAATAACATTCTTTTCAGAAATATACAATAGCAACATATTGTGGTGCAAAATGTGCAGACAGACTTACTTTAAGATGGTCAGCCTATGTGTTTGTGAGTTAGTAAAGAAAAGGCTGGTTAATCCCTTCTATTGTGTGCATAGAGAAGTCCTTAGTCAACAGCTGCTGTCTCTCTTCCCTTATGAGTATGTATACATGTTTAAATCAAACTGGCCTCCGTAATTGTTTTGAGCTTTAAGAAGTATGATTCTATTTTTATATTCGTAAGGGGATTCAAAATCTAATTTCACATACAGGTGGGGACTTTCTGAATACAAAGTTTTCATCGTTTAGAAAATGATTTCACAGTGGTTCATGAAGATCTTTTTCTTGAATTTGCAGGAGTGATGAAGGGAGTTATTTTTATTTTCTAAATGATCCAAAAATAACACGTCACAGGTTTGCAACTATGTCCGCAATTATTTTGGTGGTATTTGCCCTGGTAATTATTGTTTAGCCAACAAACCCTCTTATGGAATTTGTTGGGATAAAATGTGAAAGGAATACTAGAGAACGTGGAAGGCAGAATACCCGTGTGTGATTGAACCAATCTACTTAAATAGTGCCATGACTTTTGCCAAAAACTCTTAGCATAAATATAAGCAAAAGAACATAGAATACAATTTAAACATAAAAGTTGTAAGTCACACAAGCATGACTGACGTCTCTCATCTAACATAGATGTACAAAAACAAATTGAATTTGAAAAGAAAAATATATTCCAGGAAAGTAAAAACTGATTGAAATAGAAAATTAAGTTTTCAGTGATTTCTTGTTTTATTCACCAATAGAAATATTTAATAATAATTAACAGTATTTGATGAGTATGGATATTTTTTTTAAAGAAACTGGTGTTGCGATCTGTGTTGTCTCAAGATCCTTATGCTATTCAGACAGTAGGAGGACTGATATCACAGGAACACATGTTGCACATTAGCTCAGCATCCCTCTGCAGGTGGTACTAGCTGGTTGCAAACCTGGGTGTGGGAGGCATATCAGTGCTTCAGAATTCTTGAAACCCTGTGTTGAATTTGCGCCATTTTGGACTTATAGTCAAAACCCAAACAAAGGCAATCCATCACTGTCAGAATGCTTTGCCCATGAGTTACTCTGACAGAAATCACTGACCAATTCTGGCTCTGGCCTTTGCATTCTGTAACACTGCTCATTATGATTTAAAATTTCACAGTTCAGTGTCTATTTTTGTTTTTCACATTTAATGTTATCAAAGGCTTGCAAAAATTCTTCAGGTTAGCTTCTAAAATGACATTTCGACATGGAGAGAGGGCATAGAATTATATTGTCAATTGTATATTTCAAGAATTCTTTGTTTCTGATAATCAAAGAACCAGCAATAAGGGCTTTTGAAGTTGTTCTAAAATCATCATAACTTAATTTCAAGGAAATAAAAACAAATAATGTGTAAAAATTAAGACTATAAATATGATAAAATTATAAATAAAATCTTCAAATACTATCAAATTTATTATTTCTCCAAGTTTCATTCATTATTTTTCCTGATGTATTTTATGCTTTATTCAAGAGTAGCTGAAAAATTCATACTATGAAGGAGTGATGCTAGAGCTGTGAAATCTTCCATGCACAAATTTTAACTCTTCTTCTGCATTGTTTCTTTACAGGTAAAGGACATTCTGACTGTTCAAAGAAGACATGAAAATTAACTAGTAGCAATATCTCTTGAAAATGGATAAAATTTGGTGTTATCAAGTACCTGCAGAAAAAGGGTTTAGCCCCCCCAAGGATATTCATGTTGACATGGTTGCTATATTAAGAAATGATGCCCCAGCGTTATCAACTGTGCAAAAGTGGGCAGCCAAATTTAGCAGAGAGTGGGAGAGCCAAAATGACCCAAGGTCTGAGCATCCTGCAAGGAAAACATTGATCGTATTCACCACATGGTGATAGATGTCAGGCGATTGACTATAAATCAAATAGCCAGTGCTATTTGCATTTCACGTGAGATAGTTGAGAATATTTTACACAATGAACTTGGCATGATGAAAGTTTCTGCTCGTTGGGTGTCACGTCTTCTGATACCTGATCAAAACTGCAAAAGATTGAGCACATCATGGGAAAATCTGACATTGTTTGAGGCAGCTCCAGTTGGTTTCTTTGAATGTTTCCTAAACCAGGACATGTGTTGTTTCAGCAATTTGAACCAGAGATAATCCATTCAGTGGAAAAACCCCTCCTTACCTGCCCCAAAGAAGGCCAAGTTTGTTTCAATTGCAGCGAAGGTAATGACATCAGTTTTGGGGGATGCAAAAGCATTGTTTGTTAACTATGTTCAAAAGGGCCATACCATCAATGGAGAGTGCTATGCCAATTTGCTGAGGTAGTTACAAATGCGATTAAGAACAAATACCCAGAAAAACTGACAAAAGGGGTTTTCTTTCATCAGAGCAATGCCCCAGCATGCGAGTACTTGGTTTCACTGGCTTCTGTGTGTGACTCTGAACTGGTTGATCACCTTCCCTATTCCCCTGATTTGATTATCATTTGTTCCTCAACATGAAAAAACACTTGGCTGGAAACTAAGTATCACAGTAATGATTACATCATAACTGGTGTTGATGACTTTTTTGACCAACAGGAGGAAGAGTCTTCCCCTAACAGTTTCTTCTATAACACTTCTCACCTGTGGAAATTTCTTCTGGCTTCTTGCTTCCCAGTCAACTTTGATCTTCAAAAATGTAAATGCAATGTCAATCATTGTTTTGTCTTCTTAATTCCTGTTATTGTTCTCTCTCTCTCTCTCTCTCTCTCTCTTTAATAGTGTTTTTTCTTCTTCTCTAACATTCAGTAAACTCTTGCATCTTAGTGGCTTTATTGTCTTTCTTGGGGTAAAATGATTAAAAAAAAAACAGCACTGTTCCCAATTAGACCAATGAAAGGCAGGAATTGATCAAAAGCATCTGGAATTGGCCAATTGGAAAAGTATCATTTTTTGTCTTTTGCTTCCCCCACAGAATTTTGTATAATTTTTCTGAGGTATAGTGATGCACCTGTTAGACTCAGCAGCACTTTCACATTTCAATTCCTACAAAATTCTCAACCAATTTCACTTTCAGAAAGATGCCAAGTTCAAGGAGGATGGAATCATGAAGCTGTCCCAAAGATGATGAACAGTAGAGAAACAAAATAGCAGATACTTGGTTGAAGAAATCTATGTGCAAATATCTAATTATTGTCTTTGAATTTCACTTTAAAATATTCTATAAATTTAAATCTTAGTTTTTATTTTAACTTTTTAATTGAATTTTTACAAATGCAAAAATGATATTTCAAACCTTTACCACCTTGCAACCATGCCCAACCATAGTAAAGGCTTCAGGAGTAAAACCCTGGAGCTGGAGTCCCAATGAGGACTGTCATTACAACCAACCTACTGTGATGATGCTGGTTCCAGGCAGTATCAGTCTTTGGCCCCTTTCTTGGACATCATCAGTAACATGGATCATGAATGATGGGTGCTGCAGGGGCAACTTTTGATTCCCTATAAAATCCTACCAGGTCTTCAGTGTCACCTCACCATGGCAACAAAACAAGCATAGATCCAGGTTGATGATGCACACTAATCTATTAAAAAAACGAACCACGTCATCATTAGGCCATTACTAGGAATAGTCTTGTGATCAGCACATTCACAAAATTGATTTCTCTCTATCAACCAGAGATTGTTTTTGTTTCATAGGAAAATTTTGTGGAAAACAATTCATAATCAGATGTCTAGCCACACTGATGAGCAGTGAAACAGTCTGTCTATGGATGACAATATATATACACATGCTCCCGAAAAAATTATTTCGATTGAGCTCTTCGGGGAGAAAATGGAATTTGTAAACAGTGGCTATTACTGCAGCTGACGCAAGACTCTCTGTTAAGAATGAACTGAGTTCTCCGGTCACTGGCATGTTTGTCTAAAAATAAATACATCTAAATTCACCTTATCCCTGCTGTGAACAAATGGCTTAGGGGTAAAATCTCTGACTGATACCAAATCAGTCAGGTTTTGATCCTGGCTTGAGGCAATCGAATATCTAGCCACACTGATGAGCTGTGAAACAGCAAAACAGTCTGTTTGTGGATGACAATATATATATATATATATATATATATATATATATATATAGTTGTTGGAGTAGTGGATAGTGGCTCAGATTGACGAATCCGAATTTCAGTTGAATTCATTACATTCACTTACGTGCTAATACCCTTGGGAAAGGTATTAATATTCTTCTCCCTCCAGCTATGGGTAAATAGCAGGATAGACTGGGTTCTATAGCCTTTGATTATAACTGGCCTAGGAGAAGGATAACTCTGAATTCAAAACCTGCAGAGGGTTGTTTGGGGACCTTGTGGCACATTGTGCACTAGGTCTCTATTTGTCCTTTCAAAAAGTGTGGTTGGCTCTACACAAAGCCTTGATCACTATAATCAAATCATATGTGCTGGTGTCTGGCTGTCAGTTCCTAGGAACTAAGTTGCTGACCCTCATATATTGAATACGACGGGAGAGTCCACCATAGTAGGTGATGATCTTTCAAAGAGGAAACTTTTAAAAATAATAAAACATACTTTGTGCTAAATGTTTTTTATTTGCATCCGATGATAATGCCTTATTAACTTTTCTCTTTTACAAGCACCAGACCAAGCCAAAAATGGAGTACTATTGCCATATATGTGAAGGAGCTGCCTTGGATTCACTTTCCAGTCACGATAGGGTCCAAAAGTGTCTATGCGTTCTGGTGGGTGACAAATTATTTCCCACCCTACAACCTCTTTCTCACAGATGAAATGTCACAAGCCTCTCCCTGCTCTATCGAAGGTGCTCAGACGAACTACATTCCTTAGTTCTACCAATTCTAACCTTTACGGTGTAACAAACTGCCCACATTCCCTTCATGTTCTGTTGGTGAGATGTAAGTTCCACCTGAGCAGCTTCTTCCCACGAAGAACTGACTCCCAAGATACTTCTCCAATCAATACAATTTTAACCTGTTTGAGTCTAGGAATAGCTGTTATCTTCCACATATACCTGCATAAACCGTGCGTCTTACTCTCTAACTCTCTACCTCTAGTGGTTCCCAAGCCTTGTGCAAGATAAAAATCATTGTTAAAAAAAGAAAAAAAACAAAAACGAAAAAGTATGCCCATAATTATTTTTTTAAAATTTGAAATATATTGAAACTGATGATACATACATCTGAAAAAGATAGCAGATGCTTCAGGCATGTATTTTAATTTTGGGAAAATGTTAAATGTTAATTGGTTTCTCTCCAAGTGTTTGCATGTGTGTTTTTAAAGTGTAAATTCCTAAAAATGCTGAACCACACATTTATCAAGAGTAGGGTTTCTCTTCTATATGTATTTGCATATGTTTTTTTAAACAAGAACTCTTTGAAAATGTTGATTCACACACTTGACAAGAAAATGGTTTATCTCCAGTGTGTGTTTGCATGTGTCTTTTCAAATGTGAATTTTCAGAAAATGCTGATCCGCATACTTGGCAAGAAAATGGCTTTTCTCCAGTGTGTATTCTTATGTGGTTTTTCAAATGGGATCGTTGTGAAAATGCTGATCCACACAACTGACATGAAAATGGTTTCTCTCCAGTGTGTATTCTCATGTGGTTTTTTAAACTGGATCTCACTGAAAATGCTGATACACAAAACTGACAAGAAAATGGTTTCTCTCCTGTGTGTATTCGAATGTGGCTTTTTAAAGTAGAATTCTGCGAAAATCTTGACTTACACACTTGACAAGAATATGGCTTTTCTCCTGTATGTATTCTCATATGGTTTTTTAAACTAGATCTCACTGAAAATGCTGATACACAAACTTTACAAGAAAATGGTTTCTCTCCTGTGTGTATTCGCATGTGGTTTTTTAAAGTAGAATTCTGTGAAAATGCTGATTTACAAACTTTGCAAGAAAATGATTTTTCTCCTCTATGTACTTGCATATGTTTTTTTAAATTGGACTTTTCAGAAAATGCTAATCCACACACTTTGCAAGAAAATGGTTTCTGTCCTGTGTGTATTCGTATATGTTTTTTTAAGTGTGAATTTAATGAAAATGTTGATCCACATACTTGACAAGAAAAGGCTTTCTCTTCATTGTGTGTCTGCATGCTTACTTTTACACTGGAATTCTGTGAAAATACAAATTTTGCAAGAATAATGAGTCTTCTTTGTGTGCTTTTTAGCTTGTTTAAATAGGAAGCCTGTCAAAATCCAGATCTATGAACATTTTTCTCCTCAGCACGTTTTTGCAAGTGTTTTCAAATGTGAAATTTGTTCCTGTTCATTACCATCAATATCTGTGAATAAAGAAGAACTATTAAAGAAAACAGAAAACTTATACATTAATTGCAACAACAAAGTGTTTCTAATCAACTGTAATGTATTCATCTTCAATCATAAATTAAGTTTTTGGCAAACATGGATAAACATGTCAACAATAAGTGTTAAAAAGACATGTTTTTCCCATGACACCGGTTTTTAATTTTATTCTGGCCAGAGGCAAAAGTTATCACTGCATGAATTCTCTCCTTTGTACCAGAAGGTGCATTCTGTCACCTTGAGAGGGTTGCTAAAAATAAACACTTGTCAATTGTTATTTCTGGTATTTTAAGCTGGAAATAGCCTATTCTAGAACTGTTTAGTTCATAACCATAAACATTTCAGTAACCATCCTGGATTCTAAAAGTGCTATATGATACCCAATTTTTACAAACCTATGATATGGTGATTTTCTAAGCACAGCTTAGATGTGGCACAAGACTGAAAGATTGGGGCATCAAGTGAAGATTGAACTCACTACTCAGTTTTAATTGATTCAGTGAGACAAGGTTGCTAACCATTACACCACATCAACATGCCCTTTTTCTAAGCGTAGCTGTGGCACAAGGCCAAAAGTATGAGATACCCAGTGAGGATCAAACTCGTTTTTTAGTTGTAATTGATCTAGAAAGATTGTTATATAGGAATAAAGTGTCGCTGCCGACACTTGTGTTTGAACATAGATCACCATTGAACAAACACAGGCGATCTCATTACTGAACTAAGTAGATCACGTGACTATAGCAGAAACACAGAGGAGAAAGCAAACAGACATCATGTAACTTCCTCTATATATCTTCTATGACTATTGAGACTGCTGTTCTCTACTCTATTCACTATACGAAGTAATATTAGTACGAATATTATTCGATGTTTGACGCCAGCATTGTTCAACAGTGTATTGGTATCTGCAATTACAAAGTGTCCTACTATGTTGGCATTGATGAAGTATCAAGCAAGTGTACATTGTCATTATAAAAGTGGCAACAAAGGGTCGTTGATGACACAAAAAGATGAGCTTGTTAACCATTACACCAGATCAACATGCCCTTTTTCTAAGCATAGTGGAGATATGGTACAAGGCCGAAAGTATGAAGTACCCAGTGAGGATCAAACTTCTTTTTTAGTTGTAATTGATCTCGCAAGATAAGCTTGTTAACCATTACACCATGATGAAGTGTCCTCATAACCATGATATGACTTGTGAATTTTCTTTGGTGAGCTTTTGATGACCGTAATTGACATTAGTATTCAAAGTAGTGTCTTATTACTGCCTTATAAACCATGAGTTCCACAATACATGTCATAAGAACTGTGCCATAGTTGAGTCTGATTTCACTTTAGAAAAACATATACGGTCCTTGAAATTAAACACCATAACATTTTTTTCTGTCTTACATATTTTGATATTAGATATTGTTTCTGCAAAAATAAATTAATTATAAACATTTTACCCCCTTCAATTGTAGGAACCAAGTAATTTATAATTAAAGAAAAAAATATGTACTCTCTTGCAGGATTCAAACCTGACCCCCCCCCCCCCGCTTTGCAGGAGAAACCATCATTAGATCCAATGTGGTCTAGACACAGAGTGCATTACCAATCAAGCAAAGTCAAATAGTGACTTATAAATGAAAATCTTTCTCAGGTTCTCAAAACCATCATATCTGCTCAGTTTCATATTCTAATGTAAACAAAACAATTCCTAAAGTAGTAATGGATTTTTATATTTGCTAGAATGTTTTGCAACACACTGACATGTGCTGAAATCCTTATTTTTTGTTGAGATTTACAAATGCTATTTTTGATTCAATTTCATAAACCAGTTGATGCAATATTGAATTTGTTTGGAAAAATACTTTGACAAAGACCCTACTTTGCAGTTTAATAATTTCTTTAATTTAATTTCATAGGACTTCATGGTAAACAATATTATTTAAGAAAATTTATTTTTTTCTTTCTTAACAGCAAAGAATAAATTCTTAGGATTTCTTACTCTCGAGCATGCAATATTTATAATATTTATTTCTGGAGCCAAATTTCAACTTTTTGAAGTGTTTGGCCTTGTAATTTGTTTATAGTTCTCAAGTGCAGAGTGAACTGTAAACTGGATTCTTGTATATATAAAAACCTAAAGAAAGATATGTAAAAAAAACAAAACAATATTGCACTTTTATTAAATAAGTATTTGTTATTTTAATCATTAAATTGTTTTTAAAATAGAAGTATTTTGATAGTTAAATAATAAAACTTTTAATTTTTCACAAAAATGAATGAAAATTTATTGTACTACGCTATGCACCCTAGTAAAACCAATTGTACTTTGTACACCCTGACCTGTTTGCACTTCTCCCCAGAATTTGGTTTTGATCCATCAATGTATGGCTATTTTAGATGGTCAGACGGATGGACGAACTGACTAACAGAAGACACAGAATTTTATATATCGGTAGATTAATGCAAAAGATTTTATCACTTGAACATTACTATTAGTTGAATCCTACTAAAGAACGCATATTTTTCTTTAATAAAATTTCTAGAATATTCAGGCTGGTAGACAAAAATAAATATTTATACTATTTAATAAATAAACAGAGCGTCTACGCAAATATAGGTAGCCACTAAAAATAAATAAAAAATTAGGAACAAAAAAAAAACATACACTGAATAAACAAGAAAATCTTTTAAAGTTATAAAAGTTAGAATGTAGAATAATTTGGTGATTTGGTCCAAAATATCATTCAAGGCATCTTTGTGGGTAATACCATACTGTGCACACTACTTGACTTCATCCAAATAGAAAAATAATATAGAAAAATGCATCCCATACATGCATTTATACATATCTTTTTTAAATTTGTAAAACTGATTTATCTTAAATGAAGAACTACCCCTCCCCTTTTCCAAACGAGGCGGGGGGGGGGCTGATTTGGTGTCCCGTTTCAAATCTGTGAACAATAACGTTTCGTTCATAACAATATAAAAAATTCACTATTTTTAAAATTTTATCCATAATGTTGAATCTGTTAAAATTCTTCAAATTTTTAACAAGAAAGATCTTGAGATGATTTTAAAAATTATCGCAAAAAACATTGATTTATAAGAAGATGTAATGATCTATATGTCTCTAATTTGTAAATACGAATTAGAGACATTATATTTATTTTCAATTTTTCTATTTGAATTGTTCACCTATATTGCATAATATACATTATTGTACATAATTAGGTAACAATAAAATTTGTATCTTATATGAATACTACCTTATGAAACTTGAGATGTAGTGGTGGGGGCACGAAATCTTTGCACCGGCTCTGCATGGTAGACTTATGTGCCCCACAATCAACCGTCGATACGAATTAATTATTATCCAAGAAGATATCTTGCAATAACACTGGTGCTTACTGGAGCCCGGCAATCCTCTTAGGAAACCTATAACTGCTGCGTTGGTTAACACAACGACGGTTCATTCGAAACAGCCGACAATGCAACCGGTTCGTGCGGCGTCAGCGGTACAAGAAAAAAAAGACGAGTTCCGTGTTTTCAACATTTATATTTGTTGCGTTGTTTTGTTCACCATTACAAGTTGTATTGTAATTATTTATAAATAAAAAGAACTTATATATATTATTCACCTTATTGATTTTACGCCGCTTAAGTGAAGGATTACCAAACAATTATTTAAAAAAGAAAAGAAAAAAGAAAACATCACTGAGTTTGAAATAAGAAATCACGTCGTATTTTTAATTTATAATATAAAATAAAATAAAAATTTGAAATTCGTAATCTGAAGTGCTTATCCAAATCGGTAAATGAAAAAACAAACAAACAAAAAAACCCCGCTAAATTACTAAATTTTAAATTAAAAAATACATTAAAAAAAAAAAAGAAATCCTGTTGTGACTCGAACAAAAAGCAAAGACCCAAAAACTAAAAGAGTATATTTTGGTTTGACTTATTTGTATAGAAGGGGATCAATTTAAATTGATCCCCTTCTATACAAGTCAAACCAAAATAAATTATTTATTTTTAAAGCAAACTGGCCCCTATTAATTTTAATTAAAAATAAAAATAAAATGCTGATCTGGAGCACTTATGAAAAAGAAAAGTGGGGGGAAAAAAAGATTGCTAGTTACGGTGCAAAAACTCCAAAAGATTTCTTAAAAAAAAAAAAAAAAATTATGCTTCTTCAGCTTCTTGATAAATTTAAATTATGGTGATTAGATTTCGAGAGAGAGTAATTTAGTGACAATAAAATTTTTAATTTTATTGCTTTCTTTAAGAATCGAAATAATAATAAAAAAAAAAAAACTAACACTGGTTCGAGGCCCGTAGTGAATACTTTCACAGACGAAAATCATCCTTAAATGAATTTAATGGTAAATTTTCACTTTAACACCCGAGCGTCATTCGCTGCTGCACTATTTTCTTTCAGAAATTAGTACACGCTTCCGAAAAATACTTAATTAGTTAACTTTCATTCAAATATATGTAAACATCGACAAATAAAAGAATAACAAAATATTTTTTAAGAAGATATATTTTCAAATATATAAAAATAATACAAAAATTAAGGCACAAAATTGGTAAAGTAGAAGTGTTGATTCTATTATTTCATTAGTTTTTAAAAACAGAAAGAAAACCCCTCCCCCAACCTTTACTCTTAACCCTAAAGAAAAATAAAAAACATTAAATTAAATAATTGCTTCTTTACGGAAGCGCGTACAAATTTCTTGAAGGACTTCCTGTTTAAGGAAGTAATAGGGTCAAATTTTATAACTACGCAGGAAGTTGCCAGCACTGAATTACTTATCAATAAGCCGGTTATGGCTGACGAAAGACCAGGAAAAAGTCCGATTTTTTTCGGGTCGTTAACATCCAAAAAGGTAAGTTTCTTCAATATCTAATTGTTGATTTGAGTTCAGCATATACATTTGCACGGAAATAAGACTATTTTGGAAAAATTTGAAGAGATATTAGTGCTCGGGTGTTAAAATGAAAATTTACCAAAAAAAAAAAAAATGACTAAAATCATTTCTGGTTAAAAAGAAATTAGACTTTCTCACTCCCCCATGACACTGTCAACCACACGATGATTTTGTCTTCAGTTCTTTTTTTATTTTACAGTTTAAAAAACAAATACGAATATATTTTCCTTTTTTCTTAATATTTGTTTCATAATTTGTGGACTTTAATTTTAAATAATACATATTATCTTTCTGACTTTCTTTTTAGAAACTTGACAGCAGAAACACATTTTACAGGAGCTTTTTAAAACCATTGCTAATGTTTGTAAATTAAATTCAATTATTAATAATTGCAACAGTCCAACTGTTGTGATTTTAAAGTTAAACTTTTTTTAAAAAACAAAACAAAAAAAACATTTTTAAAAATAAGTTTTTCATTTTATAAATTTACCTGGCTGTGTTTTTTTACTTTTTAGTGGTGTGCAAAATGTAATAGTGCCAAAAAAGATTCACTTAATTAATTTAATAATTAAATTACACTTTATCTTTTTAAAAGAGGAAATTCTTTTTTTCCACAATAAACAAAACTTTTCTGCAAATACGTTTAATTAATAAAATTAATTAACGCTATACTTACTGTTTTCTGTCCTTTTTTTTATTGATTTAATCTCCTTAGGGGAAAAAAACCTTAATAAAAACGTTAAGGCAAAACAGTAATTGAATAAACAAACGTTTTCGATTGTCGTCTTCCTCCAAAACCAAAATGTTTTCTAAATAGCAAAACTCAAGGGAGATAATTAAAAAAAAAAAAAAATTAATCAGCTGATTTCAGTAGAATCTTTCAACGTAAAGAAACGTACTTTTTAATTTTTTTTATTTAATAAATACAAGAAATAATTTTTTTTTTTTTTTTTTATTTAAAATTTTCAAAAAGGCAAATTGTTAGAATTACACAATTCATTTTCCTTTGCAACCTGCTATAACTTAGACTCACAGGATTTGGATAGTATTTTTTTTTAATTCACCCCCAAAAAGTTACCTATCGCAAATATTAATTTCCTAAGGAATTATAAATTTGAAATCAAAGTTTCTTTTTTTTTTTTAATTAAATTTTTGGCACTCTTTTCAAATTATAAATTTTTAAATCAAAATTTGTTTAGTTTGCCTTGCAAGAACTTCAACTCAGAGAAAGAAAAATTACCAAAAATCAGAGATTTATTATTCACGTTTTGTATGTCAAGGTACTTCCAAGGAATTTTTTACAATTTAAGAAAAAAAGAAAAAAATTGTTTTTGGATTGTTTATTGGAGTGAGCACAAATGGAGGCCCCCACACTTAGAAATAGCGCACATTTGGGGTGTAACGAGAGGGCTTTGAAGAAAGATTTATTCTCCTATTTACTTTTCTCTCCTGTTATGGGCATTGTTATATCCATGATATAACAACACCGTAGCTCATGGACAGGATAGAATGGAATGGCTGAAAGGAAAAAGAATGACAAACGTGTTTTGTTCTCAGTGAAACTTTTATAATATTAAGACATAAACAACAAAAAAAATACCTGTCCCAAACTATATATCACATATCTACATAACAAAACAAAGTTTAAAGAGGAACAAAAAGGAAAGGTCTTACATATAATTTGGAGATGCTTGAGACTGCAAAGGGAAACAGCCCCATATGCTTGTAAGCTACTGGAGGAGGCAGATTCTTTTGGCCCAGAAGCTAAAAGAAAGCAACCTTCTTGTTTGGTTGCAGTTCACAAACTGAAAAATGACTGCCACTTTGGGTTGCTGTATGGAGTGACATCATGAAGCAGTTCTCATGCGACACATGACTTATCTCCACCAAAGAGAGATAAGCACCTTCAGTATTCCTACAGGGGTGATCACAAATGTCAACCCAACCAGAGCGCAATGGAAGGACCTCGCTCTGGGAGAATTTGATGTGAGTTTTAGTAAATATAAATTCTTTTTCTACTGAGGTGAATCAATATTTTGGGGTGAATTAATAGAAAAAACCCCAGGATATTAGTCATCCAGCGATTATACATTATTTCAATTTTCTTTAGCAGGTGTTTCCCACATATATTAATACCTTTTTAACCTCGACGATAGTAATTTGAGAGGTTTCTAATCTCATCCTGTTGTTAGTGTTTGTGTAACTAGGTGCTTTTTAATTAGAAGAATTTAAAATCTTTTTATTATAAATTAGTTAATTAGTATAAGTTATTCTTTATACTATTTATATTTGAACTATTGTTGTCCTCATATTTGTTGTTTTTATCACATTTCAGCTGTTGTGACCTCTGGCCTTCATCAGGTGTATATGGGAAAAACTTTTTACTTAAATCACTTATCAGAAACAAGGACTCAGAGATGCATTCGAATTCTATCAAGACTGGAAAGGAAGGACACAGCAGTTTCTGCCCAAATATGATGACAGTATTCCATTTTTGGCTTGATCAGGCTCTTATAAAGATAGAGGATACCATGAGGTGTCAGGTACTTACTGGAGTGGTACAGGGAGCTGTGGTTAATATGAAATAAAAATAACTCTTTTCTTCAATGTTTTTCAAATTTGCAAGCCCATGCAAAAATTTATTTTGACCAATAGAAAAAGGGATTGGCTCTGACCTGAAGAAAAGACCGAGAAAAAAGTAATGAGCCAATGTCAAATCAGTTTTTGATATAAATAGGCAGAGAAAGTTGAATAAAGTCAGAGAGAGAGAAAAGGCAGAAAGAAGCAGAGTTCCACGTGTCTGAATAACATCAGTGTCAAATTACACGCTGATACATTATCAGCCTCTTATGAAAGTAGGATAATTTCAAATAACTCTATTCAACTCCAAAGCTAAGTACCTTAAAATACATCTTGTCATTGATGTGGAATATAACCGTATAACTTTTATGTGAAAAACGATCTCTCTCAATTTGTTTTAGACATTTTGGAATATTACTTTTTGCCTGTTGGTTTAATACACTCCTTGATCAAAAATTTAAGACCACTTGAAAATTTTTTTTTAAAAAGACTGTTTTTCATTGAAAAATTTTAAACATTTCTTACTTAAGGTTACTAATTTTATAATCTAAAATGTTATATAGACAACAAATTATAATCCAATCAATTTATTCAGAAATGGGCATTTTTATAAAATGAGGTGTTTTATACTTGATCAAAATTATAAGACCAGGGGGTATAAATTGTTAGATCTAGGATAATTCCAATGTTTTTAGTTCAATTATTTAGATCTAATTTTTCTGAACTGTTATTTCAGCAACATGGGACACCTCATACTTATGCTTTGGCGGTAAGGGACTACCTTATCCAAACCTTTCCACAGTGTTGGCTCAGAAGAAGTGGCAGCAGCAAATGGGCCCCCTGCATTCACCTAACACCAAGGGATTTCTATTTTTTTTTTTTTTTTTTTTTTTTTTTTTGTGGTGTAATAAAGAACAAGGTTTATGAGAGAAATGCACACACAGCGGATGAATTAAGCGTACATCTCAAAAATATTTACTGAAATTGATGCAGTATCTGTCTATATTTCTGAGATGAGGTATTATGTACATTATTTACATTAGTCGGACTATTGTCCTCATCTGTGTCGTCATATTTATTACAATGCTTCGACCGTTGTACGCTTTGGCCTTCTTCAGGTGGTTGGAATGTCAAACTGAACCCTTTATTTCGCTCACTGGGGTAGAATGTTCTGATTCCATGTGCCATGCTTAATGGATGTCCGTTATCTCCTGTTAATTTCCCTCTGAAATCCACTGTGCCATGGATAAAGGCATTAGTCAGTTCCAGTGACAGGACTCAAAGGGAGTGAGTTCAGTACCTGGCTAAGGCAGTGGAGAACTTTTAGAGGGAAATTAACAGGAGATAACTGATAACTGACATCCATTAAACATGTCTTCTTAATTCTTGTTCTTTTATTGTTCTTCTCATATTCTTTAACACTCGGTAACCCAGTGCATCTTAGTGGATTTATTGCCATGCTTGGGGTGAAATGGTTAAAAAACAAAACAAAAAATGACGACATTACTTGAGAATAATACATACAGTATTTATTAGGTTTACAAAGTTAGATTTTTGTCTTTAACATCAACTTTATTAAAACAATATTTGTTCCACAATGCAAATGGATTCAAAGTTAAAAATAAGTCACAAAGTTGAAGCTCATCTGACTTAAAACTCTTAACATAAATATTAGGCATAAAATTAATTAACACAAATCCTTAAAAGATAAATTAATAAATATTTACATTATATACACACTGTCTATTGTCATCATCTTTGTTACTGTTAACATATTTTAATTGTTGTGTCCTCTGACCATCATCAGGCTGTCCTGGGTATGACGATAAACTACATCCGCATCCTGGGTATGACAATAAACTACATCCATGTCCTGCGTAAGACGATAAACTACGTCCAACATCAAAGCCTCTGATCAGGAGGTTTTGATGATCGTGGAACCACCACTTAATTGTTGGTATTACCAGGTCCACCCTGACCTGGGGTGGTAGCACCTGTTAGGGTCCCAGGTATGAGTAAATAGTTACCCCCTCCCAAACTAGGGTCAAAACACTATGAAAGTGTAAAAATATCTTTTAATACTAGAAATACTTTGTAAAAAAAATTATTACCAGCAATACATTTTTGAAAAAAAATATTTCACCAATAAAAATATTGTTGGCATTAAATAGCCCATTGAGGTTGATATGCTGTAAAACAAACCAAACCAAAACTATCATCAGGTCATTGTTAATTCAAGTAACCTTAAAGGAATTTCAAATTGAACCCTATTTTTATTCTATAGGACAATTGTGATCTGTCATGCCTGCAAAATCAGGACGTTTTTTTTTCCTTGCTGCCAATGTTATTTTAGCTACTATCAATTCTTGGCAATGTTTATTTTTTTAAAAAGCAAATTAATTTTAAAATTGTAATAAAGCCTAAACATATGATGAAACTGAATTTATACATTTTTTGTTTTCTTCTTGAAAATTTAGAACAAAAATATTAACTATTTATTCATTAGATTATTTACAAGAATAATTTTATATTTACAACTAATACATTTGTATTAAGACTAATATAACACAATATTTATCATTTAGCAATTTATGAAGAAATAAATATGAAAACAATTTTATTCATAAATTTATAAACATTTATTAAATTATTAACGTATGTGAATCAATCCATATTAATCATTTTATAAAGTTTGAATTGGTTGTCAATTAGCAAATTTTTTTTGCTAGCCATTCCAATAAACAACCTAATAAATAAATAGTATTATTTTTTTTACTTTCATCATATGTTTAGGTTTTTCATCATCGTTTTTTAAAACAATAAACATTGCCAAGGATTGAAGGTAGTTATAATAATAGCAGTGTCAAGGAAAAAAAAAACATCCTTTTGACATTCCATTTTTTGTGTGCATGAATATCCAGAGGTAAATTGTTCTTGTTTTGCTGTCCATATCCAAGGATATTTCGTCTAGTTATTTCCTACTGCTCAATTTTTGCTGGGCATGTTTCAAGTATCCAAGTCCACACTGCCCAGCCCAGGGATTGAACTTGCAATTACTATGTCACTAAATCCACAAAGTAAGGCTAAACAGGGTGAGCAGTTATTGAACAATGCTAAATAAAAACTAGATGAGACATCCACCTCCGTAGATTAAAAAAAGCGTTCGGTTCAAAATTCTCTGAAGGTTATGCGGATCAATAATTACTGGATGGAGACTGGAGAACACAATAGCCAATATATTATAACAACAACAAATTCACCTAGAAATTGTATAAATAATGATAACTCCTCATCCCAAAGATTCAGATAGAAAGCCATAAATTTTTAAAAAAATACCAGGCATGAACCTCTCATCTAACACAGGAGAGTTTTCTCTTTGGAAAAAATAAAAATGCTGACTGAAATAGAAAAATAACTGTTAGTCTTGTTTTATTCATTGCCAAATATTTTATTTAAACTTGTTACTTTTCAATTGTTATGAAATTCTAGATTTGGAATAAACGGGATTTCACAAATCCCAAATGTTTTTCTTCATTTTATAAATTGTCATTCTATTCTTTATCTGTTACACTCCTTGAACTTGGAACAAACAAAGCAGTTTTTGGCCAAAACTTTTATTCTATAGATCTTTATTTTGAGATGCTCTTCCATGCATTGTTGAAGTTGATAAAAATTTCTGTATATTTTTAATTTCTGTTATGGTAGCATTTTTAGATCAATCCATTCTTTGTTACATGAGTGGAATTTGGAATAAACAAATTAGTTTTGGCTGAAACTTAATTGATACATATTTATTCTGCTATGCTTTTCCATGCATTGTTAACTGTGTTAGTCACACGGGATGTTTTCTTACCCTAACATTTTTAAAGTACTCATAATTCCTAGTTGGTAAGTTGTTTTTTTTTTTGCTCCCTTCCACTACTCTCCTGACTCGGTGAGGGTGTGTGGCACACAGTCTGGCATATTTGCCATGGGATGCAGACACCAGGAAGCTATCCATTTTTGTAAATCTGAGGTGACTAAGTTGATAAAAAGCAAGAAAAATAAATAAAAAAAATTCACTGAAAATAAATGCAATCATAAGTTTAAATACATTAGATATTTTGTGCTTTTCTTCTTCGGATAAAGGGGAGATATTATTTTTTTTATTTATTTGCATGAGAATAATATTTTCTGGTTGCAAGTTTTTCTATTTGTACTGTTAAAGCTGACCGAACATTCATTATGATGCCTCTCTTAGGTGATTCCATGGTTTTTTTTATTTTAATGCAAATACTTTGTGATAAACAATCGATACACTGGAAAATATATGGTTGCTCATGACCTTTCAAACACGAGACCTTTGAAAATATTGACACATATTATTTAAAAAAATGATTTCTCATATTTGAATGCCAATCCAGAGACCTAGGTTCTCTCTTTAAAGTGTCTTTCCAAATTTGAAATTACTGAAAATGTTGATTACTTAAAAAGTATGTTTCTCCAGTTGTATTATTGATTGCGGGAAAATATTAATCCCACAAAATGGTTTCTCTCCAATATGACTTTGCATGTGTGTCTTTAATGTGTAACTTCCCAAAAATGCCAACACACACACTTATGAAGGTGGGTGTCTTTCTGCTATGTGTGTTTGCATATGTTTTTTTAAACGAGAGCTCTCTGCAAATGCCAACCCACACACTTGACAAGGAAATGGTTTTTCTCCTGTGTGTATTCGCATATGTACTTTTACACTGGAACGCTGAGAAAATACTGATCCGCACACATCACAAGAATATGGTTTATCCCCAGTGTGTGTTTGCATATGCCTTTTCAAATGCGAAATTACAGAAAATGCTGATCCACATACTTGACAAGAATATGGTTTCTCTCCTGTGTGTATTCGCATATGGCTTTTTAAAGAAGTCTTTGTTGAAAAGGATGACCCACACAATTGGCATGAAAATGGTTTCTCTCCTGTGTGTATTCTCATATGGTTTTTTAAACTGGAAATCTGAGAAAATGCTGATATACACACATTACAAGAAAATGGTTTCTCACCTGTGTGTATTAACATATGGTTTCTTAAAGTGGAATTCTGTGAAAATGATGATTTACACAGTTGACAAGAATAGGGTTTTTCTCCTGTATGTACTCGCATATGGTTTTTTAAACTGGCATTAAGTGAAAATGCTGATCCACACACTTGACAAGAAAATGGTTTCTCTCCTGTATGTATTCTCATATGTTTCTTTAAATCTGAACTTGTTGAAAATGTTGATCCACATACTTGACAAGAGTATGGTTTCTCTCTTGTGTGTATTTTCATATGGTTTTTCAAACTGGAACTCTGTGAAAATGCTGATCCACACACTTGACAAGAAAATGGTTTCTCTCCTGTGTGTATCCTCAAGTGTTTTTTCAAATCTGAATTCCGTGAAAATGCGGATTCACACACTTTACAGGAAAATGGCTTTTCTCCTGTATGTATTCGTGTATGGCATTTTAAATGAGACTTTGTTGAAAATGCTGATCCACACAATGTACAAGGATAAGGTTTCACTCCATTATGCTTTTGCATGTGTACTTTTAAATATGAATTGCGAGAAAATGCTGCTCCACACACCTCACAAGAATAAGGTTTTTCTCCTGTGTGTATTCGCATATGCTTTTTAAAACTGGAACTCACGGTAAATGCTGCTCCACACACTTGACAAGAAAAAGGTTTCTCTCCTGTGTGTATTCGTGTGTGATTTTTTAAACTAGAACGATCTGAAAATGTTGATTCACACACTGTGCAAGAAAAAGGTCTCTCTCCCGTATGAATTCGCATATGGATTTTTAAGCTATATTTCACTGAAAACGCTGCTCCACACACTTGGCAAGAAAATGGCTTTTCTCCTGTGTGTATTCGCATATGTCTTTTTAAATATGAACTCACTGAAAATCCTGATCCACACACTGAACAAGAAAAAGGTTTCTCCCCCTTATGGGTCTGCATTCTGTGAAAATGCTGATGTCCACGCGTCACAGAAAATACAGTGTGTGTTTCAATGTGTACTTTGCAAAGTGAACTTGTAAAAATGCCAGAGCAGTCTTTACAATAATTCAGTGGTCATCAAATTTGAAAATTGTTCATCTCATCCACAACAGGTATCTGTGAATGAAAATTAATTATTAAATAAAACAGGAAACTTGAACATTTATAACAATCATAAAAAAATAACATCACAATTTTTATTTCAGTTTAACTGTAAGTATCATGTAATTCCTGTTCAGTCATAAATTATTAATGGATTTGGTTTTTATGGCTTATCAAACTTTTGCAGGTTATTTAATGCCAGAAACCATTTTACTAATTAACCCATAGCTTAGGGGAGAAGAGGTGGATAATAGTTCTATCAAGCTTTTATTAATGTTAGAAAACAAAGCAAATGATCTTTGGATCTTAGAAAACAAACTCAATGATCTTATAGAAATTAATAAACAAGTACAGAAAGAGGGAGAATCAATAACAGTCCAGAAATCCAGAAAGAGGGTGAAACATAAGGGTCCAGAAATCCAGAAAGAGAGGGAAGCATAAGGGTCCAAAAGGAGGGAGAATCATAATGATCTGAGGAACCAGTAACAGGTGTGGAGATCATAAGAGTTCAGGAAATGGACATGTCAATTGTAAGTTTGGAAAGTGAACTTCCAAGTAGAGATTATGACATGGGCTTGCAGTTTGAAATTTTCTCGGGAGGCCAACCTGAACCTGCTAAAACAAATTTATGGAAGTTCTCCAAGATGGGTAGGAAGAATTTAAGAAGAAAGTAGTGAGTTGGATCAATGAGAATATATTATTGCCATGAAGAGAGGATATGGTCAGGTGTCATGCCTCACTACTGGTGTTGTATATGGGTAGTCCTTGAGCAAGTGGTGGCAAATGATGGGGATTTCTAGAGTTGTAAACTTAAAATCAGCTTATAACTTTCTGGTGCTCCTACTATATATTTAGAGATTCTTGATAAAATTCAAAGAAGAATCTGCAGTGCTATTGGTCCTGACTTGGAATATCAGCTTGAATCACTTTCCCACGGCCATAACATAAATTCCCTGTACTATTTCTATAAATACTTTCATGGTAACTGTTCAGATGAACATTTGTCTATGGTACATAGACTTTACGAATTTAAACATGGTACTAGATTGGTAGCAAGGTCACATCATTTTACAGCTGAAATGACCAGATATAACCCTTAGTTTTATGCTAATAGTTTCTTCTATTGCACTTCTGGCTTGTGGAACTCTCTTCCGGGTTCCTGCTTCCCAGTCAACTTTTATCTTCAAAAATTTAAATGCAATGTCAGTCATCATCTTCTGTCCTCTTAATTCTTCTTTTGTTGTCCTCTCTTCTTAATAGTATATTTTTTTTCATATTCTTTAACACTCAGTAACCCCTTGTGTCTTAGTGGCTTTATTGCCTTGATTAGGGTGAAATGAATAAAAAATAAAGCTTCATGTAGACAAGAAATTATGGAAGTATTAGCTCATTAATTACAAGGGCAGGCCCTACTGCTTGCCTAGTTTGGGAGTTGAATTCTGCACCAAAGATCTCTGTAACAGCTCTCAGGAAAATACAGGGGAGGGTAGAATAGATGAGAAGAGCTGTTGGCTGTTCTATGGATGATATTCTTGTGGATCAGACAACAGTGTCAGAAGTGAAGATTGTGGATCACATGAAAAAATTCAGGTTGACTCTAAAACTACTAGCATGCAATAAATTGGATGTAGAGTTCTGACTTCAAGTCAAGACAGACCAAGACTGAGTCAGATGAAACCAAGAACTGGCTTATTTTACTGGCTAGGAAGAAATCCCAGCATTCATTTGTGTGTTGTATAAATTGGAAAGGGTGAAGTGTTTTGCAGTCATTTCCTAAAAGATTGGAACCAAAGTTGGTTATTAATGTAACACATTAGTGAAATAGGATAGTATCCCTATATTGTTGACTGTGAACCAGGAAAAGTTACAGTGAAAAATGCAGTCACAATTACAGGAGTACTGGAAAATGTTTTTAGAGAGAGGTTCAATGGAGCAGGTATTAATTGACAACAATCATCACATTTTGGCCAGCATCTCTGAAATACCGCCATACAAGGCAGAATGGAGTGGCATTCTGACATGTTTTAGGATGCAGGAACTGAAATTCTCCTGAAATTCAGAGGAAGTGAGGGCCTGCTGGAGCAAATCACATTCAGCAATGAAAGATTTAGCATTGTCGTTATATAGGTGACATGGTATGCCTCAAATGTTCGAGAATTGGATAAATGCGGAGATGAATGAATGTCCCCCACCAGTTCCAAATGTAACACCCTCACCTCCGGATAGATACAGATTAAGATATATACCATGATCTGTTGGTCTTGTTTAGGAATCCACAAATGACCTGTGTAGTTAAGTCCAGTGTGAAGGAATGGTCTCACAAAGTTGAGTCAGTGCTTAAGAAGGTTTCATGATTTTAGGCTAGGTAAAAGTTATTGAGTTAAATTTTCAGCACAAATGGCAGTTTTTTCACAGGACAATTTTAACCACTTGTATTCCTTGAGGGATCCAGAATCCCGACATTCTCACTATTTAGTGCAGTAGGGACACCTTGACCCTTTCGTGGTTGTCCCTCACAATTAGGCCCATCAAGGGATGACTCTTACCAAACAGTATGGGGTTCAAAAACTTGTAATGATTGGTTTGCCAGGTTTGTGGAGGAAGTCCAGTTTGACAGGAAAGACGTGCTTCTGCATGGTTTGAAACAAGCAGTCATGAGCAGCTTGTACATGTACCACCCTCTTCCGTAGTCTGTACACAAATTCCAGCACTCGGGACATCACTTGTAACAATTTATTCAGGTTAAAATATCTGTTAAAGGGGACAATAGGTTCAGTGCATGTCTTACCTGTGGTGCAAAAAACAGTAGCCCACACTATCTCCTGGTTGCTGGAGTTTAGACAATCCAGGGCACTATCTGGCCAACAAGTGGACGGGAACACTAAAAATCAAAATTCTTCAATTTGTTGTTAGCCCCCTGGTGATCAGATCAGCAGGATTCTGATTAGAAGGTACGTATTTTTACTGAATGGATAAGTTGCAGATTGCACATAGTTCTTTCTCCATGTATGTGATGTCCTTAAGATAGTTCTTTGCAAACAGGTTTTTGTTGTTGGTTGGTTAAGATAGAAAACATGTATGGACTATTTGAGCATCCACTACCAGATAAAGATTTTTAAAATTTACATTCTGGTAAGCCTTCAGGATGTTAGAGAGACACTTTAATGCTAGAAAAGAGGTTAGAAGTTCCAATGTTGGTGATGTTTTGGACTTTAAAAGGGATAATACCAAAGACGATTTCCCATTCTGAACCACATACACAGTGAAGCCATAGGCTCTCTTGGATGCATCTGAAAAGAGGTACAAATCCACACTACTGTCCTCATCTAAGACTTGCCTGTCAAATTTGAAAGAGTGAAGCTTTGGCAGTTCTCTTGCTAGCATGCTCCACTGTTGATCCTTGGGTATAGGTTCATCCCAATCCAGCCCGAGTTTCCACACCTCACCAGTCAGTAGCCAACTTTGAATTGTGAGCGGGAGAAACAACGATGAAGGGTTGAAAACAGCAGAAAGAATAAGATGTTTTGTATTCAGTTCAGGGTCATAAGTCCATTGGGTGAGATTTATAGAATTGGACTTGGGATTGTATCTGTAGCCCAGGACCGTTTCCCATGGGCAATAATGTGTCATCAGGGAACTGTCCTGTTTTATTACTTCCCACAATTTTGGACAATTAGAATTACAGGATTGTCGGTGAAATATTCCTATCCGCAATCTGTTTACTGCTTGGTAATAAAGGTCTGTTAGTTCACTCTCAGAATTGCAGGTCTTAACAAAATGGTCCGTGTAGAATTTGGAGCTCAACGTCTTAGTGCATTTGTTAACAGGAAATGTAGATGCATGGAATTTTATCATACAATTTAAGATAAAGGGACTTGCATTGTGACTAAATATGATGGCGGCGTACCGGTAACAAAACAAGTACTTGTCCTTTTTCAAAAAAAAAAAAATTTGTTTTTATCCAACCCCCCTTTGCCAATCGTTTCATTATGAATGCCTTCCTGATGTCAACCAGGAATGTAAATCGGTTCATCCATAACAGAAGTGTTAGGTTTAATGTGTCGCCTGTCAAGTTGACAACTGGATCTGCTGCCTCATTCAATGAGACCCCGCCTCCAACCTTGAGTGAAGACTGCGCATATCTTTGTAGTGCTAGTTTTTTTGTTTTTTTTAATATTGGCCGATGAGGTATCTACACATGATTTCTATACTGGTTAGGTGGACAATAGAAGGGTTCTGTGATTCCTTCTGCCTCTTGGTCTTTGAACAGCTTCAAGTACTCTGCATACAAACCCTTCTTTTCCAGGTTAGTCACTACACGGTCCAGTATTTTGAGAGCTATGCAATGGTGTTATAGTGGAAGACACCTTGTCTAGATAATAGACTCTCCCACCTATTATAAGTAGGAGTCAGTAGGTAGTCGAGGGAGGAGTAAGTTATCAGTGACCACAACTTGATTACTCTGCGTAACACTTAACTACAAGTTCCTAACGTTTCTGTACGTTTACCCCATTTAGGACGCATTTAGTCCGACTACAAGTTCTATTGTGGAAATAACTCCACAACAAATGGTTAGAGTTCACACTGGCTAATTTGTCCTTGTGCCAAGCTAACTGCACTAAATAATGCCCATCCTTATACTCTATGTTGTCCATGAATTCTTCCACCTTCTGTGTGTCATAATCTGATAGTATTTCTTTATCAGAAAGTCCCAAGGACTACAGACTGTAAACCCACTCCAAACCCCTGTCCACTGCACTGTCTTCAAATATACCTGCATAAGGGTCAAAATACGATTGGTCAGCGTAAAGAACAATGTTGATTCTGTTGAACACTGTTGAAGCAGGATACTGAGTGGAGTCAATGATATCCTTATAATAGGATTCGTTGGATGGGATGGTTGATTTAAGCTGTTGGGGATGCATAAAATTTCTTTGGTTACTGAAAGGTATCACTCCTCGTTGAGAAAGTCAGGCCAAGCCATCCATGCATCTGATGATCTATATGGTGGGGGGGGGGGGTCATAAACTGGAAAAGGTCCACTCTTATCAATCCCTCCAATATTATTATGTCTGTATTTCTTAAGTCAGTGTCCAGAATATAGTTTAATTGTTGGAGATGATCAACCGCCATTGGTGAAGATTCAGATAGCTATCAGTTAGTATGGGTAACTGTCGCCCGCATCCTGATGCGAATTGTACCACTGCTGTGACCTGTTGAAACTTGCAGTGCTTCTTACCCAGGAAAGTGACTACCTCCATATCGATGCTCTGAATTGTCCCTGGGTTGCAACATAGATCTCACAATACCTTGCCACTAAAATAGGAATTCTGACGCCCAGTATCCACTAAGCAATTTACCACCACTGATTTTCTTCCCCTTCTGTGGGTAATGCTCATCATGGGGAGGATATTTTGTCAGTTGCCTGTGCCTGCATTAATGCAACTATTTGTTAAAGAAGTGTCACAAATAGGATACATGGTTGTAAAGTAGTCATAGGTCATAGGTAGAGCATAGGTAATAAGGTGTCCTAAAGTCTCTTTCTCCTGGGCAATCCTTGCTGAAGTGATTTGCTCTAGTACACCAGTAGCAAAGTTTTAATTCTTGACAGCAGCATCTTCGTTGAAAAAAAGGGAAGATAATTCTTTGTAATCTTGAAAAAAATGCCCATCCTTCAGACAGAAATTGCAAGTCTTCTGTCCCTCTGCAAATGTGAGAGTTCTCCAGTGTAGGTGGTGTTATCACAGGTTTCCGTAAGGTCCTGGTAGAACTAGATACTGCCCGATGCTTCTGGTTCATTTAAGGACCTGATGATTTTGACACTAGTGTCCAAGATGGAGCTCAATGGTGGGGTAGAGTGTTCCTGCAGATCTCACTATTTCCTCCTTGAGTCGGGTAGGAAGTCTCTGGAATAATATGTGGGCCACCAATGCTTCATCTCTGGAATTCTTCTCCAGGAACTGGTACCCCACTGCAGAATCTAACTCTGCCAGCACATACTTAACCTGCGACAGGTAGTACTCGAGGGACTCCAAGTCACAATTATCCTGAGAAGAAAGTAGGGACAACTTGGCAAAGATTTTTTCCCTTATTCCCTCTTCATGCCAATAGTGATCCTTCAATATCCCTCTCACCACCTCATAGTTATTTGAGGTGTCTTCTACATGATTGATGAAATGAAAGGGCTGTCCCTTAATACAGGTCTCGAGAGAGATCAACTTCTCTCTCCTAGACTGAAACCCTGATGTGCAGTAGTCAAATTTTGTGAGGAAGTCCCTCAGTGCAAACTTATTCTCCACATCCAGGCTGTCAAAGATGTCGCTCTCCCGTCGAACTTGACGTATGAGGGTCAGACAGATCAGTTCCCAGAAACTGAAAGCCCGACAGCCACACAGGATTTGATTATAGTGGTGAAGGCTTTGTGCAGGGCCATCCACACTTTTTGGAGGGACGAATACAGGGACCTGGTGCAACGGATGCCACAAGGTCCCCAAACGACCCTCCGCAGGTTTTGAATTCAGATTTGTCCTTCTCCTAGACCAGTTGCCATCCAAGGCTATAGAGCCCAGTCTGTCCTGCTATTTACCCATAGTTGGAGGGAGAAGAAGAGGATTCCCAAGGGTATTAGCACGTAAGTGAATGTAATGGAATCGACTGGAATTCGAACTCGGCTCTCCGATTCCTCAATCCAAGCCGTTATCCATTACTCCACCATGCCTCCTATAAGATAGGGCACTTGATATTGGGCTTGATTATAGAAACTGGTGAGGTTGGACCACAACTTCCAGTGGGGAGTGTGTAGGAAAGTAAATTTTGACAGTTAAAGCATCCAACGTCCTTTTCACTTTCTCCATAAATTCACTGAGGTTGTACATGTAAGAGACCAAATCTTCTCTGGGAAGCAATTTGATGAACTTGTGTGAACCTACTTACGCACGAACATATATATACAAACACAAAATCACATGTACAATGCCAAACGATCATTGGCTAATAAATCACTGATACTTTTTCTACAGGCAATTTACAAATTGCAGTAATGCGACAATTTTGGAATCGCTTTATTTTTTAAGTAGTCAAATGTGTGCACTTTTGGGAGAAGTGGCTCACAGAAGCTTCCTTAAGTCTCCCCAAAGCTCTCTCGCTGATTGGTTGATGCCAACCAATCAGATCATTTGCACGTGAAGAATAATTTTTCCATCGCAACGAATCGGAGCCTATAGTCGCTTATATAAGCTAAGATTTTTCTCATCTCAATTAGTGAGACCTCAACTGCTAAACGAATCTACGACAGTTGGAACTCCAATTCTAACCACGCGCCAACCTTCTCACTCGCACGCACATGCTGATGATAATTTGTACACCTTCACTAAAAACTTCTTTTGACACAACAATGCTTTTCATTTTCTTATCACAAGAACAATCATATCATGAAACACTCATCAACATTTATCCAGTAAATATTTATCTCTCACTGAACTCTTGAATTGCAGTCAAAGAGAGGCAACTCTTGATTAATTCAACCTTTCTTACTTAAATGCATGTTTTCTTTCACATCGTTGTTTGATATTGTACATCTTGTTAATATACATATATTTTATGTGCAACAATGTCTTGTGGTTATTCTTCTTGCGTGAGTCCTGTTTTCTTATCAAAGTTAAATTAATGTGGTGAAGTCCGCCACAAACTCTTCCCGAGTTTGGTCAACTTTCAATACCCAACCATTTATCCCTGGCACTCTCCAATGCATACGAAACCAAAAACTCTCTTCCCTTCAATTTCTCCAAGGTACAAGGAGTCAAGGGTTGATACTGGGTACATATTTATCTGCAAGTACAGCGGTGCACTAGCGCAGTACTGAAGGGGGTGGTGGTGGTGGCGTCCAATATAAACTAAACACAAGAAGACTGGATCACTGTTGCAAAGTGTAGAAAATTTACCACCGAAAAAGTACCTTGTTCCCAAGCAGTAATAAGTGCAACAATGCCTCATTGCAACCTAAAAACATCGTCAACGCCCGTAGGTCTGGTAAAGTTAGTTTTTTAACGTCTCCAATCATCTGTTAGTGTTACATAACTGAGAAATAAAACACATGGATATTTATTGCATAAAAATATACAATTATGGTACAAGGCCGAAAAGGGGGAATAGGTTGAGGTTGGTCTTTTCACTGACTATATACCTAGCTAATCCGATTCACGATCCATTCACTCATTACAATTCGCACAACACATTCACCATAAGAACTCATCCGTCATCAGTCAATCCTCCATATACCATAATACCGCATCCTCTCAGGGGGACCCACAAAACGCACCCCGTGATATGAAAATTTGAAGAACATAAAATTATTATATAATAATAAAAATGAGAAATAAAACACATGATGAACACCTCTCCTTTAGTTAGTGTTTAACGAACTATTTAGACATCACCCAATCAGAAAAAAAAGAGGAGGAAAATGGTTTCTGAACAAGTATTTAAGGAAAGATAAATAAATCAACAAGCTTTTCCCCCGACCAGGAGGATTGCATGTACTGGTAAGTAATTATTTTAAATCATTTTTGTTTTCTGACATTACTAAGCGGACCTTTCGGTAGTCAAGCCGACTTAATTTCTAGTGTAGAAATAAATTAAATAATTTCTGAAAATACCTTCCAATAAATAATATAGGGAATTAGATAATTAGTTATATAACCTCCTTGCGTCTTAGTGGCTTTATTTTCTTGCTTGGGGCGAAATGATTAAAAAAATAAGAATCAAATTTTAGCGGTTACATTTTTTACTCGGAAAAAAAAACATTAGGGGACAATAGTTAACCTAACACCGGTTTTAGCACCGCAGTGAATAATATCAATTAAAATTTTTTAAGAAATATTCTAAATAAATTTAATTCTTTTCTTAATATTCGATTAATTAAAATTCATCAAAATGAATTTGTAGATGACTTTGTAAGTTAATTATTACAAATTGAAAACAATTAAAGAAAGTACAGGGTGGTCCGAAAGTCTTGTCACCTCAAAATAAAAATAATTTTCTATTTCAGATGACTGACACAAGCTTTTACAGTTTGGAAGAGTGGGTTAGGGCGACAAGACTTTCGGGCCGCCCTGTAGAAAGAAGTCAAAACGATTTTTGATGAAATTATTGAAATTCATAAGAATTACAAAACAGATTATAAAAAAAATAGATCAATTAAATTTTTTTAAAAAAGTGATAAAATCAGTTTCTACAAAAAGATTCGATTAAGCGCGGATCATTTTTAGATTTCTAACGAAAGAAAAAATATTTTCATAAATTTAAAAATATTTCGTGAACAATAACAAAAAACACACCCAACGAAAACGTATTTTTCTATAAATAAGTATTTCTTACATATGGAGAAAATTTAAATGAACGTTATACTTACTTCTTTTTATCTCATCCGTTTTCATTCGGGCAACGAAACAGAAAAGTGTAAAGGAAAACTAAGTTTTCTGGTTGAATTTAAATTTAAAAGCAGCCGTCTTTTTCAAAGCGTTGTTTACGATAGATCAAGGGAGGTAATTCAGAAAGAATAGTTTTTGGCGTTCATTATTTTTTTTTTAAATTAAGATGTAATCAATGAATTTCTTACAAGTTCATTATGTATGGCTTTCTTTTCACATAAAATATTATTGTTAATAATAAACAATTCCTTTTTGTTCCTATTGAATACTGAGTAAAACCCTTTGTTTATTGTATTTAAAGAATTGGCAAACTTGAAGCTTCATGCCTGCAAAAAACAATGGCGTAATAGAACCTAAATATATCAATGCGAATTTATAAATTTTTTTGTTCTTGAGAATTGACAACAAAAATAATAAACACCATTTATTTTTTAGATTTTTTTATTTATTAGACACTGAACCAAAAGATAAAGTGTTCACCTTCAAATACTTGAGAGTAACCCAGTCAAAAAAGGGTGCTTGCAATGCAGAAGTCCGCACACATATCACCACAGCAGCGATGGCTAGACTGAAAAGGATGTAGAAGAGCAACATCAGCTACCTTATCAAGTTCAAGCTCTACAAATCGCTGTTCATATCCATCCGCCTGTTGGGGCAGTAAAAAGCTTTGTCTTTATACCCATATCGGAGTTAGCTCCTCCTCAGTTCCTTAATCCTTCAACAGGGGTCTCTCTCCCCTGGTTATAAAAACTCGCTAACCCTTCTCTCTCTCTCTCTCTTTTCTGACTCAGGCCTTGGGTCTCTACCTTGCACAGAGATGAGGTAAAATCTTTCTTTTTCCACTTACACCAATATGTGACCTCTCACAGATACAGCGTTTCCCAAATTTCGGGAACGCGCTAAGAACAACCCACGTACGTACGAACACTTACAACACACGCACATAATTTCTCCATACAAGCACTATGTAACTTTTCATGTCTTTGCGTAACTCGTTATTAATATATATTTGTTTACCCATATATATCGGTCTTGTTTGTTTTCTTTGGACTTAATGTCCGACATTCTGATGTAGCTGGACCGGCTAGCAGGAAAGTTTAACCTTCTGATATCTCTTCACATCTTCACCCCCATGGTCCGCTACACCCATGTGTGGAGAGATAGATCACGTTGTAGAAGACCGTGTGGGTGTTGAGTGTTGTTGAATTAGGGACACGTGTGTTTATTCAAGCTAGAAGGTCCAACTAAAAGAACAATGCTGAACTCAAGGTGAGTCCAACCGAAGCTGTAAAGAAAACAAACAAGACCGATATATATATATATATGTCAACAGATATATGTATTAGACAACAAATTTACAAGTGACAAAGACATTAACATTTGTGTTTGTGTGTGAATGTAAAGAGTTTGTATTTTGGTGAATGTTCGTACGTATGTGTATGTGTGTTTCAAGGCGTTTTCCCATATGTGGGTGAAAACACTGATCTCTACGAGAGATCACATTTTTAAATGTGTCCACTGAAATGCAAAGTAGAAAAGAAAATGAAGCAAGAAGTTGCCCAGTATTTATAGTGTAAGGAGAGCGTGCCTTAGTGAAATATTTGGACAATTAAGGAGAAGTTAACTCTTACACATCCATCCTAGTCAGGATTGATGTTCCACAAAGTCAGATGATATTAATAAATTTACAGGCAATTACTGTAAAAGCAATGCTACACAGACCAATTAACATCTTCTCAGCGTACATTTCACAGAATAAAGAGATAAATGAAACCAATTTGTAGGAAATTATAAGACAACTCTCTGCTCCCTTTATGTTACTAGGGGGATTTTAATCATCGCAGCACCATATGGGGCTGTAAAGATACAAACCAGAAATGAAAGAGTATGAAACAAACAAGACCGATATATATATATATATATGTCAACAAATATATGTATTAGACAACAAATTTACAAGTGACAAAGACATTAACATTTGTGTTTGTGTGTGAACGTAAAGAGTTTGTATATTGGTGAATGTTCGTACGTACGTGTGTGTGTGTGTGTGTGTGTGTGTTTCATGGCGTTTTCCCACAAGTGGGCAAACCGCTGATTTCTACGAGAGATTACATTTTAAATGTGTCCGCTGAAATGCAAAGGGAAAAAGAATATTTATTTCTGTAGAAAACAGAAAATGTGGCACAAGGCCGAAATGGGGAGGTGGAACAGGTCGGTCTTCTGTCTTAACTTTAAGCTTAGCCAGCCACAAACGCTGACCCAATCATACTAACAATATTCCTTACACCAAAACAACACAGAAAACGAGGCAATAAATTGCCCAGTATTTATAGTGTAGGGAGAGCGACCCCTAGTGAACAATTAGGGAATTAAGGCGACGCTAGCTCCGACAATGTGACGATGGACCGGTCTCCCATTGGTTGATCGGGCCACCCATACAAAAAGTGTAGCACGTTGAGAAGCTCTTTCTTTCAGAAGACCTCGCCAAGCATCACACGTTTGGTGTTTCCTGTCCAGACTTGATCTGTGACAGCAGCAATAAGACCAGATCTCTGAGAAACCAGTTTTCCTGTGTTCTACCATTTGGGTAAGTCCGTCAGTCATTACCTTCATGTTAGGGAAGGACATGTGTATATTGTATATTAGAAATCTCATGCTTATACTCCTTTATGAATGTGAGACTTGGACACTTCTGGTTGAGGCAGGAAAAAGGATGCAAGCATTTATGAATAAATGCAAGAAAAGGCTCCTCTGAATCTCCTACTGGGAACACAAAACAAATGACTATGTATGGAGCAAGGTCAACAGTCTTGAGGGCCAACAGGAATCTTTTCTCGCCACTATCAAATATCAGAAAATATCATGGCTTGGCCATATGCATAACAGCCTCTGCAAGACCATCATGCAAGGCATTATTGGTGGGGGTGGCAATGGGTGGGGATAGCAATGAAAAAGCTAGTCAGACAACATCAAAGAGTGAATAGACATGACAATATTGGAACTCCTGAGATTCACCATCAACAGACCATCCTGAAGTAGGCTGTCTGTTTCTTCTGCCCTCAGGTTTCCCCTCCCCCACGAATGAAGCAGTCAAGGGACTCATAAATAAAAAGTATTTAATATTTTTGTTGTAAATTTTCAAAGAACAAAGAAAATGTATAAATTCACTTTCATATGTTTAGGTTTTATTAAAATTCTAATCATTGCTTTTTAAAGCAATAAACATTGCAGAGGGAGTGAAGGTAGTTAAAATAATAGCAATGTCAAGTGAGAAACTGTCTTCTTGACACAACATATTTTTGCAAACACAAAAGTTAAAGATTTGCTTATTTATAAGAACTAGTTTATATTTACAAGAATATAAAAATATGTGAACAAACTATAATGAAATACTTCTTCTATAGTTCATTGATATTTTAATAAAATAATGAATAAAAACTTGTTTGCATATATAAGATGATAAATAATAAATATTGCATTGTAGTTGGTTTATATATTATAATTTCTTTTACATTTTTTAATAAAATAGATTTCTTTTCGAATTTATATAAAGGTAAATAATAAATCATTATAAAAGGTAAATCATTAATATCGCTTTGTATTTGGTTCACATATTTTTGTAATCTTGTAAATAAACATTGCCAAAGGAATGAAAGTAGTAAAAAATAATAGCAGTGTCAAGGAAAAAACTGTCCTTTTGTTTTTTTGCAGACATAATAGTTAAAGTTTGCCATCATTTTGATGTGTATTTTCTCCCTATCCTCTATATTTTATATAAGACTGATTCCGCAAATATTATAATCTGAATAAATTATTATTAATCTGAATAAAGCCTCTTTCTGGATGAAACATCATTTGGAAGGTTTTTTTCTCCATTTTGTTATTCACATCATGTAAGGGACTCTAGCTTCCCTGCAGTTATAACACTCATTCACTCATCTTGTATATATATATCTTAACTTCAGCTGGGTTGACTTATATCAATGAAACACTTTGAGGACCAATTATACACTTGGTGGCTAAGGAGTTACCTTGTAGGTTAATCTACTGATAATCTTTTGATATTCTGATATGATTTTTACTCAAAGATCATTTTGGTATCTTATAGTATGAACCCACTGCATAGTGAGGTCACCACAGATCAATTCCTTTTAGATTGTTGTTTTTAGTGTTTTGCTGGTGGTTGTTTTTGGCTTGTTTTTGACAGTGAAGGTATTTGCTGCTAATCCCCTTCAGAGTAAAGGGAAGGTGATGTTGCAGTCAAGGTCAAAGGAGAAAAAACAAAGGCCACTGAAACTTTGCTGTTGTATGAAATAAACAACATCTAATAATTTGAATATAACTTAATGACATCAGTGGTAACAATTAAGCGAAAGAGAAAAGATGTTCTTAGAAGGGCTAAAGAGATTTCATAGAATGTCTATTGCAATAAAACTTGAGAAAGCAAATGTCTTTAGTAACCCTCATTTCAATTTCAAACATTTTCTTGAATTTCATTGGTTGTTAAATAAAAATAAGTTTCCATAAGAAAACAGTCAAAATTTGTGCAAAAATAGGCTCAACTGACACAAAAATTTTTCTCAAATTCATCCCTAATTTAAATGTTTCCAGAAATCCTATTGGCTAAAAAATAAAACATTCGCCCACACATTTCTCGCAACAGCTACCAAGCATCCAATTTTGTTGTTAAGAAAACTATAAATAGAAACAGCAAACAAATTTTCATTGCATTTGAGACTCACACACGCGAAAGATACACACCAGAATTATGTGCCGCCAAAGAAGCAAACTTCCTTTATGAGAAATTAGAAAAATTTACACAACAAACTTTTTCACTCAATATCTTTCATAGAAAATCTTTTGTCTAAGTTAAATTCAACCTTTTTAATCAAAAGCAAACAACTTTTTAGACATTGAACATTTCCGAAAAAACAAAGATCTTTTTCTCTAAAATATACGTTTGCACACATCATTACAAACAAAGAAATTGTAAATTGTGTATATAAAATTTAATCTGTTGTTTCAAACATGTATTTTTTGTCGTGATTGAATATCGTTACCATTTGGCCATTTCTTATAATTTATGTTTATGGATATTGCATATTTTATTTAGAGCACAATCTTAAATATTCACACAACCTTCTTAGATGCACTACATGTCCATATATGTACATATGTGTGAGTGTATGCATAGTAAAGGGTGTTTCAATAGTCTGTATCACATTACAACATTGTATACCTTAATAACTATTGAGGATAACAAAACACAATTTATATTTCCTGAAATCTAATATTTCCACATTTCTATACAGGTTTTTACAGGTATTCAATGTGAGCATTGCGGGTTACACAACACATATCCAAATGATAATCTAATTCTTGCCAAAGATGACAAAGTGTGTTGTCGATGGTTGACAGGGCTTTAGTTATTCACATCTTCAGATCATCCACATCTCTGGGAAGGGGAGGTATGTACACGAGTCCTTTCACATACCCCCAGAGGAAGAAGTCACATGGCATGAGGTCTGGAGACCTAGGTGGCCATTGCAGGAACATGAGATTAGGGAAGTGTTGAGATGTTGAGTGTTTCCACGTGAGTATATGGTAATAACGAACAAACACAGTCGTAGGGAAAAATACTGGTATATTCAGAGAGGTATTTACATCAGAGAGATTAGTAGTAGAACGAACGTAGGTTAGTAGTAACAATAAGTAATAGTAATAAAGTCCAACGGTATCTTCCGGTCGAGAAACGGAAGTGTAACTGATCACTACAGAAGTCTCCCTCTGCACTGCACTGCACTACACTGCTACACTCCTCACAGTCTCTAGAACTACTGTTCTATTTATAATAATAGGATCAGTCTATTGTGGTTGTGAAGGTGGGTGCGCCCCAACAGGAAGCTACACCACAGTCATGGGAATGTGACTGAAGCTGAGATGTCAGGTTTTATCAAGAATCACTGAATATATAGCAGGGGAATCAGACCAGATGCACCAGAAATAGCCAATGTGCATGAGCATATATATGTATGGAAAGAAGGAGAACCTCTCTCTCATATTTGGTGATTAGAGCAAAAATTTTATTGTGTTTGTGTTGCTCTGACTGGGAGCTTGAATGTGGCATTTTTCATTTTCTGTGTATGTTTGCTGTTCCTCCCCAAGTGGATTCGAGTGTGGTCTTATATAGGTCGGAAAATAAAGAATGTCTATAAATCCTATTTCATTTGTTTGGGTTTTATTAAAATTCTTATCACCGCTTTTTAAAACAATAAACATTGCCAAGGGAGTCAAAAGTGTGCACAGTAATAACAGTGTAAAGGAAATAATCATCCTTTTGACAGTGGGTTTTTTTTTTTTGCCCCTCATTTTTCCCAGGTCGTCCTTAACATATTTCAGTTTGGTTTGGAGGTGTCTTTTCTGCTAGAGTGGAGATTTACTTGGTCTGTGACATTATAGTTCATTCCTATGCAGGGCTCTAGAATTCTTTGGGAAGCGTCAATCAACATCTCCAGTTGCCTTGATCTATCCACTTCCCTTCTCCACATCCTTTCATCTTTCATTCCTATCTGCTCTCGCTCCAAATCTTCTGTAACCCCCTTGCCTTGACCGACCCACTGTCTTTCTCTTTCTCCACATCCTCTCCTTTACCACTCCTATCTGCTCTTCCTCCAACCCTTCTATAATCCCTTGCGTGATAGTGGCCTCCAACCTTGCTTGGGGTGATACGCTTAAAAAAAAAAAAAAAAAAAAAAATTCAGCTTGGAACTTGGCTAATTCATTCACTAGGGTCTTGGCAGTTGTTTTAGGATCTTTATATATATATCTTTTTTTTCCTGAGTCTTTAAATTTTTTAAATTCCAACTTCATTTATTCTGTAAAGGGGAAACTCTTTGGAATTCTTCATAGTACTTCTCACTTCAATTCTTGACACTTGAAAATACTTTGATAACTTTCCTTTGCCTGATTTGTGAGCATCAACATTTATTTTTCTTAAGTTTAAATTTCTTTTTTGATTGGTTTGGTTTGTTTAACAGCATATCAACTCCTTATGGAACATTTAATGCCGAAACTTAATTTCCTTGGGAGCTTTGGTAATTTGGTTTTTACCGTTAAAATCTATTGCTGGAAATATATTTTTTTTTTACTACTGAAATCTATTGCTGGAACATTTTACTATAAAAATGTATTTTTATCATGTTTTGACCCCAGTTTGGAGGTTTATTATTTGCCCATAGCTGGGACCCTAACAGGTGCTATCACCTGGGTGGACCTGTGAACAACAGCAATTAAGAGGTAGTTCCATGTTCCTCAAAACCTGATCAGAGGCCTTGTTCCGAGATGTAGCCTATAGGTTTTTGTTTTTTTAAATGAAGCACTCAAAAAGGACAACTCCAGTTCTTCTATGTGAATATTTGGAAATTGATGTAATGGAATAACCTGCCACCCCTATGAGTGACTATACTATAGGTAGTAACTACCTATAAGTATCTGTAAGTCAATGGACTACAGAGACTAGCTGAGATCTGTTGAGTATGACTCAGACTTACGCAAGAACTACTGACCTTCCAATAGTAGCACTCACTACTGGATTGACTTGTGACGACCTTGTGTATAACTGTTACATTTATTCTTATTTGTATTGGTTTTTGCAATAAACCATTACTTATTAATCCACCATGTTTGTCAAGTATATATTTGATATATTTAGATGTTGGAGTGTGTAGGATAATGTTTGCGAGAAAGATAAGATCAATATTCGACAGATTATTGCCTTGTCCAAAAAAGAAAATGCATAACAAAGAGAATTTCTGTGCAAAGAAGTGTACGCCTGGTGACAAAGTTTTCTTCAGGAACTACCGAGGTGGAAAATGCTTTTGGGAGGATGGAATTATTTCAAATAGAATTGGAAGAGTATTCTATATGGTGAAAGTAAAAAAATGTGTATGCAAAAGGCACTTAAACCAATTAAGACCAAGATACTCTGAAATTGTTCAACAGGATGACGAAGAAACTCTGATGGATATCCTGTACGACACGTTTGAAATAACACCACCCACTAACATACCAGAATGCATAAATACATCTCTTACAACAGCTTTGCCCATAGGATTGAGATGTTATTCACCTTGAAAGAGTACAAGCAAAAGAAAACCCACAGTGCGGTTAAGTCCAGAACCGAAAAAGAGAAAGTACTAGAAAGCTAAATTTTCTAGAGGAAAATTTCAGCTCGGGGGGGAGGTGATGTAATGGAATAACCTGTCACCCCCATGAGTAACTACACTATAGATAGTAACTTCCCATAAGTATCTGTAAGTCAACAGACTAGAGTCTAGCTGGTATCTGTCGAGTACGTCTCAGACTTACATGAGAACTACTGAACTTTTGTTTAGAAGGTGAAAGGTTAATTTGCTTCAGGAATCTATGCTCGGCAATTTCACAGGTGAAACATTTACTAAATTACTTTAATTAAAAAAACAAGAGAATTCTGATAAAGTTTCCTCTGAATGAGTCAATATTATTAGGTTGGTGCAAAAATAATGTCGTTTTTTGACATTCAACTTCATGTGAGAAAACGACATTATTTTTGCACCAACCTAATACAATTATCAATTGACAGTATTTTATTCAAGTGAACATGCTGAAAGAATAAATCAAATTTAAATGAGGTTTTAAATAAATTCTTTTATCTGAAAGAGGGTCCATGGATGTAAAGACCAACATCAGATTGAATAATTACTGACTGATTTCATCATTGTGATATTTTTGCATTATATCAAGTATTAAGAATATAGTAACTTGGGTCTGCAAATTGAAGGATAGAGTTATCAATGATAAAGTTCTGGCTTTGAGTTCATGGTTATCTCCCTTTAACCCTCACTCTTGACCTTCGTTGCTATAGGGCTGCTTGCACCTTTTTAATACTGACAAATATCAAACCTGAAAGAGAGGCTTCTTTGTGTCTGTGTGGATGAGGAGAGTTTATCTCAAATCAGTCCTAATCTAAAGGAGATTACTCGTCAAATGCAAGCTCATACCTTTTATTAAATTTGTGTACTTTAGTCTTATTATAAGTTACTAGTGTTATATATTATATTTAACACACTATTAGTCATTTTTTTATTTTTAAGTGTACTTTTTATCACATAAAATTTGGTGAGGCACGAGCAAATTTTAATTCCAAAAATGCGGCCCAGGGGGAAAAAAAAAGTAGGGAACCACTCCTTTAGAATAAACAACATTTATTAGGTTCACTAAGAACAGAAGTCAGATTTTTGTCAACATTAAGTTTATTAAACAAGACACTTACTGTTTTATTCCCCTGTGCAAAGCAAAGAAGATAAAAATCAAAAGTCACAAAATTCGAGCACATTTGATTAACATCTTCTGACTTAAAGCTCTTAACAGAAATAGAAGTGAAACTCTAGCTGAAATGGTGATCACAATAGAAAGCATTCACAAAATGCATGGCTGACAAAACTTTCATCTAACATAGAAATTGAACTGAAAGAGTTTCCTCCTTGAAAAGAAAAAAATATCCCAGGAAATAAAAAAAACTGATTGAAATAGAAAATAATTTCTTGTTTTATTCGTCAGCTGATGAATAAAATGTAAATCTGCATGAATGCAAAAAGCATTTTTGCAATATTAAGCTTCTTTTTTTTTTTTTAATAATATTTATTTTAACATGAATTTTAAATCAATCACTGCCCAGGAAATGTTTTATTTTTTAATATAATTACTTTTAATTTGTCCAGAAATTTAAAATTTCTGTCTATTTTTCATTTATTTTAATGTTAATGTGTTTAGGTCAACCCATTCTTTGTTATGTTACAAGAATTTGGAATAAACAAATTTAGATTTGGTTGAAACTTTAATTTATACATCTTCATTCTTTTCCATACCTTTTTAAAGTTGATAAAAAGCAACAAAAGTAAATTAACAATAATTGGTGAAAATAAATGCAATGGCAAATTAAATACTTAAAATATTTTGTCGATTTTTTCTTCAGATAAATGGAAGTTTTTTATTACTTATTTACATGACAATAATATTTCCCGGTCACAACATTTTCCATTTGTGCTATTAAAGATGATACACACATGGATTGTTTATTTTAATGCAAACGCTTTGTAAAAAACAATCCATACACTGTACAGAAAAATATGATTGTTGATGATATTTTAAGCATGAAACCTTTGGAAATACTGAGACGTAAAAAAAATGATTGTATCCGCAAGTGTTTTTTCAAATTTGAAATTGCTAGAAATGCTGAACCCTATACTTGAAAAGTATAGATATCCTTCATGTATGTATTTCCATAGGCATTTTTAATTTTGGGCAAATATTAATTTACAGAGAATGGTTCTTCTCGAGTGTATGTATTAATTTATATGTTTAACATGCAACTTCCTAAAAATGCTAATCCATACACTTATGGAGAATTGGGTTTCTCTCCAATGTGTGTTGGCATATGTTTTTTTAAGCGAGAACTTTCTGAAAATGCTGCTCCACACACTTGACAAGAAAATGGTTTTTCTCCTGTGTGTATTCGCATATGTACTTTTACACTGGAACGCTGTGAAAATGCTGATCCACACACATCACAAGAATATGGTTTATCTCCAGTGTGTGTTTGCATATGTCTTTTCAAATGGGAAATTCCAGAAAATGCTGATTCACATACTTGACAAGAAAATGGTTTCTCACCAGTGTGTATTCGCGTGTGGCTTTTTAAATAAGCCTTCTGTGAAAATGATGACCCACACAACTGGCAAGTAAATGGTTTCTCTCCAGTGTGTATTCTCATATGATTTCTTAAACTGGATCTCAATGAAAATGCTGCTACACACACATTACAAGAAAATGGTTTTTCCCCTGTGTGTTTTAGCATATGGTTTCTTAAAGTGGAATTGTGTGAAAATGCTGATCTACACACTTGACAAGAATATGGTTTTTCTCCTGTATGTATTCTCATGTGATTTCTTAAACTAGCTCTCACTGAAAATGCTGATCCACACACTTGACAAGAAAATGGTTTCTCACCTGTATGCATTCTCATATGGTTTTTTAAATCTGAACTTGTTGAAAATGTTGATCCACACAGTGGACAAGGAAATGGTTTCTCTCCAGTATGTATTCTCATATGGTTTTTTAAACTTGAACTCTGTGAAAATGCTGATCCACACACTTGACAAGAAAATGGTTTTTCTCCTGTGTGTATCCTCATGTGCTTTTTTAAATCTGAATTTGCTGAAAATGCTGTTCCACAAACTTGACAAGCAAATGGCTTTTCACCTGTGTGTATTTGCATGTGGCTTTTTAGATGAGAGCTTATTGAAAATGTTGATCCACACAAGGTACAAGGATAAGGTTTCTCTCCACTGTGTTTCTGCATATGTAATTTTAAATATGAATTGCGTGAAAATGCTGCTGCACAGACTTCACAAGAATAAGGTTTTTCTCCTGTGTGTATTCGCATGTGGTTTTTGAAACTGGAACTCACTGAAAATGCTGCTCCGCACACTTGACAGGCAAAAGGTTTCTCTCCTGTGTGTATTCGCATATGATTTTTTAAAATAGAACGGTCTGAAAATGCTGATCCACACACTTCACAAGAAAATGGTTTCTCTCCTGTGTGAATGCGCATGTGGATTTTTAAACTATATTTTACTGAAAATGCTGCTCCACACACTGTGCAAGAAAAAGGTTTCTCTCCTGTATGTATTCGCATATGTTTTTTTAAATATGAATTCACTGAAAATGCTGATCCACATACTGTACAAGGATAACGTTTCTCTCCATTGTGTGTCTGCATGGATACTTTTAAATCTGAATTCTTTCAAAATGTTTATCCACACACTTCACAAGAATACAGTATGCTCTTTAAGGTGTACTATGAAATATGAATTCTGTAAAAATGTTGAGATATATACTTTGCAAGTATGAGTTCCCTTTATGTGAAAATTTAAACAGGAAACGTATCAAATTCTCGGTTGACAACCTTTGCAAGAATATGTTTTCTCCTCAGCATATGTCTGCTTGTAACTTCAAATTTGAAAATTGTCCATCTCACCCTCAATGGAGATCTGTGAATGAAGAAAACAGAAAATTCACACATTAATAACAACAAAGATAAAATATTTACAACTTAATTTGTATTTAAGTGAACTGTAATGTAATATAGAAATAATGTTCAATAATATTTTTTATTTATTTTGCCCATCATTTTAACGAACATCATTAACAAACCTACCATTTATAAACAATTAAACCTCTTTTTTGTATGCTTGTTGCCATAAACACAATGCTTTGGCGGACATGTTATTCTACTCCCATGGTTCTCAATGTGGAACACATGCCTCACATTGGAGCAATTTGATTTGTTGTGTGTGTGTGGGGAGGGGCAATTTGAGGATGAGTTATTAATAGTGAATTTTTTCTAATGCATCTGTGAGTATAAGTATGTGTGAGTTAATACATACGGTGTACATACAGTATGCACACACAAAAAAGTTTGAGTGTGTTTATGTACATGTGCAATGATGTATGCAGATTGCTTATTTACAAGAATAATTTTGTATTTACAACATTCTAAAAACTAATATGATTAAAACTAATGCAATGCAATATTTTATCATTTACCAATTTATAAAGAAATAAATATGAAAACTATTTTTACATATAAATTTATAAACATTTACTAAATTATTAAAATATGTCAACTATAAGGAAATCCTTATTATTTACCATTTTATAAAGCTTGAATCCATTAGAAATTAGCAGATGTTTTGCCAACCATTCCAATAAATAATAGTGTAAATAATCTAATAGTGTTTATTATTTTTTGTTGTCAATTCTTAAGGACAAAAAATGTATAAATTAACTGTCATATGTTCAGATTTTATTCCAATTTTAATCATTGCTTTTTAAAACAATAAATATTGCTGACGATTGAAGGTAGTTAAAAAGGCAATATCATGGGAAAAACTATCTTTTCGACACTGTTTTATTGCAGGCATGTTTATCCATGTTTGCTAATTATTACTAACATTATCATAATATTCTTTTTGTTTTGAGTATAAATTAATGATTACTGCTAAGCATTTCCAATGTTCAGTATAAATTATCATAGTTTTTTGAAAAGTAACACTGAGGAGAAAAAACACACTTATCAATACTAATGCGAATTTTATCAGTTTAAAGAAATTTGTTTTATTAAGATAACCAAGAATTATTAAATCCTGAGAAACAAGGAAAAATAAGGGTTAAAGATTTAATATTTAACTGCTTTATTTCAGTTACATTTAAGGAATTATTTTCCAAATATATTAACTGGAGCAAGAAATGGCGTGTTAATGTTAACACCTCCAAAATGAAACTGTTCTCTTTAAATCATCCTCTGACAACCTTTCTTGACTTTCATCAGAATGGCTGATGCTAAACTCCAAGAGAGTAACTTCTTCCACTGACAGGAAGTAGAAATATTATATTTAATCAACTGCTAGATCTGCTGTGAGGAAAGCTAGTTCATTTTCTCATTTTAGACAATTTTTCTTGCCAGAATCTATCTTACACCTTTATAAGTTTACCACTCATCTTTGCATTGAATATTACTACCATATTAGGTCTGGTGCTTTTGTTATGTATCTAGAGATTCTTGACAAAATTCAAAGGAAAATCTGCAATGTTATTGGTCCTGGCCTGATATCTTGGCTTCTGTCACTTTCCTATACATTTTCAGTGTTTTTCTATAAATATTTTCATGATAATTGTTCTGATGAGCTTTCTTTTTTGGTACCTTGACTTTACAAATTTAAGCATCATACTAGATCTCATTTTACTGCTGAAATTGATAGATGCAACTGTCAGTTCTATGCTAACAGTTTCTTCTCTCACACTTCTCACTTGTGGAACTCTTTTTTGGCGTCTTGCTTTCCTGTTAACTATGATCTTCAAAAATTTAAATGCAATGAAAATTATCATCTGTTTGCTTGAACCCTGTTATTTTATTGTCCTCTCTCCTCAATAATGTTTTTCTCAGATTTTTTCACTCTCAGTAACACCTTGCATCTTAGTGGCTTTATCACCTTGCTTGGGGGTGAAATGATGAAAAAACAAAACAAATGATGAATTTATATACAATATTACATTGCAATTTCTACTTTTGTCACAAAAATAATTTCTGCATAGTAATGCAACCATATTGTATGCATCATGTTCTTTCTGCTGCTTAAAGTTGTTTTCACATCCTTTCTAAAAATAACCACAATTTTTATGAGCTGAATAAACAATAGAGAAATTGTGTAGATTGAATACGAATTAATCAACATGGGAAGACATTTCAGATACGAACTCTCACATCAAGAATGGGAGGGGGCTGTCTGGCTATTAAATTTTGATCTATTCCAAGCTTTCCACTCTTATTCCAGACCCCTGTTTTATTTCTATCTTTTTCAAACTATTTATTCCAATCTCCTCTTTCACCCCCAATTTTGTTCTGAATTTTGAATTAATTTTTAAACTTAATCTTTTATTTCAACATATGCTTCTATTCATGACTTAAGAATAAGTTGTAAAAGATATACCTCTTTAAATCTAAAGTTGTTTTCTGCTCAAGATTATAAAAAATATACTTGAAAATATTTGTCTATATTTCTATATTGTAACTATTTACACTATCTACATTTTTGGACTGTTGTCCTCATCTTTTATCTACTTAAAATCTTCAAAAATTTAAATGCATCATCTGTCTCCTTGAACCCCATTATATAGCCCAGTGGATAAAAGCATAGGTTGAAGTATTCCAAAAGTAACTTGACCTAAAGAGTTGTGAGTTCAATACCTGGCCACAGCAGAGGTGAATAAAAACTTGGAGAGTTGAGTTATTAAAGGGAACTGAAATTGAGATATCCAGAAAAGGCATGGCACATGGAACAAGAAGAATCTACCCCTGTAGAATAAATAAAATTTCCAGTTCAAAATTCCAGTGTATATCAGATGAAGAAAGACAGAGCATACAATGGCTAAAATGTTTGTGGATATGGCAATAAAGATAAGACAACATTCACAACAATGTAGTGTAAATTGGAAATATTTATTTTCTAAAACATCTGAAATATTGAAACTGGGTCTGATGCAAAATTACCATTTTTTTTCAATAATTTAAAATTTGTTCAAAACTTATTGTTTTCAGGAATAACCTGGTTGAAAGATTGTTACATTAATTTCTTTATTTTTAACATTTCAAGTTAGTGTCTGAAGTGTTTCCTTGACAATTTCATCAAATTCAGCATTAAATTGTATTGTGATGAAAAATAATTTAGTGACTACATTTGTTTTAAATCAATTCACCCCAAGCAAGATGACAATGCTGCTAATATGCATGGGGCCACTGGAAGTGAAAGACAATGAAAAGACTTCAGAAGGAACTGGAAGCCTAATCCTAAACAAGGGATAGAACTCTACTCCTGTTCAAAAGACCAGGGACGAGCTTGAAACAGGAGATAGGTGAACCTATCTGCTCCTAATGAGTAGATGAAAAAATAAATAATTAGGAAATAAAATTTCAGGTGGAAACATTACAAGTACAGAGTTGAAGGAAACTTTAGAAGGAACTGGAAACACAATCCTAAACAGGAAACAAGGGATAAACCTCTACTCTTGTTCAAAAGACTAAAGAGTATGAACTGGGCAATAGATGAAACTATCTACTACTTAACTGAGTTATCAAAAAAAATTATTTTATGATTAAATACAATAAAAAATAATGGCTACATTTTTAATGTTGGCAGATTTTGAAACTATCAACACAGTTGATAGTGGAATGAAACATTTCCTTCAATTGACCAAAACAATTTTCTTCTATGGTGAAATTAAACAATTTCTGAAAGTAGTATGCTTCTAAGTAAAAAAAAAACAAACTGTTGATTAAATAATTGATCAGTCAAGTAAATTTGACAAAAAACCAACAATTGGTTCAATTTTCAGAAATGTAAAAGTACTAAACATTAAAATATAGGCAATGTTCAGCCTTCATGCATGCAAAAAAAATGACACAGCAAAAGTACAGTTATTCCCTTGACACCACTATTAGTGTATACACTTTTTACTCCCTAAGCAATGTTTATTTACAATATTATAAAAATATGTGAACCAAGTATAATGCAATATTTATTATTTATCTTTCTGTTCAAAAATGTTTTAAAAATTACAAAATTATCAAAGTATATAAACCATCTACAATGCAATATTTATTATTTACTATTTTATAAATAACTATGAAAACAAGTTTTTGTTTATTATTTTATAAAAATAGCAATGAAAAAGTATTTCAGTTTAGTTGGCTCACATATTTTTATAATCTTGTAAATATAAAATTGTTCTTGTAAATAAGCAATCTAAAAAAATAGTTTTTAACATCTTTGATGTCAGTTCTCAATAATAAAGAAAATGTATAAATCCATTTTCATATGTCTGGCTTTTATTAAAACTCTAACCACCACTTTTCAAAATGATAAACATAGACAAGGGAGTCAAAAGTGTATACAGTAATAGCAGTGTTAAGGGAATAATCATTCTTTTGACACAGTATTTTTACAGGCATGATGTTTAAACATTACCAAAATGTGATTATCATTGTTATATATTTATAGACCTGTAAGCTGTATAAGAGGCACAGTGGAGTAATGGATAGCATCCCGGATTGAGGAATCAGAGAGCTGAGTTCAAATTCCTGTCGGATCCATTGCGTTCACATGTGCTAATACTCTTGGGAAAGGTATGAATCCTCTTCTTCTCACCCCACCAGCTATGGGTAAATAGTAGAACAGACTGGGTTCTATAGCCATGAATGGCAACTAGTCTACCACAGAAAGAAATGGCAACCTACTGTAAGAAAAAATCTGCCTCCTCAGTCGTGTATTGAAAGATGCATGATCACCTAAGTGTGTATCACACATGGCACATAACTCAAGCTGCATAGACAAAATTTTGTTATTAACAATTTCCTATTCAAATACTTTTCAGACAACTTTTCGGTACTCTTTAAATAGACTGGTCCGCTCATTTTTAGGGAAATAGTTTTTGTAAGTCTTCCTTAAGCTGCAACACTTCAGTAATCAGAATTTTAAAAAATTTAAAAGTTTATACATTATTTTAATAAATTATTTTTAACAAATAAAAAATAATTTTTTTTCCCTTAAGACTGGTGTCCATAATATATTTTATTCATAAAAAGGGCAATTCCATATCAAATCATCCAGACCATGTCATCCTTACCTCATGGATTTTCTTAAAAATTTTAACCAGTGGTTGGTATTAAAACAAGACTATCCTGAAAATCTGAGCCTCTAAGTCCAAGTGATTCAGAAAATATGCCATTTTTAATATTGCGTGAAATGTGATTTGTGAGAAAACCATGGCATTACAAAATCCCATTCAGTTATGCTAGAGGCATGAGAATTTGCACAGGAAAGCTTTTGAGAACAAGGAATCCCAAAATGCCAAAATTTCCTCAAATTGTTGTATAGCTCAAAAATGACTGATTTCTAGGTGTTTTTGACATCATTTTTGGATTCCTCACCCTCAAAAACTTTCTTGTGCATATTTTCATGGCTCTAGCGTGTCTGGATGGGATTTTATTGAAGAAAAAGGGATTTTGTAATGCCACAGTTTTCTTGTAAATCGCCTTTCATGCGTAATATTAAAAATGGCATATTTTCTGAACCACTTGAACTTAGAGGCTCAAATTTTCAGGATTATCTTGTTTTAATGATACCTACCACTGGTTAAAATTTTAAGAAAATCCGTGAGGTAAGGGTGAAAAGTTTTCATTTTTCTGGATGATTTGATATGGAATTACCTAAAAGCAGTTACAAGCTTTTTTTCATTAAATAATGTCTTAGGTGGAGTAATGGGTAGTGGCTCAGATTGAGAAATTGGAGAGCCAAGTTCGAATTCCAGTTGAATCCATTACATTCATTTATGTGCTAATACCCTTGGGGAAGATATGAATCCTCTTCTTCTCCCTCCAGCTATGGGTAAATAGCAGGATAGAGTAGGTTCTGTAGTCTTGGATGGCAACTGGTCTACTGCAGAAAGAAATGGCAACATACTGCAGGGAAAAAAATCTGCCTTGTCAGTCATGTATCAAAAGATACATGATTGTGTTAGTGTTTATCACACATGGCACATGACTGACTGATAGTAATAGAAGATAGAATAGAAATGGTGATCAGTTAGATGGCACGCTAATTCCCATATATACATTTCCTTTACTATCACGTGGTCTACTCATTTATAATTTTTTTTATTTATTTATACTTTATAATTAATTCAAGAGAATGACATTATTTCATTACTAAATTATAATTACTTCACTGTATTTTTTAACCAAATAACAAAATCAAACGAGGAGTGAAAGCTTGTTTCTCCTGACAAGAAATGAGATTATTTCATGAGCAATTTTTTTTTTTTTTCAATGTATAGTGGCTCAGATTGAGGAATCGGAGAGCTGAGTTTGAATTCCAGTCGTTCTAATCCACTTCTTCTACCCACCTATCTATGGGTAAATAGCAGGACAGACAGGGTTCTATAGCCTTGGATGGCAACTAGTCTACTGCAGAAAGAAATGGCAACCTACTGCGGGAAAAAATCTGCCTCGTCAGACATGTATTGAAAAAAAAAAAAAATTGATGATTTAAATTCTTAGAGAACCTGTCCTTATAACTAATGTAAACGTTAAGCTTAACAAAAATGAATTTCCCCCCAAAATCATAAACAGAAAAAATACAGAGTGAAATCCTGTTGAACTAATTTAATTCTATTCTTATCCTTCAAATTTATTAGGTGCCTTAAAAAAACAGTGATTCTTGAGGTTTAAAATGCATTTTAAGATTTTTTCTTGATGTTTTTTTTATTTTAGTTTTAATTGAAAGCTAATAGATTAAATTGCAAGAATTTCCAAATCAATGTATTTATCACCGAAAAAACAAAAACAAAAAAAAAAAACAACTAATTAATTAATTTATGATCATGCAAGGAAAACAAGATTTTTAACCAAAATTTCGAACGTTCTAAGAAGGATTAAAAAATAATTTTTACATAAAAAATCCTCTTAAATAATAACAAAGATTTTTGATGGTAAAACTTTGTTTTTATTAGGCCTGCAGCATTTTTTTCATTTTTAGCGAATTTTTGAAGATACGGATAATTTTGTCTATAGAGTGTTGCAAAAGTCGCATTACCATTGATAACCTTGTAAAATTTATATTTATTTACCAAGTGGAACCGTATTTCTTTATGTGACAATATTATTAAGAAATTTTATTGGTCGAATTATGGAAGATGGTGTCATGCAAATTTTCCCTGATTGCTATTTCACTGCCGCGTGATTTTTGGAACACCCTGTAGCTCACTTAAAAATGTAAAAAGAAACGAAAGAAAATCATTGATTCATTAAATTAAAAGAAATCATAGCAATTAGAAAGGATTGACAAAAGAAATAAAATTAATTAAATTTAAATATTAAAAAATAGTTAGATAGTTTGGTTAAATGCAGTGGAGAACTTGGGGAGGGGAATTAAATTAACAGGAGATAAAACTGACATCCATTTAGACATGGCACGTGGAACTAGAACAGTCTACCCCAGCGAGGAAATAAAGGGTTCAGTTCGACATTCCAACCACCTGAAGAAGGCCGGAGCGTACAACAGCCGAAACGTTGTAATAAATATGGCAACAAAGATGAGGACAATAATAGTCCGAGTAAATAATAGTGTACATAACTCATATCAGAAATATACAGACAAAAAATAGTTAAAATCATTTTTTTTCTCAATCAAACTATAAAAAAAAAATTCGCTTAAATAACAGCACATTATTTTAAAATTTGACAGGAAAAAAAAATCTTTTCACAAATTTTAAAATCGTGAATAAAAAAAAATTCGGCAAATTGTTTACGAATAAAAAAGAAATTGAAAATTAACGTTATACTTACTTTCTGTCTTTTTTATTTATTTATCCTCATTTGGAAGAAAGTAGATATTTATTTAGAGAATATGGGGGGAAATGGAAAGCATTTATTTTAAAATAAACAAATGTTTTCTCTTGTTAAACTTTAAAAACAGACGTATTATTCGTCTTCTCGCAAATTAAAAATGTTTTCTAAAGAGCGAAATTCAAGGGAGATAATTAAAATCCAAACATTTCGCTTTTGGGCACTTCGACGTAGTGTTGTAAAAATATGGTTAGTAAGCTTGTTTCGCTAGATCAATTACGACTGAGTAGTGACTTCGATACTCACTGGGTACCCATACTCTCAGCCTAGTGCTACATCTACGCTTAGAAAATCACTATTTCGTTTATTTATCACGAATAATATTGTCTTCATTACAGTGTTGTCCTCAAGATTTTTTGTTCGTTTTTTTTAGTACAGGGTGCGGCTGGTATTTGAGGACAGATTTTATGGATTAGTAAAAAACTTGCTGAACAAATGAATATAATTATATATTTGATTACAAACAAGTAAACATGAAATTTAGCTAACTATTATTTAATAATTTTATCAGCACTAGCATCAATAACTGCCTACACGATGTCAAAATCGGCTGCAAGTTCTGATGAATTGGTCCTTATTTATGTCAGACATTACTCGAACTATTGCAGCTTTAAGAGGGTCTTTGGTGTTATGAGGCTGTTTATTAACCTCCTTCTCAACAATGCACATAATAGTCTACTGGATTGAGATCTGGAGAGTTAGAAGGCCAAATTTTGGGTGTGATGTGGTCGTACAAATGGTCAGCCATCCATTCTTGCAACTCTGAGAAAACGTGCAATATGCAAATGGCTATGATCAGCCTTTAATGCCACAATCACAGAATGCCTTTTCATTTCATTTGTTATCATAAGGTTTGCCATTCTTGATTTCTGAAAAATAAAAGCATTAAAAGTTAGTGGGAAGCAGTATTAATCTTAAATCTGTATGTCCTCAAATACCAGCCACACCCTGTATATAGAATTCTTTACTAGGGCCTCCAAGAGAAATTTTGCAAAGCGGTACAATACCCCTTTGGGCCCCAAGGCAGGCAAAGACTTTTCTCAAAATTGATGATTCAATGTCCAGTACTGTATGATGATTCAATGACATTTATGCTAATTAACACAAATATGCATCTATGTTGGGCTGTAGGTAGATACACCTTGGAGTTATCATATGTTTACAACTAAGCCTATAATCCACCCTGCCGATTAGGGCTTTAGAATATGTCGACAGCACCTCTTCAGAGACTCCCCTCCCCAATGAGGCTTCCTGAGTATGAGAATCTACATCTGGCAGCAAGGTCTCTGATCAGGAGTTTTTGAGAAGCATGGAACCACCTCTTAATTGCTAGTGTTCCCAAGTCCACCCTGACCTGGGGTGGAGTGGTAGCACCTGGGCAAACAGTTAACCCCCAAATGGGGTCAAAACACTAAGAAAGTGTATAAATAGGTTATGATAGTAAAAATACCAGCAATACGTTTTTGAAAAAAATTATTACCAGCAATACACTTTCAGAAAAAAAAAAAATTCTTATTGTCAGCAATATATTTAAAAAAAAAAAAAATTATTACCAGAAATATGTTTAATACATTTAAAAAAAAAAAAAAATTACCAGCAATACATGTTTTTTAAAAAAAAAATATTATTACCAGCAATAAAAATTTTGTCAGCATTAAATAATCCATTGAGGTTGATATACCGTAAAACAAAACAAACCAAACTAATAATGAATAATAAAAAGAATTAAGTATGGTGTGATAAGTATAATGATGTTTTAGTATGTAAAGCCAAAGTACCTAAAATTCAATAAAACATTAGCTAATTTTTACAATTATTGGATAGTTAAAAATTATATCAAAAAGGCACTCATGTTATATTTCTCAAGTAACTTTTACAGAGATGTTCTATGTAGGAAAAATTAAATAAACAACCAGTTGTCAGTCAAGCTGTGAACATCTTAAATAAACACCTACCTCGGTATGTTGGGCTCGGGGTAGTAGAAAGTGCTTATTCTTAAGGGGGATGGGTGTTGCACAATTGCTGTAGAGTCATTCTTAGTTCTTGGGCACTAGAACAAAGTACTGGCCCTTCTCATAGGTCATGTCCCTTGCCAAATATGTTACCTGATGCCTGAGATAAAGGAATGTTTTTCTTAAGTTATTCCACATACTGCATTGAGAGAGTTTTTCCAAGTAACTCAGAATAATTTGTGATTAGTTTTTTTTGTGATCTTTAGTGATGGATTTCCTGGAATTAAAGTGTGTAAGTATTCTTTATAATCCACTGTACTATGAGGGGCAGAGCTGTAACCCAGGCTTACCCAGATTTCTGTTGTTTGAATTTCTTCAATGAGGAGTTATCATAATTTACATTTGGACTTGTCTTTGTTATAATTAAGTTAACAATATATTTTTTAATTTTTAGTTTTGCAGCTGTTGGGGCCCCGTCTTCTTCTGTTGGATTAGGTAACTTTTAATTAAGTACCTCCACAGAAACATGATATATAAGGTTTAAAATGAATTTTTAAAAACAAAGAAACCTTTTATTTTAGATCTAATTTCAAGCTGATAGATTAAATTTAATATTGCCAGTAAGCAAAAAAATACTTTGCTGTATTTCAAAACTAATTTCAATTGATGGGAAGGAGTTTTTCTTTTTGAAATTGCTAAAAATCGCTGATTTTAGTGCCATTTTTAGCCATCTGTCAGCACAATGTAATTCTCTTTATTAAAAATCTTTCAAAAATATAATATACTTTTCTGAAGCTTTATTTGAGGAATATTAGCTGATTTAAAGTTTAATTAATCTGAGTTGGAACAAATATTACTTTTAGTTTTAAATATTGCAGAAATACATCTTTTAACACAGAGGTAGGTGTTTATTTAAGATGTTCACAGCTTGACTGACAACTGGATGTTTATTTAATTTTTTATACATAGAACATCTCTGTAAAAGTTACTGGAGGAATATAACATGAGTGCCTTTTTGATATAATTTTTAACTATCCAATAATCGTAAAAATTAGCTAATATTTTATTGAATTTTAGGTACTTTGGCTTTAAATTTACTATAGTTATCACTCTTATTTTTAGATAATGTTGTGTAAGGACATCTGTATTTATGAAAATTGGCACGTTTATACATACAAAAAATGTTCAAAATTCTTTTTAAAATACTGGTGGTCACTTTTCCATTCATGATTAGTAAATATAGTTTTTACTTAATCACCTAACAGGAACAAATTAACACAAAAATTTAAATGATTTAAATCTCTATATTATAATTAAAATTAAAAATGAAACAATTCTTTATTCACCAAAAAAAACTTTTTCTTAAGACAGTAGTGTCCTTAATATACTTTATTCATCAAAGCAAAAACAGTGGAGTAATGAATAGTGGTTCGGATTGAGGAATTTTGAGAGCTGAGTTCAAATTCCAGTCAATACATTCACTTACATGCTAATACTCTTGAGAAAGGTATGAATCCTCTTCTTCACCCCCCTCAGATATGGGTAAATAGCAGGGCAGACTGGATTCTATAGCCTTGGATGGCAACTGGTCTACTGCAGAGAGAAATGGCAACCTACTGTGGGAAAAAAATCTGCCTTGTCAGTCATGTATCGAAAGATACATGATCACCTAAGCGCGTGTCACGAATGGCACATAACTGACTGACTTAATTTTATTGCATTTTTTATTTTATGATTCAGGGCAGATTTTTGGTAACTGGGTGTCCTGTTTTACAAACAAATTGATGATTTAAATTCTCCAAGAAGTTCTACATATAACTAATATGAACATTAAGTGGTACAAAAATTAAATTTTTGAAATTTCATAAAATTGAATAAGTGGTGGGGGGGCAGATGTAAAAAAAATGATTTTGCCAAGCTTTTCTAAAAAGAAACATTTCTAAAATAATTTAATTCATTTGTGAAAAAGTCCTGAAAATTCCATTAAAATCTGACAATTACTTCATTTTTGCAAAAATTTCCAAATCAATGTCTTTTTCACTGCAAAAAAAGACGCTAAAATTTCCTATACTAATTTATGGTCTGCTCCACTGACACAAGAAAAACAAAATTTTAACTAAAATTTTGAATATTCTGAAAAGAATCAAAAAATTTAATGATCAAAAAATTCTTTCATCTTTCCTCTTAATAATAACATTAAGATTTTGACAATAAAACTTTGTTTTTTATTAAGTTTGAGTCATTTTTTTTCATTATGGTATGTTTATTTTTTAGCAAATCTTAGACTGTACCTACATTACAGTGTTTATGTTCCACTCTCCATTTCTAGGGATACTTCATCAGAAAATGATGTTCTGTTTGCCACTTAGTTGTTATTTTGAAGAATATATTTGATGCTGATCATTTTCTGTTAATATATGTCTGAGGTGCCACATGATTTTTGCATGGTGTAGTAGACCTAAATTAATTTTTTTTTATGATGCATGTATCATGGGAACTGAAATTAAGGTATAGTTCAGTGAAGGTTGGCTTTTACATATATCTTGAAAACATTCTTTGTGCAAGCCATATGTACACCCAGGAATGCCAGATGATTTTTCCTCTCTTTTTTTTCCATAATTAGGGGAAAGAAAATTAAATCAGGCATGGCTGATCACATATAGGGAAAAAAAAGTGTGATCACCAATTCCTATGTTGTCATTGTAAGTGCCTGCTTAAATCAGGATTGTCATCCTCTTTCCTTATTCCATTTCTCTCCCTTGGTGGCATTGGCGGAGATGGCTGTTAATCAAAGAGAGTTTAACAAGGCCGTTCGCATGAATTTGATTTTGAGAAGCCCACACACTTGGCCAAATGTGCCTCCCTCACAACTCAAAGAGGATTGAGGCAGGTGAGATCTGGCAAACCTGGTTGCATTGGGCTGTTGGATGCTTGGTCTGTCAAAGTTCACCTTGGTTATGCCAGCCTGACTGGCACTGCCCTCTTCTGCCGGTTTTTAATCAAGTAAAAATACTAGAAAGAGATAAACTCTGAGCCTCGTCAGTAGGTCTAGTATAGAAATAAATACCATATGAGATTCATTAATAAATAAATAAAAAGAAATTGCAGTAAAGCTTTAACAGTGTCATCAGTAATAAAAGTGAAGCCATAGTAAAAGAAATTAAATGTGACAACTATAGTGTCATCATCAGGCAGGATAGTCAAAATTTTGGTTTAAGGCTCTAAATTCTAGATTCAGGATAGTAGGTTAAACTGCTGTTTTTTAAAATCATTTCAACTGAAACAAAGCAATAAAGTCACTAAGGGGTTACTGAGTGTGAAAGAATAAGAAAAAGAAAAACATTATTAAAGAACGCGAACAGTAAAAGAAGAGGAACCAAGAAGACAGTAGATAATGATTGACACTGAATTTAAATTTTTGAAGATCAAAGTTGACTGGAAAGCAAGAAGCCAGAAGAGAGTTCCGTAGATGAGAACTGTGAGAAAAGAAATTTTTGACAAAGAACTTGCAGTTATATCTGGCCACTTCAACTGTAAAATGATGAGACCTAGCATCCAATGTAGTAATGCATTTAAATGCATAAAGTCTAGGTACCATAGAGCAAAGTTCATCAAAACAAGTGCCATGAAAGTATTTATAGAAAAGGAAGCTAAATGTTGTAACCTGGGGAAGGTTACTGAATAGAATAATCACACGAAGGTTGGTAAAGAATGATGATACTTAGGACAAGAACAACACATATAAGATTCACTAGCAGCACATAGAACAAGTAGTTAACTGCTATAAGTGAATTCCACAATGAATCTCCAACTGCAGACCAACATACAGTATTTACTACTGTATTTATGTGAATCGAGACATACCCATTATCGTCCATAGGTATGCTACAACACTACATTATGGTGGTGGAAAAGTGACTGAAGCCAAGATGCCAGGTCAGGATCAATAACATTACAGATTCTTCTTTGGGTTTTATCAAGAATCTCTAAGTATATAACAGGAGCATCTGATTATATCTGGCAGCAATATTCAAAGCATGGACAAATGAATATATAAGTGAGATTCTTGAGAGAAGAATTGTCTAGCATGACAGTGAACCAACTTTCATAGCAGCAGACTTAGAAATTGATTCAATATAATTTTTTCACTTCATGTTGGCAGAAAACATTAGTCTGAGAAGGTGCAATGAGTTGCTCTTCTGGAGATTAGTGTTGATGCTGATGAAAGGTAGATAGGGTATTCTCAGATGATTAATAAAAAGCAATTTTGTTTTGGAGGCCTTAAAATTAACAAGCTAAACAGTTAACAGCAGATTTTAGGTCAGTTTTAAGATCAGTTGCCTATTTGACCTTATTGAACCAATGACATAGTTATTGTGAGTTCAATCCATGGGCCAGGTAGTACAGATTAGTCTCAGTGGAAATAGAGTGACAATAAGTGAGTAGTACTAAATAAGAGCAAAAAAGATTTCCCTTGATATGGACAGCAGAATGAGAGCAATTTACCTCCGTATAAGGTTTGAAATTCCTTTAAGTTTACCTGAACCAATAACACTTGAAGAAGACCAGAGAGCATAACGGTTGAAACATTGTGATAATAACAAGCAAGATGAGGGCACTTGTCTGAATGTCGATAAACAAAATATTGTCTGTCTCTGCTCATGTCTGCATTACTTTCTGCTTCAACTGATTTCTTCTTCTACTCTTTCCTCTTGGCTGACTATGCACTAGCAAGAACAATAACAAAAAAAAAAAATCCCCCATTCTGTCTTGGCTCTTTATACTCACCATTCTTACCTACAAGCTTCTTCCAGCCATATCCACTGCCTTTTGGTATTTTGTGCCTCTGCCTACATCTTCCCAGCTTCCCTGGCTGTTTACACCTCTCCAGTCAGTAGGTAACATTTTTTTCCCCTTTCTAAAAACCACATGGGCATGGTTCAAATCCCACTCCTGACACCAGCAGCTATAACCAGCATATGGTTGCAAAGGAAAGAAGAGAGAAGGATTAAAATTTCAACAGCATGTATTGATCGATTTTCAGAATATACTGTATGTACTCATGTATTATGTGGCTTTTAAAGACCTAAATTTGAAGCTAATTTTAAAGAGGTCACATCATATACAAGACATAAAATTATCATAAGTACTGCTGGCCCTGGCTACACCATTGATCAAACTATATATCCATTTACTGTAGTCAAAAAGTACAGCTGTATTTAAAATGAACATCACACATTACACGAGTATATAAGGTATACATAATGCTCAGTGCTAGCATGTGATTGTGTGAAAAGGTAACAAAATTGTTGATATGTGGTTATTTAGTTGCAGTTGGTAAGGGAAATGATTAGGTGTAAGGGTGTTGTTGGTAAGGCCAGGAGTTGACAGATTTGTTGGGTTAGTTGACAGAGGTAATGGTAATGAAGCCCTGTAGTAACATGAGTGGGGTGTGTTTGATCTATCTTCAGGGTTGAAATTTACACCAGTGAGGTGTGTGGATGGGCCGGTGGTTGTGCGTTGAGATCGAGTTGTAAAGAAGCATTTTTTCTCTATTTTTAATCAGAATCACCACATCGTCCTGGGTATGATGATAAACTACATCTGCGTCGTGGGTAAGATGATAAACTACGTCCAGCGGCAAGGCCTCTGATCAGGAAGTTTTGATGAGCGTGGAACCACCTCTTAATTGCTGATGTTCCCAGGTCCATCCTGACCCCGGGTGGTAGCACCTGTTAGGGCCCCAGCTATGGGCAAATAGTTAAACCCTAAACTGGGGTAAAAACAATATGAAAGTGTAAAAATAGGTTTCAATACCAGAAATACTTTGTAAAAAAATTATTACCAGCAATAAATTTTTGAAGAAAAAAACTATTACCAGTAATACATTTTTGAAAAAATATTACCAACAATGTTTTTAAAAAATAAATATTACTAGCAATACATTTTTGAAAAAATTATTACCAGCAATAGATTTTTGACAAAACAAAATATTACCAGCAATAAAAATTTTGTTGGCTTTAAATAACCCATTGAGGTTGATGTGCTGTAGAGCAAACCAAACCAAACCAGAATCACCACAAGCAAGGCAGTAATACCACTAAAACACAAGGGGTTACAGTGTGTAAGAATTAGGAACAGAAACAATGATGAGAAGAAAGAGAGGAGAGTAACCAGGTGGATAGCAATTGACATTGATTTTTGCAGATTAAATTTGGCTGGAAAGCATGGACCCACAACAGAGTTCCACAAGTGAAAAGTGCAAGAGAAGAATCATAGAATTTATGGTTACATCTAGCCAGCTCAACTGTAAATTGCTGAAACTTCAATGCCAGTCTAGTGATGTGCTTAAATTCAAAAACTCTAGGTACCATAGCAAAAAGCTCATTGAAACAATTACCATAAAAGTATTTATAGAAAAGGCAGAGAGAGGCAACCTCATGGCGGTGGGAAAGTGATCAATAATATTGCTGATTCTTCTTTGGATCTTATCAAGGAGCTCAAGGTAAATAGCAGGGGCACTGGGCCATATGTGGCAGCAATATTCTAAGCATGGGCGAATGGTAGACTAATAGATATGTAAGGTAGATTCTGGAGAGAAAAATTGTCCTGCCCAACATAGTGAACCAACTTTCATAGCAGCTGACCTAGCAATGGATTCAATATAGTCTTTTCACTTCATATCAGCAGAGGACATGAGCCTGAGAAGGCACAATGTGTCACTTTCCTGGAGGATAGCATCAGCCATGCTTATGGTAAAAATGATAGAAAAGCACTGGGAAACTAAGTTATGTTGGTGAGAAGGTGATTGAAGCTGAAAGGCCAAGTCAAGACTTATAACATTTTGGGGGGATTTTAAGAGTCTCTTGATAAATGGCAGAAGCACCAGACCAGATGTGGCAACAATATCTCATGCACAGATGAATGGTAGATTTATAAATGTGTAAGATAGAAAATTTTTTCTTACCGAAATCTATTATAGAAACTGTCTTGCTTGTTGGCTGTTGTGGCTTCCTTACTTTGCTCAATTCAGCAGTAGCAGCAACAGAAGTAATCAGCAGGGTATAATCAGAAGTCCCAGGACTAATAAAAATACTGACCACGCCCTATTCATCATCTTTTCCATTTTCCCCTTTCAGCAACCTCTACCTTCAAGCCCAGTTCAAAGGGATACTCAACCTTTGCTTCAGAATTTACTAAGAAAATAGGACAGCAGCAGACATGAGCAGCCTCCTTCCTTTACAAAGCTAAGAGCTGAAAAGAGTTTTCTGCTTGTTCAAATTCCTAAATCAAAAGAACAAACTTGGTAATGCCATGGACTTTTTTTTCTTTTTTTTTTTAAGCATTTTAACCCAAGCAAGGCAGGGAGCCACTAGCATGCAAGGGGTTACAGAGGATTTGGAGCGAGAGCAGATAGGAGTGATAGAGGAAAGGATGAGGAGAAGGATAGTGGATAGATCAAGGCAACTGGAGATGTCGATTGACATTACATTTGAATAGTTGGAGATTATAGCTACCAGGGAAAAAGGAATAGGGAAGGGAGTTCCACAGGCGAGAGGTGCGAGATATGAAGCTACTGGAGTAGAAGAGACGGCTACATTTAACAGTTTCAACAGTAAAAGGGTGAGAGCGGGATGCCAGCCTCATAGGACACTTGAATTCATGAAGTCTGGGAACCAGCACAAGCAGCTCATCGGAGCAATTACCATGAAAGTATTTGTAAAAAAGACAGAGAGAAGCGACGGCACGTCTGTGAGAGAGCGGCTGCAGACAAGATACCAGATCAGGGCCAATTACATTGCATATCCGTCTCTGGATCTTATCAAGAACCCCAAGGCAAACAGAAGGGGCTCCAGACCATATATGGCAGCAATACTCCATACAAAAATGTATTTTAAATAATTTAGATGTCTTCTTTGAAGTTAAATTTTGTTTTTTCATTAGAAAACAATAGCTTAAAATAAATAGACTCATCCATATTAAAAGAAAAATTAATTTCTGTATGCAAATAAAGTTTTTAGGCATTTTTTAAACATTGGTATGTTTACATGTTACTCATTGAATGGCCATTACAGATTTAAACAACAAATTTTAAAGTCTGTAGATAGTCCTGTTATATAACAATTAGTCTTGTTGTAAATAACAATTAGGGACAAAAAAAATTCTGGTTGTGGAAAACGTGCCTTTTGCTAAGTGTGCAAGTTCAAATATCCACATTTTTAACAGAAAAAAGTCCTACTTAATGATTGGCTGGGGAGGTGTGCTTCTTAATTGGGACTGTGACCCTACATGAAAGTAAAGAAAAATAGAAGAGAGTTACTTTTTGAAAATAGGAATTTTTAAAAAGGTACCAGTTGGCTGCTGCTGCTGCTGCATATATCTAGTTACAGCTTTTGTTATGGCATAAATGCACAGCACTACCAAATCTCTAGGAAAGTAGTTGGAAAACAATCTCAAGAAATGTATAGAAATTGTTTTTAAGTAGCTTGGAACAAGGCCCAAATTATGGACTGAGGACTGAACTCACTATTCAGTTGTAGATGATCTAACCATTATACCACATCAAAGTGCCCAATTGTTTTTAAGGTGGTTTTCTAAGTGTACATACACTATTTACATTATTTGGACTATTGTCCTCATCTTTGTTGCCATATTTATCACAACATTTTGGCTTTCTTCAGATGGTTGGAATGTCGAATTGAACCCTTTATTTCACTCACTGGAATAGACTGTTCAAGTTTTATGTGCCATGTCTAATGGATGTCAGTTATCTCCTGTTAATTCACCTCTCCAAGTTCTCCACTGCCTTAACCTGGTATTAAACTCACAACACTTTGGGTCCTGTCACTGGATCTAACCAACGCCTTTATCCACTGTGCCATGTGTCCTTAAGGACATCTGTGTATGAATTTATGGGACTTATAAAATTAATGTCTTCAGCAACAATTTTTTACCAGTGCTCGTATTGCAATTTTTGCTGTTATCATTGCATATTTTTTTACCAGAGCTCATATTGCAATTTTCATTGTTATTATTACTTTTTTCTGGAACTCCTTATTACTGGTTCCCATATTGTATTCATTTCTATGCTTGAATGATTCAGGAGATTTTTGTGGCCTAGCATCCTAGTTTCCTGAAGAAGGCCAGAGTGTACAACAGCCAAAACGTTGTGATAAATATAGCCTCAAAGCTGAGGACAATAGTTTGAATAATGTAAATATTATACATAATACCGTATCTCAGAAATATAAACAGATACTGTAGCTTACATGTGGCACAAGGCCAAAATTATGGGGTACCAACAGAGGATCAAACTCACTATTCAGTCATATATATAGCGAGTCAAGCTTGCTAAACATTATGCCACATTGAAGTGCGCAATTGTTTTTAAGGAATTTTTCAGTCTCCACCTGACTAGAAATAATTCAGTCTCATCCATTTTCCAGTATGAAGGATTTTCTGCATGACACCATTGCAGTTCATTCCCAAAGATTTTATTAAATTCTGCCATTGAACACATCCAAAATTCTGTTGCTGATATCTTCCCCATCACCCTTGTAATGGTGATTTCCAAGTGCTATGCCTTGCCAAAAGGTAAGCCATGATTTGGTCATTGAAGTTTTAAATTCAAACTTGTCTGACTAAATTGTTTACCAACCATGGCTAGAGAGCCTAGTCTGCATTGTTTTATTAACCCATAGTTGGTGCAGAAGAGATGGATTCATTCCTTTCCCAAGGGTATTTGCATCTAAGTGAATGTAATGAACTCGACTGAAATATGAACCCAGCTTAGTAATCTCTCATTCTGAACTGTTAACCATTACCCGACCTGCACATCCTAAGTGAATCAAATAAAAAATAAAAGTTTACTGTAGCTTATCATGAATGTGTATATTCAATAAGAATGGTTTTTATGCTGTTATTTCTATCTGAAAGCCGTTCTATGGACATAGAGATTTAAAAGCAATTAAATAAAGACACATTAATTTATAATAAACATTATGTTTGGTAACGGAAGTCAGATATTTGTCAATATTTATTTTATTAAACAAGAAATTTATTGTGTTACTCCTCTATTCAAATTAAAGATAAAATCAAGTCATAAAATTCAAGCATGTTTGATTACAGTATTTTGTGGCTTATAAGTTGCTCCGGTGCATTAGATGCACACCACAACAAATTTTGAAGGAAGAAATTAGAAGAAAAAAAATTTCTTGTACTTTATACCCCTCCCACTATTTCCAATTTTACCAACTGAATACCGTATTTCAGTATGAAAACCTGACTATTCACAATAAATTCATCACAAACCGAGGAGTACCAAATTTATGGTGACTATTTATCAGGTCATCCCATAAGTTCTGTCCGAATTTTGAATAAAGAAAACAAGTGACCAAATGTTACATTTAATTACAGATTGAATCGACAATGTATTTTCCCTGATTATCTATGACTTCCTTTCATCTATTAACAAGCTTACTAATTCCATTACTGTAAAATTCTTTTGGCTTTGATTCAAAGAACTCACAAATGTCAGTTTCAACCTCTTCCTGTGTTACAAAAGCTGTTTCTTCCAAATGATTCTGTAAGCTATGAAACAAATGATAGTCTGAAGGAGCAAGGTCGGGAGAATAAGGTGGATGAGGAATTTTCTCCCAACCAAGTTCTTCGATCTTTTGTGACGTGATTCTTGCTGTGTGTGGTCGCGCATTGTCCTGATGAAACATCACACGTTTTCAATTCACTAGAGCTGGTCTTTTTTTCGTCAAAGCTTGGTTCAAACGCTCTAATTGCTGACAGTATATTTGAGCATTAATTGTTGCATTAGGTGGTAAAAATTCAAAGTGGATTATTCCTTGGCAATCCCACCAGATTGAAAGAAGAACCTTTTGCCCATGAAGTTCCCTTCTCGGCTGTGGTCCTTCCCCTTTACCAAGCCACTGTCTACGACGCTTAACATTTCGATAAAAGATCCATTTTTCGTCGCCAGTCACAAGTCTATCCAAAAAAGGTGAAACAAGTTGGTGAGAATGGAGAGAAGAGCAAATGTCAACTCGGGATTTGAGGTTGTTTTCAGACAATTCATGAGGCACCGATTTTCCAAGTTTAGGAACATTTCCAAGTTGTTGAAGATGATGATGAACAGTTGTATGGTTTGAACTGAGAACCACTGCCAATTCCTCAACTGATAAAGCAGGATTTTCTTTAAGGGCTGCTTCAAGAAGCTTTTCATCAAACTCAGGTGGATGTCCAGTTCGATCTTCATCTTCACCTCTGAATTTTGCAAACCATCTTCTGCAAGTTCTTTCATTCACACATTCCTCTCCATAAACTGAGTGAATGTTTCTAGCCACTTCGGCTGCTGAGTTTTCTTTCTTGAACTCATAAAGCATTATGTGCCTCAAATGATTCTTGGGTACTTCCATGTTAGCAGGGTTTTAATCAAACAAAATTTAATTTTATTGTTCTCTGAAATAAAATTTGATCAGTTTAAATGAATCTAAACATAAAAATAATGTTCAGCTCCATTAGACATTATAAAATACTCTTTAAATTACGTTCATTTTAACAAAAAGTTAAAATTCGGACAGAACTTATGGGATGACCTAATAGAATGTAATAATTAGAAGAGAAGTTAGAGTGTATAATACCATTGAAACCTAACCTTATTGCAGCCTCATGTCCTCACTAATTATGACAAATTCAGCACAAACCAGGATGAAGCACCAATTTTAAAATAGATACAAGTAAATTTATAACTCCCTTCATTTCATAAGATGCAGGATGGTCTTTGGAGATATTTTATAGGAGAAAAATAATGCATCTTATGAGCAGCAAAATATGATCATGTATTTTTTTCAACACTGTTAGTTAATATGAATATTAAAGAAAATGTAGCTAAATTGGTTATCAGAATATAAATCAAAGATAATAAAACATTTATTTAACATAGGGACACAGCTTGAAGTTGAGCAGAAAGAGTTCTCTTTCTTGAAAAGAAAATTATTCCAGGAAATGAAAAAACACTGAAATAGAAAAATAATTTCTCAATAATTTCTTGTTTTATTTATCAGCTGATGAATGAAATGTCACTCCAAATGAATACAAAGAACATTTTCTATATCAAGCTGTCTGTAAAAAAAGTCCATGATTTTATTTTTTTATAAATGATATTTATTCTATCATAGTACTTCTGTCATTAATTTAAAAGAATCAAACATTACCCAGGAAATATTTCATTATTTAATATATTTATTTTCATTTGTCTGGAACTTCTAAATTTCTGCTAATTTATAATAAATAATTTTACATCACAAATATTTTCTTTTTCTTTCATTTTATTTAAACCTTTTTGGGTCAGTGCATTCTTTGTTACGTTATCAGAATTTGGAATAAACAAATTAGTTTGGGCTGAAACTTAATTTATACATCTTTATGCTGAGATGCTTTTCTATGACTTGTTAAAGTTGATAAAAAGCAGCAAAATTAACAATAACTGGTAAAAATAAATGCAATCATAAATTTAAATACTTTAAATATTTTCTTTTTTTTCTTCAGATAAAGGGAAGTTTATTTTTATTACTTATTTGCATAATGATATTTTCTGGTCACAAGTTTTTCCATTTGTACTGTTAAAGCTGATCCACACATTGATTATGATGCCTCTCTTGGGGGATTCCATGAATTTTTTTATTTTAATGTGAACACTTTGTGAAAAACAATCCATACGCTGTAAAAAAAAAAAAAAAAAAAAAAAAATGGCTGCTGATAAACTTTGAAAATATTGAGGCAAACATTATTACTGATTCTACAAGGCTGCTTTTACATGTACATTCTTTAATGATTCTGATGAAAATGCCAATCCATATACTTAGGTTTTCTATTTAGAGTGTCTTCACAAGAATCTTTTCAAATCCCAAATTTTCTGAAAATGCTGATCCATACACATGAAGAGAGTTTTCATGTGTATATTTCTATATGTATTTTTAATTCTGGGAAAATGCTAATAGAATAGATTCTGTAGAATATCACTGAATTTGTTGTTTTATTTAATTTTCTAAAGATGCTGATCCGCACACTTATAACAAATTGGGTGCTTCCCTTGTGTGCATTTTCATATGTTTTTTCAAACGAGCACTCTCTGAAAATGCTGATCCACACACTTCACAAGAAAATGGTTTTTCTCCTGTGTGTATACGCATATGTACTTTTAAACTGAAACGCTGAGAAAGTGCTGATCCACATACTTCACAAGAAAATGGTTTATCTCCAGTGTGTGTTTGCATGTGTCTTTTCAAATGTGATTTTTCAGAAAATGCTGATCCACACACTTGACAAGAAAAAGGTTTTTCACCTGTGTGTTTTCGCATGTGGCTTTGTAAATGGGCCCTCTGTGAAAATGCTGACCCACACAACTGGCAAGAAAATGGTTTCTCTCCAGTGTGTATTCTCATGTGGGTATTTAAACTGGATTTCACTGAAAAGGTTGATAGACACACCTCACAAGTAAATGGTTTCTCCCCCGTGTGTATTAGCATGTGGCTTTTTAAAGAAGAATTCTGTGAAAATGCTGATTTACACACTTGACAAGAATATGGTTTTTCCCCTGTGTGTACTCGCATGTGGCTTTTTAAACTAGATCTCACTGAAAATGCTGATCCACACACTTGACAAGAAAATGGTTTCTCACCTGTGTGAATTCTCATATGATCTTTCAAGTCTGACCTTGTTGAAAATGCCGATCTGCATTCTGTACAAGAATATGGCTTCTCTCCTGTGTGTATTTTCATGTGGTGGTTTAATGTGGAACTCTGTGAAAATGCTGATCCACACACTTCACAAGGAAATGGCTTTTCTCCAGTATGTATTCTCATGTGCTTTTTTAAATCAGAATTTGTTGAAAATGCAGAGCCACACACTTCACAAGGAAATGGTTTTTCTCCTGTGTGCACTCGCATGTGATTTTTAAAACTAGAACTCAATGAAAATGCTGCTCCACACACTTGACAAGAAAATGGTTTCTCTCCTGTATGTATTCGCATATGCTTTTTTAAATAAGACTTCAATGAAAATGCTGATCCACACACTGTGCAAGAAAAAGGTTTCTCTCCATTATGTGTCTGCATGTGTACTTTTAAATCTGAATTTTTTCAAAATGGTTCTCCAAACACTTCAGAAAAAAAAAAACTGTTCTTTAATGTGTACTTTGAAATGTGAATTTTGCAAAAATGTGTAACTGTAGACTGTAAAATGAGCTTTCTTTGTGTGCTTGCCTGTGAAATTTGAAATAGGAAACCTGTCAAAATCCAGGTCTACAACCTTTGCTAGAATGCTTTCAGAGTTATATGAGTTTTCCAATTTGAAAACTATTCATCTCATAGACAGTAGGTATCTGTAAAAGAAAAATAATTATTAAAGAAAACAGAAAATTTATATATTGATAGCTAATAACAATTCAATTTGTATTTCAATGAACTGCAAAATGACATGGAATTTATGTTCAGTAATTATTTTTTTATTTTACTTTTCACAAAATGGAATTCAATAAAATATAATTTTAATAGAACAAATTTTCATTTTTCAATGGTTTTAATTTTTATTTTAAAAATTATGTATATGTGCAGGAGTATATAATCTATATACATATAAACTCAACCAATAATAATAAATCCCTAAAAATAGAAAGAAAACTTTAACATTTAAGCATTAGTTTATTAATAACAAAGCACAGACACAAGTGTATAGGTTCGTTGCGTATGTGCTTTTATATGTAGATGTGTGTGTGTGTGTGTGTGCAAGTCTATAAATACAGGTATATGCACATAAATTCAAAATCTAAAGATTTAATTATAAATCTAACCGCCTACACTTAGCAGCAAAATAAGAAAATAAAAATGTTTACCATATAAAAATATTTATCATTTAAGCATTAATATCAATTATGTATGTAACAGTGAAATATAACTCTCCTAACACAGGAAAAACACTTAAAAAATTAAGAAAAAATAACCAGCCTAGAGATAATAAATAAATAGCAACAAATAGGTACAATTGAAGGAAAGTGAAAAAAGAAAAGAGAAAAAGTTAAGGAGTGAATATAAAGTGGAGAAAAACAAACGAAGGAATGGACAAATAATCATGACACCTTACATGTTCACACATCTGCACAGACGAGTGCATGGCTGCATGCAAATGGGCATACAAACAATACGAAAAAAACTTATGCCAATGATAAGTACATAAAAAAAAAAATCAAGAAATATAAGCAGTCAATTGCTGATACCCACCTGAAGAGTGGTCCACTAATGAAACTTTGGAGTCAGAATGCATATATATATATATATATATATATATATATATATATATATATATTGACTCTCCCATCAGTATATATATATATATATATATATATATATATATATATATATATATATATATATTGACTCTCCCATCAGTATCTGTCTATATTTCTGAGATTAGGTATTATGTACACTATTTACATTATTCAGACGATTGTCCTCATCTTTGTCACCATATTTATTACAATGTTTCAGCCTTGTATGCTCCTTGAGAACACATGGCACTGTGGATAAAAGCGTTAGTTAGATCCAGTGACATGTCCCAAAGAGTGTGAGTTCAGTACCCGGTTAAGGCAGTGGAGAACTTGGAGAGGGGAATTAACAGGAGATAACTGACATCCATTAAACATGGCACATAGAACTAGAACAGTCTACCCCAGTGTGTGAAATAAAGGGTTCAGTTCGACATTCCAACCACCTGATGAAGGCTGGAGTGTACAACGGCAGAAACGTTGTAATAAATATGGTGACAAAGATGAGAACAATAGTCCAAATAATGTAAATAGTGACTCTCCCATTGTATTCAACGTATAAGAGTCAAGCAGCTAAGCTCCTAGGAATTGACAGCCAGACACCAGCACATATGATTTGATTATATTGGTGAAGGCTTTGTGCAGAACCAACCACACTTTTTGAAGGGCCGTATACAGAGAATTGGTGCACTACATGGAGGCATGGTGGAGTAGTAGATAGCAGCTCGTATTGAGGAATCAAAGAACTGAGTCTGAATTCCAGTTGAATCCATTACATTCACTTATCTGCTAATATCCTTGGGAAAGGTATTAATCCTCTTCTTCTCTGTCCAGCTATTGGTAAATAGCAGGACAGACTGGGTTCTATAGCCTTGGATGACAACTGGTCTAGGAGAAAGACAACTCTGAATTCAAAACCTGTGGAGGGTTGTGTTTGGGTATATATATATATATATATATATATATATATATTTATATATATAGGTAGCATATCTTCATTAAAACATATTTCATTGAATAATAGACATGTGTCTACTTATTTTCATACTGAACCTTTCCAGTTGTCTAATCAGTTTCTTGATGTTAAGATGAAATTCATAACGGAAGGTGTCATAGTTTTTGTTAACCTAAGTACTTTCGAACTTTTTCAAGATCATCTTCCGGAGTAAATTACAAAGACAAACTTATTGTAACTGCGATAAAATCTGCATTCTGTTGTGATAGTGATTTTTAAAACATGCATGAATGGGCTCTGTAATTATTTTTTAAATTTTTAATTTATCCATTGTAGCTATGGAATTTTTTGCAAAACAAGAATTTCAATATAAGAGAGCTGACTGGAAATTGGTAGAAATGTAAAATGACATTAAATGTTATATGCATTTTAATGTGTTAAAATAATAAATTTTATTGAGTCTTGGTTGGTTGATTTTGATATAGAGGGCCTTGAGAATTTGAAGTTTTTGTTTATTATTGTCATGGAATGCAGATTTTATTGCAATTCTCATAGGACAGATTGATGGCAAGAGGGAGAGAGGAAAATAATGCATAACCTACCTAGCAAGCTTGAGTATATGGATTGCAGAGCAAAGTTTAGGAGAGATAGCATAAAGACAAAATTTATTAAGAGCTACACAGGAAATTGTGGAGAGACATAGTTGCCAACATCCTGAAGGCACCTTATGATGGTTATTGTTCATTTTTGGCATTGTTGGTTTTTTTCTGAAAGGCAACAATAAAGTGAATGATTCTTTTTTAAAACCACAAAACACAATAGAGTGTCAACAATTAAGCTGCAAAGTCTGTTTTGCAGTGAGATATTGTGAGGCTAAAGATAGTGTGGCTAGTACCAAAAATACAAGATATTTCTGATATTGAAAGTTTGTTATGGCTATTTGAAAATGATTGAAGTGATGTTAAATGAGCCCTTCACCAAATGAGCATTTATGGTAATAACACTTTGGGGTGAATGTGTACACAAATGAAATCAGGAGATTGGCAGGACTAGTAAGATTTGTTAGTTTTGATTGATTTTTTTTTTTTACAGTTTATCAACCCTTTGTGAGTTATTTAAAGCAAAACATTTTTTTTGATTCTATGAATGATTTTTCTTTTCTACCAAGTGAATATTGTGTTAACATTTTTTTTTTTTAGAATAACCAAAGTCTACTGCTTAGCCAATAGCTGAGAGGAGGAGATAGACTCATACTTTTCCCGAGGGTATTTGTATGTAAGTGAATGCAATGAACTCAACTGGAATTCAAATGTGACTCTTATTTCTCATCCTGAGCTGCTAACCATTATACCACCAACACACATGTTGGAGAGGATAGCAAGACTAATATTCATAACCTTGGATCACAATTCAGTAATGCTGCAGCACTGTTAGCACCATTGCAACGGGAGATAGTGATGAGTGCTAGGGTACTGTGGATAAAAGGAGAAGGAAGGCAACAAACCAAAGGTAACAGGGATCGAAGAGAAGAAAATACTGAAATGTGAGGATCCAAGAGACAATCTTTCAGATGTCAACGGTCACAAATGGTTAAGGAACACAAAGAAACTGGTCCAGTTGGCACAGGCAGGCAGGCAGGCTATAGAGCAAGCTTTTGCATTCTGGGAAACAAGAAAAGGAAGGTTATCTAGTGAAGGTAGTATTTACCCATGCTCTCCATTGAGATGTGATAGGACATAAAGTTGGGTTTAATGTGGGGAACCCAAGCACATATACACGGCCTAGGGACAGAAATTATCCAGCCCTGGCAACTGTTGGTTGCACTGGCATTGGTATGACTACCAATCCCCCGTCTCTAGTGCAATGTTTCCTGAAACCAAGCAGCTGTTCCCTGAAACCAGGCACATCTCAGTATTTTTTCCCCAGACACAACTGCGTTGCACTCTGCTTGAAGACAGAGATGCAACTGAGAGATGATAAGCCTACCTGCCATGGTCCATGGAAGGTTATCTAGTGAAGGTGATTCTACTCATGTTGTCATGAAAGGTGAGCTAAGGCCCTTATGCCCCTGGCCTGCACAACAATACTGGTGACACCAAGGATAGTGAGTAGATGGAGTGTGAACAATTGAAGATGGTAGACTGATTAGGTACAAAGTGACCAATGAGATAGATCTGACAGTGAATGGGACATGACTGAAAACAAGAGTTATTGTGATAGACTCCATAGCTGAAGTGACTGATATGGTGACTAACTTTTTAGTGGGTAGGGTGTTACTGTCAGCATGAAAAGTATGTCCTTTGGGGCAGATCAGTGTGGTACTGAGAATTTGTAACCATGGAAGGAAGACCATAGGATTACTGGAGAGAAATGATATTGAAATCAAGGACAATGATTTCTGTACAAAATTGGATGGGAAAGAATGAATGGTTGAGTGATTTTGGAAAAGGCAACCTCCAGAACAAAACTGATATGATATTGACGCCCAATCACAAAATAACTTGTGGTTGGGAGTTTTTATTAATGGTGCTATGTGTTATCTCACACCTTGCATTTTCTGATACATTTTCATCTGCATGCACCAACAACAAGTTTATTCACGGTGATATTTTCTTTTTTAATCATTTCACCCCAAGTAAGGCAATAAAATCACTAAGACACAAAGGATTACTGAGTGTTAGAGAATATGAGAAAATATACTATTAAGGAGAGAGAACAATAAAAGAAAAGTATCTGTCTATATTTCAGAGATATTGTAACTATTTACATTGTTTGGACTGTTGTCCTCATCTTTACAGCCATATTCATCTTCAACATCTGCTTATATTTCTGAGATGAGGTATTGTAACTATTTATACTATTTACATTGTGTGGACTATTGTCCTCATCTTTATTGCCATATTCACAATGTTTCAGCCACTGTACACTCTGGCCTTCTTTAGAATCTGTCTATATTTTTAAGACGAGGTATTGTAACAATTTATACTATTTACATCGTTCGGACTGTTCTCGTCATTTTTATTTATAGCAATAAAGATATGAATCAGATTGAAGTTGGAACTTGACTCTCAGGTTTCTAATTCCAAGCTGTTATCTATTACACCTCCTGCAAATTGAAGCTTACAACACCTGCTACTTCCATCTAGGTACTGACCAGACTGAATGTTGCTTAACTCTGGTGATTGTATGAGCACAGGTGTTTCAATATGATATGGTTGTAAGCCTGGTGGGGAAAAAGAGATGATGCATGGGAGGTTCAATTGGGGAAACATCAGTTGATGAGTAGTTTATGGTTGGAATTAAATTGATTTCTTTTGCACAAGAACTGTTCAATTTTGGTGTCACGGGTTTTTGTGAAAGATGAATGATTATTTCTCTTGACTATTTAAACTACAGGGAGAATGGAGCCCATTTATTTTAAAAAATATATTCCTTTTTGCATTATAACATATTAGTTTTTTTTATTTTTGGGTAGGAGAACTTTAATAGTAGATAGGTTCACCTATCATCCAGTTCACATTCCTCCTCAGTCTTTTGAACAGGAGTAGAGGTTTATCCCTTGTTCCCTGTTTAGGATTGGGTTTCTCGTTCCTTCTAAAGTCTTTTCATTCTCTTTCACTCCCAGTAACTCCCTTGCATGTTAATGGCATTATCACCTTGCCTGGGGTGAATTGATTAAAAGAAAAAAATGGTAAGACGTTTTCCCAATCATAATAAATCTAGATTTAATTGTTATCTTTCCTGCATAGCCTATGAACTTCACTTCTTGTCTTACACTCATACAATGCCACATTAATGCTCTATCTTGAGTTACTCCTGGGCCTTGTAGTTGGTGACCATTAGTAAAAAAACAAAAAACAAAAATGATACAAAGAACTGATTCTTAATTACTGCTAAGTCTTTCCATTGTTCAGCATCATTACAAAATTATTTTTTGAAAATGCAGAAAAATAAAGCATACTTCTCAATGTTAATTTTATCAGTTTCAAGAAATTTGTTTTATCTGGATAACCAAGAATTATTCAATTCAGAGGTGCAATGAAAAATAAAATGTTAAATATTCAATATTTAATTGCTTCAAAGTTATTGTAAATATGTAAGCCCAAAAGGAATCATTTCACCCAAAGCAAGGTGATAATGTCCCATTAGTACACAGGATATTACAAGTAGTGAAAGTGGAAGAGAAAACTGACTAGAGAGAATTGAGGAAAGGACATAAAAAAAGTGAATAGAGTTCAAGAAGATGGTGATTGTCAATGTATTTAAATTTTTTAAGATTGTAGTTATCAGGGAAACAAGTAAACAAAAAAAGAGTTCTACGGGTGGCAGTTGCATTTAGATTGCATTTAGTAAAACGGTGGGACCTAGTTGCCAATCTAGTAGCATGCTCAAATTCATGTAGTTCAGGCACTAGGAACAAAAGTTTGTCAGAGAAGTTGCCATGAAAATATTTGTAGAAAAGACAGAGGGAAGCCATGTCTTGTCAGTGAGAAAGTGACTGAAGTCAAGATACCTGCTCAGGATTGATTATATTATAGATCCTTCTTTGGAGTTTGTCAAGAATCTTGAGATGTACAGTAGGAGCACCAGACCAAATATGGCAATTTCTTTCTGTGATATTCAATTTACAGATGAATGGTAACTTTATAAATGTGCAAGATGTATTCCGATGAAAACAATTTTCTGGCATGACACAGTGAACCAACTTTCTTTGCAGTAGATGAAGCAATTGATTCGTTATAGTCGCTCCACTTTATGTCAGTGAAAAATGTCAGGTCAACAAGGTGTAGTGTGTTGCTCTCCTGTTGTTTTGTATCAATGCTGATGGCAGGCAGAAAAGGTTCTCTGTGGTGGTTAAATGAAAGCAATTTTGTTTTGGAGGTGTTAAAATTTACAGGCCATTTCTTGCCCCAATTAACCACTGTTTGGAGGTCCTTTTCAAGAGCAGGTGCCAAGTTTACTTTGTCAAATCTGTTGGATTTGCTACCAAGACAGGAGTAAATATATGCAATACTGTATGGTAATTTCAATTTTTTGTCACAAGACAAAATATTTTTCTATGTAGCAATGCAACAATTCTTCTGATGCTTATTGCTATTTTCTTTTTGTCTTTCTTTTTAATAAACACCATTTTTACAAACTAAATAAGCAATATGGAAATTGTGTAAACTGGTTGAAAAATTCTAGTTAATCAACTTCAGATAAAATCTGAAAGGCACCTAAAGCCATAAAGATTTACCTAAATCTTAATTATTTATTAATATTAATTAGTTGCCTAAATCTTAATCAATTAATTAATATTAATTAGTTGCCTAAATCTTAATCAATTAATTAATTACCTAAATCTTAATTATTTATCAATATTAATTAATTACCGAAATCTTAATTAAATTTATTAATATTAATTTATTAATTAATTAATTTACTTGAAATCTAAAGTTGTTTTCTGCTCTAGATTAAAAAAAAAATTACTTGAAAGTATTTATTTTCCAAAACATCAAGTAGATACTATAACAAAATTCACCGGAATAGTAATAGTTGTGAATTTGGTGATATAGTGGCTATAAGTTCAATCCTTAAGTCAGGCATTGTGTACTGGCATTGAGTGGAAACAGGTGAACGATAACTGAACAGTGCTAAATAAAATAAGAAGTAAACAGTATTCCTAGACATTGTGCAGTGGAATGAGAACAGTCTACTCCCATAGATTAAATAAAATGTTTACTTTAGAATCCCCTGTAGGTTACCCAGATTGGTATACACCTGAGGAAGGCCAGAGGGCACAGCGTGACAAAAAAAATAATGAAGAAGACAATAGTCTGAATATAAATAGTGTAAATAATGATAACTCCTCATTCCAGAAATTCAGAAAAAAACGAAGGCATTATAGTTTTACTTGCAAAGACAATCATTAAGGAAATGTTAGAAAATTACCAATAAATTTTAAATTTACTATAGTTACTACTCCTATTTTCTGATAATCTTATCTATAGATAACTGTATTTACAAAAATTTAAATTCTCCTAGGACTTCTCCTTATAAATAATATAAACATTAAGTGCTACATAAAAGAATTTCCATAAATTTCAGAAAATCAAATAAGTGTGAGGTAACAAATGTGAAAAAAAAAAGATCTGAAAAAGAAACATTTCCAAAATAACTTCATTCATTTCCTAATCAAAATCTGACAGTTATTTAAGTTTTGTAAGAATTTCCAAATCATTGTTTTTCACCACAAAAAGTCACTCAAATTACCCATACAAATTTATGGTTCCAAGTTGACACCAGAAAAACAAGGATTTTAAAAAAATAATTCTTACATTAAAAAAAAAACCTTTGTTTTTTTCCTCTTTAATAATAGTGCAAAGGTTTTAACTTTTGAGACAATAAAACTTTATTTTTATAAAGTTTGGGGCATTTTTTCATCATGGTATGCTCATTTTCTAGCAAATCTTTGGAGGTACCTACAATAAATTATAAATGTATTTGTCTTGTAGTTTGTGATTTTCCAATATAAAATTGAAAAACTAATTTGAGTGTGATTAAGAAATTCAGCAAGGTTTTTATTTTTATCAAGATTTATCTCCAAAAATATAAAATAAATGCTTCCCGTGCCATTCTCAATTAAATTAACTTTTGGTTTCATAAGAATTAATTAACACTAGAAAAAAATTAATTTCCCAATTTTATTAAGTTTGGGGCATTTTTTCACCATGGTATGCTCATTTGCTAGCAAATCTTTGGAGGTACCTACAATAAATTATAAATGTATTTACATGCTAATACCCTTGGGAAAGGTATGATTGCTCTTTTTCTCCCCCCGGCTTTGGGTAAATAGCAGGGTTCTATAGCCTTAGATGCCAATTGGTCTACTGCAGAAAGAAATGGCAACCTACTGCGGGAAAAAAATCTGCCTCGACAGTCATGTATTGAAAGATACATAATCGCCCAAGCGTGTATCACGCATGGCACATAACTGCCTGATTTGGGGGGTGGGGTGATTAAGAAATTTAGCATGGTTTTTATTTTTATCAAGAATCATCTCCGAAAAATAAATGCTTCCCATACCATTCTTAATTAAATTAACTTTTGATTTCAGAAGAATTAATTAACACTAGAAAAAAATTAATTTCCCAATATTTTATAAAACCTGAATCTTTGATTAAATAAAATTGTCGATCAAATAAATACAGAAAATTTTCCTGATATTTAATATTCAAATTTTCAGATACGTAGGCATCGAGTACATTTTTTGTCTTTGGAAATGTAAATTTAAAAATCATAATGGGTTTTTGTTTAGAAATAAAATTTAAATAAGATTTCTTTTATTTCTTCCGGCTTTTATTTTCAAATAATTAAATCATACTTAAACTGGAATCAATTGACCAGACAGGTAAAATAAAATTGATAATGTAATTAAAATTATTTAAATTTTCAGAAATATGAAGGTACCGATCATTTTTGTAATTTGTTTGTTTACCATTTGAGGCATATTTTCAGAATAAAAAAATATGATTACTTACAGTTTCACAAACAATATTTCTTTTATGGTGATTAAGATAAAGGGTTAAACAAATTTTACTGCTTGCCTTCAGTGAAAATAAAAACTTTTTATTAATCATAGTGGTAAATTTATTATAAAAATATTTTATTTTTGTAAGTAAAAAAAGAAATGAAGTCTTCTCTACGACTGTATTTTCAACGAATATAAATTTAAGTGAATGTTATACTTACTTCTCTTGTCCAGTGTGTTTTTCTTAGGGCAATGCAACCTAAAAGAATGAGGGTAAACTGCCGAATATGAAAAAAAAATGTTTTCTTGTTGCATTAAATTTAAAAAAACAGCTGTCGTTTTTCAAACGATACAAAATGGCTTCGAAAATCAGGGGAGATAATTGGTTGGGTTATTATTATTAGGTAAAAAATGAAGCTCCACTTTTAAAAAATTTCTTTAGTTCAATCAATATGAAAGATGAACTTTTGAAAATTTAATGTTTTCAAGAAGCCGAATTGATAAAATTATATAATCATTTTTTTCTCGTATTGTTGGACTCACCATGTCAAGAGTTAATTATGCAAGAGTAGTGAGGTTGTTCTTGTCATCCCACAAAAAGAAAAATGTACATATATGTGATGAAAGCAGTTAGAACTTCATAGAGAAAATGCAATGTTTCTTGTACGATTGAAAAATGAAGTCTTGGTGCTAGGAACCCTTTGTGTGATAGGGTTAGTGATTTTTACATCTAGTGTTTTTTTTAGGACAAGGGGGATAACCAGCCAGTTCCACTAGGATTTTTTATGGTAAAAACCAAAAAAAAAAAAACCTACAAAATAAATAGTTCAAATTCAAACAAATGTTTGAGGCAACAATACGTTTTAGTTGCATAGACACTCAACAAAGACAGACACCACAAATCGAGTTTAAAAACAGACAAAAAATTTCTTCTTAACACAAGTGTTTGTGGCAACAGCACACTAGCTGAAGACTTTTCCTTGATATGGGAGCAACTTTGCTATTCCCTTCAATTCTGGTTGTCAAATTTCTTCTGCATTGTTTTTTTTTCTGGACTGGGAAGACCTAGGTTCCTGCATCAATTGTTTGTTGAATTCGAAAATGAAATCCAAGACACCCACCCCCTTAAAAAACCTACAGGTGGGCTTCAAATACACTTCTCAGAATTTGATGGCAAACCTTTTTTGGTTTTTGGATGAAAAACAAACACAGCTGTTTTCACATAAATGGAAATATACCAAAAATATTTTCGAAATTTAAAATTAAGCAAGAGCCCAATGCAGTGTTTCCTTTCTCTTTGAAAGCCAGACAATGTACACTCAAGCAGCTTAAATTGCTTACACCATCCCAATTTAGGCCTTGTATTATTTTGCAAATAAATATTTAAAGACTGAAGTGATTTTGCAAGACACTGGGTGCCACATGTTCGTGAAAAAAACAACAAAAACCCTGCTTTGGATTCAGTGGTTGCAAGTTTCTGATCAGACCTAATTGTGCCAGCATGCCACAATGAGTTTCTGATTCTGTCAATAAATGACACACTTAGGTACCATCACAGACTTCATAAAAACAAATGAAAAAAGCATTTTGAATTCTTTGATGTGGTTTTACTTTTATTTGAAAGCTAATAGTCCAAAACAAAAAAATTTAAAAATAATTTCTGTATGTAATTAAAAAGTTTTTAGATATTTTTAAAGCATTGGCACATTCACACATCACTCACTGAACTGCTATGATTGATGAAAAATGTAAGCAAATTTAAAAATCTCATAAAAAATCAAATATTTATCCTATGTTTCAAAGTCATTTAGTAAATTTAAGGATTAATTAACTGGATTTTGCAAAAGTAATGTTTACTTTTTATTTAAAAATTAATGAAAATAATGTTTCTTTATGAATGGTAGATTATGGAGTCAGAAGTTAAAAACAAAAACTTTATAATTATACCTCTGTACATAAGAAATAAATAAGAAATTTAAATTTTAAAAATAGGGAATACAAGCAGTGTTATAATCAATGAATTGGTATTTATGTTTAAAAATAAATTATCTTTGACCAATACTTTAAGAATAATTTTTTTATTTTATACGCTTTTATTAAATTTAAACTTCATGCTATAAAATATATTTGCAGCCAATGAGATTTTTTAAATTCTGAATTTAAGACAATGTTTTAAAATATGAGTAAAATTGGTAAAAAGTTACTGAATTGATAATATTGTTTGTATTTACTTCAAGTTCTTTCTTTATTATTCATTGGCATCCCATAGTAAAATGGGCAAAGGTAAGAAATCAGAATTATTTTCCTTTTGTACATCCATAATGGTTGTAGATCATCGTCTGGACTGAAAAGATACATGTAGAGATATAGTACATGTAGATCCAATCAACCCAATCAAGGATACAGAGTTTTGTCGGAGTTACCTCCTCCTTAATTTCCTAATGGTAACAATGGTCTTCCTCACCAAGCTATGTGACAATTACACTTTCCTTCTCATTTATCTCTCGTCTCTTCTCACACATACATACAAAAAAAATCACATTTATTTCTTATTTCTTTTCATTTTTTGTTTCTCCTTACACTTATGCTTTGTTGTGTAGATATGTGGAATCTTCCACGTCAGCCAGTTTACCCTTCGCTAGGAAATGCACTCTTCCTGTTATGATTTTAACAACATCATACTTACAAATAATCAACAGGCACTCATTGGTTAATCACCGTCAATCTAGCTTACTGATTGGTCAGTATCGACCAATCAGATCGCTCCCACACGCAAGATCTATTTAGGCGCCAACTCAATTCAGAGCCTGTCATGTGGGAGAACATGATATAAAAACCCAACACGTGTAATTCTCTCAGAAGAGGATTCTCGCTCTCTCTGTTTTGACACACGGACTCTCGAACCTAACTTCTGCTTCGTCACTCGACACCACTGCTAAAATGTGACTCTTAAAGAACTCCCGTCTTGACTAATGTAGTCAGACGTAAAAGAACTTTAATGTAATTCATGCAAGTATAATTCCAAACATACTCAATCTTCTAAACTGCATTTTAATAATCAACTCATTCGTTATGAGTCGAGGTACAAATATTAACTAATCAAAGGGACGCAACTCAGTCTCACTTATTAGTTCGCATGCATGTATATTCAACACTTAATAAATTCAATTGTTATGTTTTTAACTCTACGTTCTGTTTTGTATTTTACCATTGCTATTTCATGTCAAATATAATTATAATAGTTACCACCACATTGGATAGCGACCTCCAGCATAATGGCATAATCCTTTCCACACCTTTCCTAAACAAAATAAAATAAAATAATTGTGGCGAATAGCCCTTCAACACGCAACAAACATGGCTATACCATCACACTCCATTATACACAGGGCCCGTTCCGCTACAGATACCAACTTCTTGAGAGCTCCTCTCTGCGGCTGCTCGGTCTCACGCTGTCCGCTGATCTGAGATGGAACAAATACATCGAGTCGATTGCATCATCCACCGCAAGGAAATTTGGCTCCCTGTGCCGAGCCAGGAAATTTTTCTCCTCGGAATCTATCCTCCAAATCTATAAATCGACCATTCGCCCTTGCATGGAGTATTGCTACCACATATGGTCTGGAGCCCCAGCTGTTTGCCTCAGGGTTCTTGATACGATCCAGAGACGGATATGCAATGTAATTGGCCCCGATCTGTCATCTTGTCTGCAGTCTATCTCTCACCGACGCGACGTTGCCTCACTCTGTCTTTTTTATAAATACTTTCACGGTAATTGCTCCGAGGAGCTGCTTTCGCTGGTTCCTAGGCCTCATGAATTTAAACGTCACACGAGGCTGGCATCCCATTCCCACCCCTTCACCGTTGAAACTGCTAGATGTAGACGTCTCTTCTACTCCAATAGCTTCATGTCTCGCACATATCGCCCATGGAACTCCCTTCCTTATTCCTGTTTCCCTGACAAATACAATCTCCAACTATTTAAGTGTAACGTCAATCGACATCCCCAGCTGCCTTGATCTATCCTCTTCCCTTCTCCACATCCTTTCACCTTTCATTACCATCTGCTCCCGCTCCAAATCTTCTGTAACCCCCTAGCCTTGATCGATCCACTATCTTTCTCCACATCCTCTCCTTTACCACTCCTATCTGCTGTTCCTCCAAACCTTCTGTAACCCCCTGCGTACTAGTGGCTTCCAGCCTTGCTTAGGGTGATATGCTTAAAAAAAAGAAAAAAAAAGATATATGTGATATATTATTCCCCGCGTGGGAGAAGTGTATATATGTATATATAGTTTGTGTATGTCTTTGAGAACAAAGCAAGTTTGTCATTCCTTTTCCTTTTAGCTATTCTGTTCTGTCTATGAAGTACAGTATGATCATATCATGCATATGATAATTTCCATAACAGGAGAAATATAAATGGGAGAATACATTTTTCTACTATGGCTCTCTACAATTATGATATGATAAAATGAGGGTCAAGTAGAAAATTATGATAAATTTGATATGCTTTACTAATTATTTAGCTTCATCAGAAATTTTAAGCTATATTTCAAAACTCCAAAATTCCACTTCCCAAAATTTCTGATGAAACTTGATAAAAATTATGACATAGTCAAATGATTATGTTCTCAAAAATCTTGTAAAATCCTTTCAATAAAATCCGTTTAAGTAAAAGCTTAAAGAATTGGTTGCATCAAATTTTATAATTCAAACATTTTAATGTTCTGATTTTATTTGAGAAACAAAAAAAAACGAAAAATAATTTACAGATAATTTTAATAAAAAAAAAAATTAAAAATAATTATTGAATTACCTCCCTTGATTTTATTTTTATTGAATTATCTCCCTTGATTGTGTCTTTTTTTTTTTTCAGACATTTCTTGTTTTAAACGAAAATACAGTTGGAAAGGTAAATAGCAACGTCCCAGTTACAAAAACTATTTTGTAACCTCGTTGGAAGGCACCAACCAAATGGTTGATGCTTCTCATTGCTGCAAATTCTAAAATCACCTTAAATTTTTCATGAATTCAAAGAAGAATCAAGATGTCTGCTTTGCTTTATTTGTAAGAAATGAAAAATAAAGACAGAAGAAAAAAAACACATAGAAAGTAGTAAGTATAAAGTTCATTTAATTTTATTAATTTTTGTCTTGAAAAAATATGAAAGTGCATAGTATATTTACGATTTTTATTTACTCTTTTTACTCGACTGTCTCTAAATTGTCAGACATCACATGGCTACACAATTTTTTTTAAATATCTTCGAAAACCTCAGTGAAAAAAGCGCTTGGATCAGATTTATTTTTTTTTAATCATTTATTTAATTTGAAAACTTTTTATTTAAGCTGTTAAAAACAGTGATTTTAAATGTTATTTAATTTTCCCGCTTAACGTCATTAATTAATTATCTTTAAACTTTGTCATTCATTACAATAAAATGATTCTTAGATACTTTTGTTTTGACTTTTTAATTCGTTTTTATGTTTTCATTAAATTTCTAAAACTCCATTTACTCGCAATTATTGCGAGGCTGAAACCGGTGTAAGCTCAATTATAGTCCTCTATGTAAATATATTGTTGACACGAACGTCGGAAATAATTTTTCCAAGCTCGGTCTATTGCATTTCCCATAGATTTCTTCACATATTACGAGCCCTTCTTTAGATTAGAAAAGTGCTGCATCAGAATGTAAAGAAAAAAATCTAAAGTCTTAAAAAGGCTGGTACCTCCACAAAAAAACAAAACAAAAAAAACGATGCCTAAGGTTTAAAATGAAAAATCTTTCTTGAAGCTTTGATTTTAGTTTTAATTTTAAGCTAATAGACTAAATTTAATATTTCCAATAAGCAAAATACTTGGCTGTATGTCAAAAACTAATTAAAATTGAAATTATTATTATCATTATTTTTGCTAAAATAGTTGCTTCACGCCATTTTTTTTAGTTGTTTTTCATTGCAATTCTCTTTATTAAAAAATTTTTCCAAAAATAAAATATACTTTTTTGAAACTTTGAGTAATATTAACTGATTCAAAGTATAATTAATCTGATTTGAAAAAATATTATTTACTTTAAGTTTAAAATATCGCAGAACTGCATTTTTAACCCAACAGTAGCTGTGTTTATGATTCGACAAAGTGATGACAGATTTAATGCTGTTCTACAGGGACTTTACCTTAAAACATAATTAAAGCAAGTGACACAAGTACCTTTTTTATTTAATTTTTAAGTACTCAGAAATCTTAAAAATTTGGAAAAACATTCTCCATAATCTAATGTTTTATTGAATTTTAGAAATTTTGGCATTAAATTTAATATAGTCACCACACTTATTTTCTGATAAAGTCATGTATGGTCGCCCATACTTACAAAAAATACTTTTAAAAATATTGTTGTTTGATTATTTGTATTAAGCTTTTCCATTTATGATTAGTAAATGTAGTTTTCACTTAATAACAATATCATCAAAACGCCTGAATTTAACACAGAATTTTAAAAGATTTAAAACTTAATAAATTTTTCTAATTAATGAATAAAAATGAAAACAATTCTTATTCATCGGGAAAAATTTTTCTTACGACAATAGTGTTCTTAATATATCTCATTTATAAAAGCAATTAAAGGCTTTTCTAATTAAATAATGTCAGTTTTATTGAATATTTTGTGTAAAGATTCAGCTCAGATTTTTAGTAAATGGTGTTTTTATTTGACAAAAACAAATTCATGGTTTAAATTCTCCAATGAGTCCTGCTTTTAGCTAATATAAATATAAAGATCCTGGAATTTTAATTTCTTGAAATTTCATAAAATTAAGTAAGTCGGGTAACAGATGTAAAAAAAAACAAATACATATATTTTCAACAAGATTTTCTAAAAAAAAATATTTCAAAAATAATTTCATTCCTTTGTGAATAAGTCCTGAAAATTACATTAAAATTCAACAATTATCTGATTTTTACCAAAAAAAAAATAAATAAATAAGAAAATATAATAAAAAAATGACTAAATTTCCAGTAATCTTTGGCCCACCACTGATGGAAGGAAAACAAGATTTTTAACCGAAATTTTGAATGCACTGGAAATGATTAAAAAATAATAAAAAAATACTTTGGTCTTTTCTCTTAATAATAGCATAAACATTTTGATGATAAAATTTTGTTTATATTAAGTTTGGTGTTTTTTTTTCCATCATGGTATGCTCTATTTTTGTGAAAAAAGGTACCTCCTTAAAGGAGATAGTACTAACATTTTTTATTTAATTATTTTTGCCTTAAATTTAATGGTCACAAAATGTTAAAATTAATTTCAGTTATTATATGTACCACCACTGATTTACTAAAAAATTAGTATACTATGATGAAAAAATATCCCAAAATTAATAAAAACAAAGTTTTATCACCAAATTCATTATGCTATTATTAAGAGGAAAGACCAGAGGATGTTTTGATTATTAAATTATATTTTTATCCTTTTTAGAACATTCAAAAAGTTCGTTTTTCTTGTGTCAGTGGGGGACCAAAGATTAGTATAGGAAATTTTAGTGTCTTTTTTATAGTGAAAACACATTGAATTGGAAATTCTTGCAAAAATCAAATAATTGTTTGATTTTAATGAAACATTCAGGACTTATTCAATCACAAATGAATGAAATGTAACTATCATCTCATGAACACTGAAGATTACAGTAGACAACAGTTATGAGTTAAGAAAACAGGGACATTTTAGAAATTGTCACACCTTGTCTATAACTTTATGTAGCCTATAGACAATTTTTCTTGTCAGAATCTATCTCATATACTTATAAACCTCCCATTTGTCCTTGCTTTGAATATTGCTGCCACATCTGGTCTGGTGGTTTTGTTAAGTATTTAGAGATTCTTGATAAAATACAAAGAAGAATCTGCAATGTTATTGGTCCTGACTTGGCATCTGGGCTTCAATCCTTTTTCCACTGCTGTAATGTAGCTACCCTCTGCCTCTTCTATAAATATTTTTATGCTAATTGTTCTGATGAACTTTCCTCTAGACTTTTTGAATTTAAGCACAGTACTAGATTATCTGTTAGGTCTCATCATTTTACAGTTGAAATAGCTAGATGTAACTGTAAGTTCTATGCTAACAGTTTCTTCTCTCGCACTTATCATTTGTGGAACACTCTTCCAGCTTCTTGATTTCCAATTGTTATATACCATACCTATGAACACTAATGGGTATGTCATACATTTGACACTATTGTAAGTGGGGGTAATATGCTAAGTAGTCCACCACTAGCAGTGGTTTACCTACTTCACACCACTGGCGAGTATTTTATTTTGTTGATGTTATAAAGATTACCATTTCATTTTCAACCTCAGTTTTAGTTATTCCTCATTCAGTAACCCTTTTTAGGTTACAACACCAGTTCAATTTGATCTTCAAAACTTTAAATGCAATGTCAATTGTTATCTCCTGTCTTCTTCATTCCTATTCTTTTATTGTGATGTCAATGCTCATTGCCACTTTTGTGATGCCAATGAATACTTATTGTCACTTTCGTAATGCTTGTTGTAGTAGAGACTTTGTAATCGCAGATACAACTATAGTAATGCTGTTGAATAATGCTGGTGTCAGACACCTTCAAATAGCACTCCCACTAATAAGTACTTGCTTGATAATAATCACTCGACAAGTAACCTGTATAGTGATCTGAATAGAAAAATAGTATAGTGAATAGAGTAGAGAATAGCTGTCCGTATAATGATAGAGGATAGAGGAGAAACTACCTGTATATGTGTTTCCTCTATGGTCATGTGATCTACTTAATTCAATAATGGGGCCGCCTTTGTTTGCTCTGTTCAAACTCAAGTGTCGGCAGCGAAACTTTATTCTTATATAACAGTCTTAATAAATTTTTCTCTCATATTTACTCACAATCAGTAACTCCTTGCATATTAGTAGTTTTATTGCCATGCTTGGAGGTGAGATAATTAAAAGAAAACCTCAAATATTGTTGACTCACCCAAGAACTTTCAGATAGTATAATAATGTATTTAATAAATGCATTTAATAGAGAATATATAATATAGAAATGTCTTTAATAATGTATTTAATAAACTAAGAACTTTTCAGACAATAAAATTTTCAGCACTCCCTCATAATACAAATATTACATGTAGCAATAAGCACATATTCCATTGTATGAGTACCGAAAGAAATAAGAGAAAATAATTTATGAAATATGAATATCATTACATACATCCTTATGATTATTTGTGTAGAAAATAATCTATTTGTCTTCATGTGATGGTTAACAAGCTTGTTTCATGGATAGTGTAGTATATTTTACTGAATGCTGCTTTAATGTGGCTATGTAATAATACTAAACTAACGTTAGTATATATATATATATATATATATATATATATACATACATACATACATACATAATTATAATATATTTCACATATAGTGCTAGTGTTAATGAAACAGTGCTCAATGTAAGACAATAGAGCTATTAAGTATATACAAATAAATATGCATATTATCCCTCAGTGATAACATGATTCTGAGTTTCATGCACAATACAATCTTCAGGTGCTGAGTATAGAATGACCGTTACAAAATTTAAATTTTTAAAAATATATCTGGATACTGCAACGTTGGTGCAGTTATATATTATACTAGGATTACAGTTATTTAATTTAAAAAATTATAGCTGTTATTTAAAATAAACAGGTTTTGTGTGTGTGTGTATATTAAAGGGATATTGTTTTTTTTTTTAATGTAATTTACATTCAAAATAAACTGTAATTTATGTTAAAAATTAATCTGGGTTAACATATTAAGCATATATTTATTTTTATGCCTACATGTAACCAATTCATTTCTGTTGTTTAATAAGCTAGGGTTATGAGTTTTAAGATAACCAGTTTTTCAACAAGATGTAAGTTACATTGATTTCCTTTCCTATTATAAGATTTGACTCTTGCTATAATATCCCAGTTGATAAAAGGTGAATTGCCATCATTTTTTAATATTTGGAGACAGCAGTTCTTTTTTTTACTATTTTTTATTACCTAAAGTTATATATATATATATATATATATATATATATATATATATATATATATATATATATATATATATATATATAATGTGTGTAACTGTTATGATGTAACCTGTGTTCATACAAGTCAATGTTTCTATTAATACCTTTTATTGCTTTTCCTTCACAGATGTTCTGGCTGGGAAAAATGGTGTGATATATTTTTAAAAATTGTCATGTGGAAGTTAAATCACTCCTGTTGAACTATAAAAAATTACAAATGTTTTCAATAATAATTTCCATGTAAGACCTATATTTCCTGAAGTCTTACATTTGAAACCATATATGTAAACATAAAACACATTTACGTTGGAGAAGGTTTGTGGTCTTGCATTTGAAAACAAGCTAATTTAAGTAAGCATATATAAAGAAACAGTAACAATATGGATAGGTTGTTTTTTTTCTTTTTTATGCATTATTTGCAAGCACACCCTGGAAAGATACCAAATTGTTTTGAAATGTGTGCATAGACTAGTGAAGAAAATAGATATTTCATGAGTAAACATGCTGGAGAGAACCCATATTTAGTAAAAGAATTCATATCTTTCTTTTCAAAGATGTCTCACATCATGTGTAATATGCGAACACACACTGGAGAAAAACCCTATGCTTGTGAAAAATGTGCATCTACCTTTTCTTCAAAATCACATTTAGTATTACATATGCAAACACACACAAAAGAAAAAACATATACTTGTGAAGTTTGTGGGACTTCCTTTTCTCGCAATTCAAGTTTGGTACGACATGTGAGAACACATACTGGTGAGAAACCATATTCATGTAAAATGTGTGGATTCTCTTTCACAGAGAAGGCACAGTTAGTTCAGCATATGCGGACACACACTGGAGAAAAACCATATGCTTGTGAAGTTTGTGAATTTGCATTCATAGTGAAATCAGATTTAGTGCGCCACATGCGAACACACACTGGAGAGAAACCATATTCTTGTGAAACTTGTGGTTCTACCTTTTCAGATAAGTCAAATTTGGTAAGACATATGAGAACACACACTGGAGAGAAACCATATTCTTGTGAAACATGTGGATCTTCTTTTGCACAAAAATCAAATTTAGGGTTACATATGAGAACACACACTGGAGAAAAACCATATTCATGTGAAGTTTGTGGATTTGCATTTCTAAAAAAGTCTGATTTATTGCGTCATATACGAATACACACTGGAGAGAAGCCATATTCTTGTGGCACATGTCATTTTTCCTTTGCAAGAAAATCAAGTTTGGTGTTACATCTGCAAACTCATACTGGAAAGAAATCATATACTTGTGAAATGTGTGGATCTGACTTTGCAGAAGTGTCAAGCTTATCATTACATATGCAAACACACAGCAGCAATGAGACATTTGTTTGTGAAACATGTAGCTCCACTTTTTCATTGAAATCTCATTTAGTATTACACATGCAAATACATGTTGAACAAAAACCAGATCCTTGTGAAGTTGATGGATCTTCGTTTTGCAAGTCAACTTTGCTGCAGCAAGTGAAAACAGACACTGCTGTGAAACTGTATTCATGTGAAATGTGCAGCTCTTCTTTTATAGAGAAAGTGAAGTTAGGCCAACATATGCAAACACACACTGGAGAGAAAACATATCCTTGTGAAACATGTGAATCTACCTTTTCAGAGAAGTCAAATTTAGTAAGAGATATGAGAACATACATTGGAGAGAAGCCATATTCTTGTGAAATATGTGGATCTTCTTTACCACAAGGATCAAACTTAGTGCTACATAAACTATCCCACACTGGAGAGAAACCATACTGTTGTGAAGTTTGTGGATTTGCATTTCTAAAAAAGTTAGATTTAACACGACATATCCGAATACACACTGGAGAGAAACCATATTCATGTGAAACATGTGGATCTTCCTTTGCAAGAAAATCAAGCTTGATGCTGCACCTGCGAACTCATATAGGAGAGAAATGCTATACTTGTGACATGTGTGGATCTTCTTTTACAAGAAAATCAAGCTTTGTGCAGCACCTGCAGACACATACTGGAGAGAAATGCTATAGCTGTGAAACATGTGAATCTTACTTTGCAGAAGAATCGAGCTTAGTGTTACACATGCAAACACACACTGGAGAGAATCCATATTCTTGTGAAACCTGTGGCTCTACCTTTACACTGAAATCACAGTTTGTGCTACATATGCAGAAACACATGAAAGAAAAACCATATGCTTGTGAAGTTTGTGGATTCTCCTTTACACGCAAGTCAAGTTTAGTGCGACATGTGAGAACACACACTGGTGAGAAACCATATTTATGCAAAGAGTGTGAATCTTCTTTTACAGAGAAAGCACAGTTAGTTCAACATATGCGAAAACACACAGGTGAGAAACCATATTCTTGTGAAGTCTGTGAATTAGCATTTGTAGTGAAGTCTGACCTAGTGCGCCATATGCGAACACACACTGGAGAAAAACCATATTCTTGTGAGACATGTGGTTCTACTTTTTCAGACAAGTCAAATTTGGTAAGACATGTACGAACGCACACTGGGGAGAAACCATATTGTTGTGAAGTTTGTACATCTTCTTTTTCACGCAAATCAAATTTAGTGCTGCATATGCGAACGCACACAGGAGAGAAACCATATTCTTGTGAAGTCTGTGTATTAGCATTTGTAGTCAAGTCTGACTTAGTACGCCATATGCGAACACACACTGGAGAGAAACCATATTCTTGTGAAACATGTGGTTCTACCTTTTCAGACAAGTCAAATTTGTTAAGACACGTGAGAATGCATACTGGAAAGAAAAAATTCTTGTGAAGTTTATCTTCTTTTTCATGCAACTCAAGTTTAGTGCACTATATGCAGACACACACCAGAGAAAAGCCGTATAATTGCATAAAATGTGAATCTTCCTCTTCATAAAAGACACATTTAGTGCAACATATGCAAACACACACTGCAAGAAACTTAATTTAATAGTCCTGGGCATGAAGATAAAGTACATCTGGAAGCAAGGCCTTAGATCAGCAGATTAAAGGTTTTGAGGAGTATGGAACCAACTATTGTTGTTGTTCCCAAGTTCACCCTGACCTGGAGTGGTAGCACCTGTTAGGGTCCTAGCTATGGGCATATAGTGAACTCCCAAACAAAAAAGTATAAAAATATATTTTTATAGTAAAAATACTCACATTTTTATATAAAAAAATTGCCAACAATACCTATAGAATGACCAACAATACATTTTATAGCAAAATAACCAAGTGTGTATTTTTTTAATCTGTGGCTGAAGCCATAAAATTGTATTCAAAATATTTAGATTTTGGCATTAAATAATCCATAGAGGTTGAAACGCCACTAAACAATATCAACCAACTAAAACTTAATTTGAATGTATATGTATTTTCATCAAAGGCAAATTTGTGTGAGCATATATAAAGAGGGACACTATTTTTATGTAACTCATCATGCAGGCATTCTGATAGGACCTTCCGTAGCTCATCATATTGATGCAACATATGCGAACCAGCACTGCAGAGAAATCAGCAGATGGGTGTAAATCTTCTCAATGAATTCAAATTTTATAAACACACAAAAAGAAATCTTTCGTCAAGTTTCTATATCTTCATTCTATAGCAATTCAACTGTACAGGGTGGGCAAAGTAGGTATACACTTTACAATTTTTTTTTACATTTTATTACATTTATGTTTATTCCAATTATATTTGTTTAACACAGTTTAATCTCATGAGTTCCCGGAATGTCCTTCAACCTCGCAACATTCCTCGAATATTGTGACACACAGTTTGACACAAATTCTGATCAGCATTAATGTCAATAAATGCTTCTAAAAATGAACTCTTTAATTCATCTCCTGTGTGGGGATTTTTCTGATAAGTTGTATTCTTTACTATGCCCCCCCCCCCCCGCCAAAATGTAGTCCATTGGTGTTAAGTCGGGTGACTGTGCTGCCATATCATCCAATCCAACATTAAGAAGATTTGGTCAAGGTAGTCCTTTGTTGCCAAAGCATAATGAATAGGTGTCCCATATTGTTGAAAAAAAAATTAGCTCTGGTTCTAAATTGTGGCATTACCACATCATGAAGCATGTTTAATCTTTACCACACTAATTTCTTTCTAGAGTTGTCTCCCCTGCCACTGCATTTTTTTGATGGTGCAAAATCATGAACACCTACCCTTTTAAAATTGTTATAACTTTCTTTGTATTGTGCATATAGATTTTAATTTTTGTACACTAATAAAAGAATGAATGAGTAATATTTTGATGTAATGCATTTTGCATGCATGTTTTGATGTTGAAAACAACAAAATTGAAACGCAAAATAAAAAATACATTAAAAATTCAACATACTTTAACTTTTATTACTGCTTGTGGAGTTCTGGGGGTGCAATCGCTAAGAAGGCTTTCATTTTATCAAAAAGTGATGTGTTTCCTTATGTACATATGAGGAGACACTAGGATTTGTTTGCTCTTTCTTTCACCTGACTCATATTTATTTGTCTTGTTGACAAATAAAGTTATTATTTTGTCATTTATAAATAGACAAAATAGTTCACCTTCAGAAAAGCTATCAGATATATCGATGGTTGCCAGTAGCTTCCATAAAATTAGTCAGCCATAGATGATAGCAGCCATTAGTGGTCCTCATTGCTTTCCTCCATGTCACTAGTGTGGTTATCATCTTTAACCACTCCACAGTCAATATCCACTTGAGTAAATCCTTCAAAATCATCATCAGAGTCCTAATCAAAGAAAAACTCCTGAATAAAGGCTCTGTTTTATATTGATGTGGCCATTTTTGTTTACAAAAATTGCAAAAAAATTTACATGGGTTTAATTGGTGTTACACCTCTTGTAGAGTCTAGAAGAATTCAAAATGGCATTGGAAAATTTAAGTTTAGACTTGTTCCACAGCAGTAGTAAGTGATTTCCATCTTAAAATACCAGAAATAACAGTTGACATGTGTTTATTTATAGTAACCGTTTCAAGGCAACAGAATGCGCCTAAATAAGCAAAGGGAGAGAATTCTAACATGACTATTGTCAGCTGCAATGTGGTAAAGGGTAAGTTAATAAAGTTAAGTGGATAAAGATGTTGGTTAGATCCAGTGACTAGACCCAAAGAGTTCCGAGTTTAATACCAGACCACAGCAGTGGTGAACCAAAACTTGGAAAGTTGAGTTAAAGGGAAATAACTGAGACATCTGGAACTGGAACAATCTATCCTGATGGACGAAATAAAGTTTGTTTGTTTGTTTGGGGTTTTATGGCATATCAACCACTATGGGTTATTTAATGCCAGATCCAGTATTTACTAGATATATCAAAAATGTATAGTTGGCAACATCATTGTTTCAAAAACGTATAGTTGGCAACATCATTGTTTCAATGTGCTGGAAAAGACCTGGAAGTTCACTATTTTCCCATAGCTGGGACCCCAACAGGTGCTACCACCCCGGGTCAGGGTGTACCTGGGAACCAGCAATTTAGAGGTGGTTCCACGCTTCCTCAAAACCTCCTGATCAGAGGCCTTGCTGTTGGATGCAGTTTAACGTTGTACCCAGGACGACGAACTAAAGGGTTCAGTTTGAAATTCCAGTCACCCGAAGAAGGCTGAAGCATACAACAGCTGAAACAGTGTGAATATGGCAAGGAGGATAACAGTCCAAATAATGTAAATAATGCAAGTAATCATTATATCTCATCTCAGAGATATAGACAGATGCTGCAAAATATTTGTTACTTAGTTTAAATTATTTCAACTTTGAAAATCCCAGCGATTGATATTGATTAAAAATCAAAATATTGTAAAAAATTGAGTTCTGTATTTACCATAAAAAATATATAATACATTAATATAACAGATATATAATAGATTATAGTCTGGGACTATAATCTATTATATATCTTAGGGTGTTTATCTAAAAAAAAACTTCTTTTGTAAACTCATTATTGTTATGCTACATGTAAAACTGATGTTTTTTAATCATGCAATAAAGTCACTAAGCCAAACATGTTAAATAACATATATACTATTAAGGAGAGAAAACAATAAAAGAACAAGAATTAAGATGACAGAAGATAATGATTGACATTACATTTAAGTTTTTAAAGATCAAAGTTGACTGGCAAGCAAGAAGTCACAAGAGAGTTCCAAAAGCGAGAAGTGTGATAGAAGAAATATAAGTTATGGTTACATCTAGCCATTTCAACTGTAAAAAGATGAGACCTTGCTACCAATCTAGTACTGCACTGAAATTTATAAAGTGTAGGTACCATAGGGGAAAGTTCATCAGAACAATTACCATGAGATTATTTATAGAAAAGACATGAAAGCTTTGCTATGGCCGTGGTAAAGATGACCGGTTAGGATTAATAATATTGCAGATTCTTTGGATTTTATCAAGGATCTCTAAATATATAGCAGGAGCATCAGACAATGCATGTAGATGATTCTTAAGAGTAAATTTAAATTCAGGTGCATTTGTCTATGTTATTTTCTTATTTGGATATTTATTTATTTTTCATGGTTTATCAACCCTTTGCAAGTTATACTAGGTATGGCAGAAATATCCTCCACATTAAGACATTAGCTAGGTGAAGACACTATTGCATGTTTTACTATTATGTTGGCGGTATTGATTGATGGATGGATGGATGTTTTCTATGGCACTCTAGACCAATTATCATGAAAATATTTATAGAAAAGGCACAGGAAAGACACCAGGTCAGAACCAATAACATTGTAGATTATTCTTTGGATTTTATCAAGACTCTAAGTCAGTGGTTCACTCATACGTGTAGTGGAGGAGGATAGCAGGCAAGGTGGAATGATTGAAAGACAATCAAAGATTTAGAAATAGTTCCAAAAAAATATAATAATTATAATATATAATAAATAAAATATATAATAAATAAAATAATATAAATAAATATTGATTGATTTTATCATTGTGATATTTTTGCATTATATCAAGTATTTAGAATATAGTAACTAGGGTCTGCTAATTGGGGGAGAGAGTTATCAATAACAGATTTTCTGACTTTGAATCCACGGTTATCTCCCATTAACCCTCTCAGTTTTTTTATTTTTAAATGTATGTTTTAGCACAAAAACTTTGGTGAGGCATGAGCAAATTTTCATTCCAAAAATGTGGCCCAGAGAAAAATGTTTGGGGACAACTATCAGATGTGGCAGCAATATTCAAATCAAGGATGAATAGTAGAGTTATAAATATGTGAGATAGATTCTGGTGAGAAAAATTGCCTAGCTTGACACAGGGAATCAACTTTCTGAGCTGTTCTGATAATAGTTCTCGAACGTCTCACATGTCGAACAGAAAATTTGAGAGGAAAATACCTCGGTTATCGAACAAAATTTCAGTTCTTGAATAACATTGCTGAACCGAATTAACCCGAATGGAATAATTTCTGAGTCAACCGCCATGTTGTATATACATTTGTGTATTGTGGCCCGCTTTTCTTTTCCAATTTTATTGCAATGCGAATTTTTTTTTCTACATTGATTTCTATTGGAAAAATAGTTTCAATTTACAAACATTTCAGGTTAAGAAAAGTCTTCAGGAACAAATTAAATTTGTGAACACTGTATACCGTCATATGTTTATAAGTGGATATATCCATAAATTCTTATTAATGGCTTCTTTATACTTAATTGGTATTTTAATTATGTTCAAGAAAAATCAATATACATGTATTTAAATATTAGGTAGTTATAAATTTTTTTTTCCACTAATAATTTCATGGGCTACAATAAATTCTGGATTCAAAGTAGGTCATGAGCTAAAAAAAAAAGGGGTTAATTTGCAGCATAAGCACCAAAATCCCACAATAATGGAAATCTTCCATTATGGTGTGAAATTGCCTGATTATTTTGAAAATTATATTAAAAGTTAATGCTCTATTTAGGAGTTATGGACAATGTAAGTTTGACTTCTTTTATGTCACATCGACAGAACGGCTTCCATTACTGGTTTTATTTACATACGCTTGCCTTGAGTAGTTATGTGGCATGGAAGCTTCACTTGTCTTGATTACTGTGCAAAGTTTAAAATGAATGCTCGATTCCAAATATAACAGTATAAATGAAAAATAAAATCAAAATTACATGCCTGAAAGGATAAAAAAAAATGCAGTTTTCCTTTTTTTTTCAACGTTTTTTTTAGTAAAAGGGTTAATCCGTGGCATTATATTAATTTCTAAAAGCTTTCAATTGTTTCTATATCAAATTAAAACCAATTTAATAAAAAAGATTTCATTATTTAATAAAGTTTCACTTCTACAAAGAAACAACTGGATAAAAGGAATTAAGTAAAAACTATATATTTAAAGCTTCATTTAAAAAAAGAAAGCACATTTTAAAATAACTTTCATGAAAACTGCGCAGTAATCAAGACAAGTAAGAAGATATCAAAAGCAGTAAAAAGACTGTTAACTATGTAAGCTTCTGCACATTACTACTCGAGGCAAATGTATGAAAACAACGCCAGTAATGGCAACCAGACAGTGCGGAAAAGATCGAACTTACATTGTCAATAACTCCTAAACAGTAATCAAGCACATTTTTGAAATCATCAGGCAATTTCACACCATAATGGAACATTTACATTACCACAAGCTTTTTGGTGCTTTACTACAAATTAACCAAAAATGTTGGCAACCACTGCCTGAAAGAACAAAGGCTGCAAAGAGAGATAAAAGCTATAATTAATAGGTGTCAAGATAGGAAGTTTATTTCAGATTTTGTAAGAAGGTTTTGGAGACTGACAAAGATTTGGATATATTGGAGATATTCTCATGTCTTTGAGTTGTGAAATGAGAATATTTTTAAAAGAAATTTGTGTAGGGGTTTTATGTTTGTACTGATATTTCTTAAATAAAATTTTCAAATATAAAAGTGCATCTTGAAGATTATTCTGTCTTTTCTGTATTTTAGTAATCTTCAATAAAACATATATCCTGATGCAACAATTTGTTTCAAAATTGATATCCCTAGAACATTTTTTAAATCTTTTGTTCAGAATATCCCTAGGATCAGTTTTTAATTCTTAGGTCCCAAACTGATATTTCTAGAATATTTTTAAAAAATCTTTGTTTCAAAATTGATATCCCAAGATTAGGTTTTAAATCTTTTCTATTTCTAAAAAGTTTCATGTGTTTTAGATTGTGCAACATGGGCTAAAAAGATATCAGCTCAAATTGAAACATTCCAAAACCATATGATCACAAGCTAAAAAGTGAAAATAACCATTCTGAGAAATTTAACCTCTTTGATAAATCCTTGAGACTATTTGAACACATTAAAATATCGAGTGCAGAGCTTATTAAATTATGTCTTGAAAGTATGGAGTCTTGAAGAAGTAGAGGAAAGCCAAAACAAAGGTAATGGTTTCCTTTCAGATTTTGATGACTGATAAAGATTTGGATATTTAGAATAAATCATAGGAAGTGGAGAGATAGGTATAAAAATAAAAACTATACTCATGAAATAGGGGAATGTCTATTTTTCATGTCCTATAGTACAATACATGATTTTTCTCATAAGAAACTGTACTCAGATCTAACAAAATCAAGTACATTACTGACATCACTGTGACATCAGCAATGTACTTGAAACTCAAAAGAAAAACAAAATTAAACTAAAGGAGATATTAAGTACATTATTTAATAGTGTATGAGATTTCTAGTAACTGGTATGTAATATAATCAGCAAAACAAGATAACCAAAACCTCACTTATAAAAAGAACAGGTTTTATTTTATGTTAAACAAATACAACAATATATGCATGTCATTCCCTAACATGGAGATGATGACTGACGGACTTACCCGAATGGTAGGAGACAGGAAAACTGGTTTCTCAGAGATCTGGTCTCATGGCTGCTGTCACAGATCAAGTCCGGACTGGAAACACAAACACATGTGTCACTCAGCAAGGTCTGCTGAAAGAAAAAGCTTCTTCATGTGCTACCCTTTTTGTATGGGCAGGATCGACCAATGGGAGACTGCCCTGTTGTCACGTGATCTATTTCTCCATGCATGGGTAAAGACAAAGCTTTTTACTGCCCCGACAAGTGTATTCCCGAATTCCACCAATTCTGTTATAGTGAAATGTCTTTCTTTTCTATTTATTAGGCCCAGGCATAAAAAATTTAAATAATCATTTAGACATCTTTAGTAGTAATTCTTTTCAATAGTTAAGCAACCTGAGTACAGGTCAAAATCCTATGTAGTTATAAAAACAAGAAATGGATATTTTGGATGAAAATCATAATTTTGGCAAACAGATCTACATGTCTGCAAAACAACAAAGTGTTAAAAGGATATTTTCCCTTGACACCACTACTATTTTAACTACCTTCACTCCTTGGTAACATTTATTATTTCAAAAAGTGATGATTAGAATTGTAATAAAACCTAAACATTATATTATTCAGACTATTGTCCTCATCTTTGTCGCTATACTTTTTAAAACATTTTGGCCATTGTACACTCTGGCCTTCTTCAGGTAGTTTGTAATGTCAAACTGAACCCTTTATTTTGCTCACTGGAGTAGACTGTTCTAGTTCCACGTGCCATGTCTAATGGATGTCAGTTATCTCCTGTTAATTCTGCTCTCCAAGTTCTCCACCACCTTAACCAGGTATTGAACTCACTCTTTGGGTCCTGTCACTGGATCTAACTAACGCCTTTATCCACTGTAATAAATATGGCAACAAAGATGAGGACAATAGTCCGAATAATGTAAATAGTGTACATAATACCTCATCTCAGAAATATAGACAAACCTAAACATCTAACACTTTTGCCCCAGCCCCTTAACCTCTGATGTCTTACTCTCTCGGTTGAGGTGTCTACTCGGTCTTAACCAAACTTAAGGGAGTGGCCGTAGAACCCCTGAGCATCCGCAGATCATTTGACCGGTCCACTGGTTCAATCCTGCTTCCTGCCCACATTGTGTTTGATTTGATCCAGAAAGCAGAAGTGATGTTCATCCATTCACGGTCGACTGAAGATGTAGACACGGCTGGAGAGTCTGTGCTAAGAAATTTAGAACGCACAAAAAAAAAATATGTATATCTGTGGAAAGCCGGACAAACAACTATTCAATGGTTGAATTGTTAATGTCTTTTATATAGCAGATAAGAATAGTATAGAAAAGAAACTGCTTGCAGAAAAGAAAAATAATTGACGTAAAAACTCATACACTGGATTCTAGACCGGGAGAGAGTGGGTTGTGATTAACTTGTTAAATCGTCTCAGAACGACATACGACTCTTGCGATGGAGAGATAAAGATTTCTGTGCACAGCTTAAAGTTTATAGTTGCATTCCTCCTCAGCAGTAGTAACAGTAGTAGTAATCTTCGTGGTAGCAGAAGCAGTGGTACTTATATCAACAGTCCATGTTAGCGGATGCTTCATTCCAATCTCTGACGTCACTTTCATACTTCTTCGAGCCTTCAATTCAACTCTGCTCACTTTCAATCTCCGATATCTCTCCACCCAGCTCGAAACTACGTGTTTATATAGAAAAAGCCGGTTGGTCATAACCAACCCTCGGTCCCACCACCTTGCACGCGATCATCACGAGGTTCTGGCTGCTTCAACCAAAATCATGTGAATTCTCAAGTCCTTCTTGCTTACTAAGTTCTATTTATAATTTTAACCAACAAAAATTATTTCAACCATTTCCATTGTCTTTTTTAATGACCCAATTCCAAATGGGTACAACTCCTGCCCTAGATCAGATTTCCCATCAGTAAACAAAAATACTCTGATCTAATTTAGTTACTCAGATCCACTCCAATTTCAATAAAAAAAATATACGTGTGTGTGTGTGTTTCCCCGACTCTCTTCTCTGTCACAAACATATAATGAAATAAATTTATACATTTTTTGTTCTTGAAAATTTACAAAAACATTGTTTACTTAAAAAATAATTTTATATTTACAACATTCTAACAGTTAAGACAGTTGTATTAAAACTAAAGCAATGAAATATTTATCATTTACCATTTTATAAAGAAATAAATATGAAAACCATTTTTTTATTCATTTATTTATAAACATTTACTAAATTATTTAAATATGTGAACCAACTAAAAGGAAATCCTTATTATTTACCATTTTATAAAGTTTGAATTAATTAGCTGATGTTTTGCCAACAAATAGTGTAAATAAAAAATGTAATAGTGTTTATTATTTTTGTTGTAAATTCTCAAGAGCAAAGAAAATGTATAAATTCACTTTCATATGTTTAGGTTTTATTAAAATTCTAATCATTGCTTTTTAAGATAGTAAATATTGCCATTAAAATAATAGTGGTGCCAAGGGAAAAACTGTCCTTTTGATTCACCCCCTTTTTTGTGGGTATGAAAGTTCATATTTGCCATAATTTCTTTAAAAGACTGAAAATTGCCTGGAGGGTTTTTGTGACAACAGACTTTAAATTTACTTTGAAAATCCTTAAGGTTTTTGTTGATTAGAACTCAAAATTTTACATTTGGCTGATATCTGCATTTACCATCTGAAATAATTCATTACAATCCAAGAAAGAATCTATTTTTATAATTTCTTGAGTTTGCTAAGAACATTCTGTGAACCCATGCCCTATATGGATCTGTTTTCTTGTCTCTAACATGTGAAATCTGATAGATTAATAATTTTGAAAAGAAACAAAATACGTTATGTAGTAATCATTTTAAAACCTCATAATATGCATATTCATTTAATTGATCAAACTAATGAAATACAAAACTTTATATTTAACCATGTGTGATAATGCTTTTCTGTACATCACATCACATCACATCACAAGCTGTGATAACATCCAAGGTTGGCTGTATGTGAATACATCGGTGCTTGCTAGGTTCCACAGGTTTGTCTCAATTATAGCTGTGAACGTCATCAACAATGAAATAATGACAAATGCTTTTCAAGATACTTGTTGAGTCAGGAAATAGAAAAAAATATACAATTTCTCACTTAATTGGCAAGGTCTTCTTTCTGCTAAGAACTTCATTTATCTGACTTCTCATCAAGTTCTGACCATGGAAAACAGGCCCCTACTCACTCACTGCCCAATTCATTATATAGATACCAGCTGGGGGAATCATAGCCACTGAGTGTAGACTGAAGAATGTAACCCCTCAACTCAATCCAGTATAGCAGGAAAGAGAAAAAGAATGTTGGATAGATGGATATACAAACAGCCACAGAGATGTTTTGGTCAGTGTGTTACACACTGTATGCCAGATTTGGGGTGCAGAATGAAAATAGGGCTTCATACCAGAGACTGGCTGAGAGAAATTGATGAAAGATTGGCAGGAATAAAAAGTAAATTAGTAAAGAATCAAGTCTTGTGTTATTTAATTGACAACCCCTACTCATTATGCACTAACCACTTATTATGCATGGAGAAGGGAAAATCACTCTAATATCTTTATAAAAATCTCATGGTAATAAAATAATCAGTTAAATGTTTCTAGTTGTAACACCTGTTAGAAAACATGGATTTTATTTTCCTCACACTTGCATCTATTTCCTCTTGTACTGTAAATTCATCTTTAATATTAATAATGTCATAAAATGTAATATTGTTGTAACCTAGGGAAGGTTACTGAATAGAATAATCACACAAGGATACTTATGACACAAACAACAGATTTGCCAGCAGTACATAGAAGTAGTAGTCAACTGATAGAAGTGAGTCAAGTGAATTCCACAATGAATGTCAATTGTTTGACTTAATACAATCATTCTTGTCAAACCGTGAATTGAAGGTCGTTCTCAATGGATTCTCCTCCAGCTCCTATCCCACTAACGCAGGTGTTCCCCAAGGCTCCATCCTAGGCCCTACTCTGTTCCTTATCTTCATCAATGATCTTCCTGATGTCATAGATTCCCAAGTAGGCATCTACGCAGATGACACTACAATCTACTCCTGCCTCAAAAATAAATCTAGTGTTGCTGACAAAACTAACTTGGCTGTTCGTCTCGAAAAGGACCTCCAATTGGTTGTGAACTGGGACTGGTTAACTTTAATGCCTCAAAAACAAAACTGCTATTAATCACCACAGATATCCTTCCCTGCACCCCATTAGAATGTCTGATGCTCAACTTCTCGAGAGCACCTCTTTGCGGCTGCTCGGTCTCACATTGACTGCTGACCTGAGATGGAACAAATACATTGAGTCAATTGCTTCGTCCACCGCAAGGAAAGTTGGATCCCTGTGCCACGCCAGGAAATTCTTCTCGCCGGAATCGATCCTTCAAATCTACAAATTAACCATTCGCCCTTGCATAGAGTATTGCTGCCATATATGGTCTGGAGCCTCTTTTTTTTTCCTCGGGGTTCTTGATAAGATCCAGAGATGGATATGCAATGTAACTGGCCCTGATCTGGCATCTCATCTGCAGTCGCTCTCTCACAGATGTGCCGTCACCTTTCTATGTCTTTTTTACAAATACTTTCATGGTAATTGCTCCGATAAGCTGCTTTTGCTGCTTCCCGGACTTCATGAATTCAAGCGTCCTATGAGGCTGGCATCCCGCTCTCACCATTTCACTGTTGAAACTGTTAAATGTAGCCATCTCTTCTACTCTAATAGCTTCATATCCCACACCTCTCGCCTGTAGAACTCCCTTCCCTTTTCCTGTTTCCCTGATAGCTATAATCTCCAACTATTCAAATGTAATGTCAATCAACATCTCCAGTTACCTTGATCTATCCACTATCCTTCTCCTCATCTTTTCCTCTATCACTCCTATCTGCTCTTGAGCCAAATCCTGTTACCCCTTGCGTGCTAGTGGCTTCCTGATTTGATTGGGGTGAAATGCTTAAAAAAAAAAATATATCTCCAGCTGCACGATATCTACCAACCATCCCACATGGTTAGATGTGTCACAAGGACAAATTTAATGTGGGGTATCCGAGCCTGTGTGATCGGCCAAAAATTCCCCGTAGATCCTGTATAAAACAGGGTTGGGTAGCTGTTTCCCCGAGATGAGATTCTACCCTTCAACATAGTCTCATCTGGAGATCCTCTCTGCCTGGAAGCAGAGAGTTTGACCAGCACAGCTGGAAACGAATCTCCAACTGCAGACCAACATACAGTATTTACTATTGTATTTATGTGAACAGGGATATACTGTGGTATATAAATGTTGTACAACAATTATATACCACTCTATTCAAAACAGAATGTTCATCTTGGTTTTTATTTTACTATGTTTTAACCATTGTACTTTGCACTCTTTTATCTTTTGTACTTGGTAATATAGACTGTTCTCATTCCACTGTCCATGCTCAGCAGATATCTGGTATCACTTATACATAGAAAATGGAACATAAACATTCTATAGAATCACCTTGGATTGAATAAATTTGAATTCATGACATTTTCTTCATTTCTTAAAAAGGTCAATCACAAACCATAAAAGAAAATATCATAACTGAAGCAAATACTACAAACTGAAAAAAAAAGTGCTTGATAAAGATTTCCCTATCATTGACAATTCTGTGCAAATGCTTTTACCAATGCTCCCATAAGACAATGAAAGACAGTCAATACAATACAGACCTCAACCAGAAACAATTTTAATGTGAAATTTACTGAGAACTTTTTACAGATAAACATTCCATCAGAAAATGCATGTTTTGTTTATACTATTTTTTTTCCCTTATTTGCCTTATCCATATATAAACTCAAATGTTACTTTGAGTGTTTCACGAAAAAACTGTACCTGAAATGTCTTACAGAAAAACATTCAAATATCTATAACAGATCATATTTTAAAAAGCTTATAAATGTTCATTTTGCTCATGACTTTTCTTTTTCTGACTAAATTTCAAACCCCACCACTTTATATATATATATATATATATATATATATATATATATCCAAGTATGGGATTGGTATATACGGAATAAATTCCAATAACCAACAATTATTATTCTTAAAAGAGTGCTCAATACAGAGTAGAGCAGATATAATTATTTATTTAAATATTATAACATAAATATGTTATAAAATCACTATAAAAGTAGCCATTTTGTTTCAACACTCCCGGTGTCTTATCAAGTGATGATGTTGAATGTAGATTCTACATTCAACATCATCACTTGATAAGACACCGGGAATGTTGAAACAAAATGGCTATTTTTGTGGTGATTTCATAACATATTTATGTTATAATATTTAAATAAATAATTATATATATATATGGTGAACTCTCCTGTTGTATTCAACTTATGACGGTCAAGCAGTTCAGTTCCTAGGAACCAACGGCCAGACTCCAGCACATGATTTGATTATAGTGGTAAAGCTTTTGTGCAGAACCAACCACACTTTTTGAAGGGCCAAATACAAATGTTAGTCATGATTGGTCATGTGTAAACCAGATTATTATCATATGATTTTTCTGATGTAACCTTTTAGTATACTTCTTCGGCTCTTATTCTCTGTGTTAATAAGTATATGCAATGGTAAACAAATGCTTGGAACCTGGAATGATGATTTTGGCAGTATGCTCCGCTGCCATGGTCTAATTGTCCCTATGATATTGAGGAACACTTTTTGGTGCAGTTGTAAATATATTCTGGTGTTTGGGAGATTCTTTTCCTCAAACAGTGGTGATTCTTGTATGTATTCACACGCTACCCTCACTGAAACATCCTAGGTTAGCCAAATGGATATAAATACCCGTATCATTTAACAGAACAGTAGCAACAAAGACGTGAAGACTGTGAAGATTACACAAGTAATCGTTAGTCATGTGTACACCTGATTATCATGATAAATATATAACAGATCTACTTTGGAAAAGATTATGCAGTACATTCCAGAGTTACGACCTATGACAATTCATGGTCATGGTTCAGTAGCCATTTATCTTGTTTTGAATCATGGTATCTGCCTCATATACGGTGTGGTAGAAGAATACACAGTGCAGCAAAAGAATGTCGTCATACAGTGCTAGAGTGAGGAAGTTGGTATTGAGGAAGTTCTCGGTAAAAGTAAGCATTGTTAAATGCTCTGAAAAGGGAAATACATTGCCCAGTTGATTGACTTTCAACTATTGCTTAAAAGATGTACATCTGTATACAGTGTAACCTGGATATAAGAGAGTTGTCGGGAGCGGAGAAGAAGTCTCTTATATCCGGGTTTAGTCTATTTTATATACATTAACACAGGCTCTAATTTGGGACCAGAGAAAACCTCTCTTATATCTGGGTAACACTGTATATATACATATTGATGAGTACATAGTCCTTAAAAGAAAGCTACCCTCATCATAACATCCTGGGTTAGCCAAGCAGGTATAAATGACCATATCAATGAACCAAAATCCTGAAGATTAAATGTAGTGTGTGCAAGTAATTGTTAATCATGTGTATTATTACAATATATAATTATGGATTATTATGATAAATATATAACAGATCATCTTTCAAAACGTTTATATGTGATCTTTTTGCTCATGACTTTTCTGTTTCTTTCACTAAATTTGAATCGCCTAAAATATTAATATATGTTAAGAGTAGAATGACAAATGACAATTCCATGATGATTAAATGTCCATCTTTTTTTTAGCTACAATATGTTCATAGTGATTTATACATACTTATGCCTATGTTACACAATCAATAAAATTTTCATTGTAGTTTAAAAGTAAATATATGACATATTAACCTTTACCATGCTAATTTCTTTCTAGAGTTGTCTCCCCTGTCACTGCATTTTCTTTGAGGGCACAAAAGCATGAACACCTACTGTTTTAAAATTGTTATAACTTTCTTTGTATTGTGCGTATAGATTTTAATTTTTGTACACTAATAAAAGAATGAATGAGTAATATTTTGATGTAAGGCATTACGTTTTGCATGCATGTTTTGATGTTGAAACACAAAATAAAAAATAAATACATTAAAAAATACATAAAGAATTCAATGTACTTTAACTTTTATTACACCTTGTGGAGTTCTGGGGGATGCAATAAAAAGCAAAATCACTAAGAAGACTTTCATTTTGTCAAAGTGACTCGTTTCCTTGTGTTTACATACGAGAAGACACTAGAATTTGTTTGCTCTTTTTTTCACCTGACACATTTTTATTTGTCTCATTGATGAATAAAGTTATTATTTCGTTGTTTACAAGACAACTCACCTTCCAAAAGCCTATCAGCTATATCGATGGTCACCAGGTGCTGCCATGGATGATAGTAGCCGCTAATGGTCATCATCAACGCTTTTCTCCATGTCTCTAGTGTGGTTATCATCTTCAACCACTTCACTGTCAATATCCACTTGAGTAAAGCCTTCAAAATCATCATCAAAGTCCTAATCAAAGAAAAACTCCGGAATAAAGGCTTTATTGTATATTGATGTGGCCATTTTTGTTTACGAAAAAATTAATGTGGGTTTCATCAATGTTACACCTCTTGTAGAGTCTAGAAGAATTCAAAATGGCATTGGAAAATGGAAGTTTAAACTTGTTCCAAAGCAGTGTAGGCAATTTCCAGCTTAAAATACTGGAAATAACACTTGACAAGTGTTTATTTATAGTAACCATCTTGGGCGACAGAATGCACCTAGAGTAGCAATGGGAGAGAATTCTACAGTGATTATTGTCGCCTGCATTGTGGTAAAGGTTAACAACAATTATATTTCTGAAAGACTTCCTCTTGTAATCTAATTGAAGAATCTTTTCAGTATTTCCATTCCCCGGACTGGTCAATTACAAGAAAAACAAAAACTATGTAAATAAGGCATTCATGTTGTAGTTATCAAGTAATTTCTTTCAGTTCAGCCCCCATCACTTAAATTTCATAAACATCAGGTTGTCACTAATTCATTCAATGCATCAGAAAAAACAAGCTCTGCATGTTAAAAAATATACTTTTCTGCTATATTTTAAAATAAAAGTAACGTTTGTTTCAATTCAAATTAATTAAACTTGAAAACTTTTTCTATTTATTATTAATAAATACAGTTTTAATTTAATAGTACTTGACTGCTACAGTAATAGTACTTGACTGCTACAAATTTATACAGAATACACCAACTGTTAGAAAAATCTATTTTTGAGTTCTATTGAATTATTATTTTTAAATTTTGAAAAATTCTTTGTTCACCCTTGATATTGCATAATTATTTTACTGAAATAAAATTCAGGGATTTTTCTTTATATAACTAAAAAAAATTTGAATTTCTCTCCATGTTAAATAGTATACACAAAATATCGAAAAAGAGCAGAGGAGAAACTGACCCCCACAGAAAATAATTCCACAAAGTTTCCTAATAACCTATTCAGTATACAATTCATTAAATATTTAATAAGTACTGAAAATTCTGTTTAAATCAGATAAAATAGGGGTATCAGTTTTTACTTTCATTTCAGCAATGAGACATCCATTTTGGTAATACCTTGTCAGTTTGAGTTTGTCCATGAGGAGACGATCATATTTTTGAATTATTGTAACACATATTTTGACTTGTTTTTAATGAATAATAAAATTTTACAAGAATTATTTTTTAAAGTTTTAATTAAAATAATTTATAAACTTTTAAAATTCTGTATTAATTTGTAGTGGTCAAATGATATTAAATTACAACTGTATTTTCTAATTATAAATGGGAAACTCATTAAAATTCAATGACCCTCAGTATTATAAAAAGAATTTTGAATTTGTATCATTTTTCCTGATTATCAAGAAAATCTATCAGTTTGCCCATATTGACAAATCTGTTAAGAAAACATAATTTGCTTTATGAAAAAAATCTTTAAAAAATAAAATATACTTTTCTGAAACATTGACAAAAATTAGCTGTTTTCAAGTTTAATTAATTTGAATTGAAAAAAATATTACTTTTAGTTTAAAATATAATAGAAAAGTATATTTTTTAATAGGCATAGTGATTTATTGACAGATGTTTAGGAAATTTAAGTGAGGGGAGCTGAAGGGAAAGAAATTACTTGATGAATACAACTTGAAGAGATTATTTACATTGTCTTTTTTTCTAACTACTTATCTTAAAAATTTAAGAAAACATTTTAAGCAATATAAATATTGAGGAAATGTTCTAAAATTACAATAAATTTTAAATTTATTATCATTACCTTTGTTAAAATCAAACATTGTCATGTTTACAGACGAGAAACAAAAAATTCCAAATTCTTTGTAAAATACTGTGGACTGTTGAATTATAATGAGCATTTCCATTTAATATTAATATATAAATTTTTAATGACAATATCACTTGGCCTTGTTAATTAATACAGAATTTTAAAGCTTATAAATTATCCTAAGGATTTTTTATAGGAAACCAAAATAATTCTTGTAAACATTCATTATTTATCAAGAAATTATTTTCTTAAAACAACAGTGTCCATCATAGGTTATTCATTAAAGCAGTTAAAAGTGTTTCTCATTAAAATTGTTCATGTTTTACTGGATTTTTTTTTTTAAAGATTCAGGGCAAAATTTTCTGCAGCTGGAGGTCTTGTTTAACCAAAGAATATGATACTTTAAATTTTAGATTAAAGATAATTATATATTTACATGTAGCTAAAAAGATAGTCAGATAGGCATCATGAAAGATCATTTGTCATTCAAATCTTAAAATATATTAGAAAAGTGATGAGCAAAATGAACATTGCTCTGTTATATATTTAATATAATAATCTGGTGTACACATGACTGACCATGGTTAACAGTTACTTGCACAGTCTTCAGGCTTTTGATATGGCTTTGTTCAATGATATATGTGCATTTATACCTGTTGGGCTAATTCACAATGTTATAGTGAGGGTAGCTATCGAGAATATGCCAATGTGGCCATGAAATAAATAGCCAAAAAATTGACACTGAGGAAAATAAACCCCAAAATGCCAGAATATATTTACAGTTGTGCCAAATGCTTAATGGTAGAGGGACAATACAAATTCATGGGGTACACTTATTTTAATAATAAGACGATGAATACAGAACAGCAAAATCTATAGTGGGACTCAACATGTTACCCAAATTTTTCAACATAATCAGTTTACAGTATTTACATTAGTCGGACTATTGTCCTCATCTTTGTCGCCATATTTGTCACAACGTTTCGGCCGTTGTACACTCCGGCCTTCTTCAGGGGGTTGGAATTTCGAACCGAACCCTTTATTTCGATCACTGGGGTAGACTGTTCTAGTTCCATGAGCCATGTTTGATGGATGTCAGTTATCAGTTATCTCCTGGTAATTTTCCCTCTGAAAGTTCTCCACTGCCTGAACCGGGTATTGAACTCACACTCTTTGGGTCTGTCACTGGATCTAACCAATGCCTTTATCCACTGTGCCATGTGTCCTTGAGGAGCGTACAACGGCCGAAACGTTGTGACAAATATGGCGACAAAGATGAGGACAATAGTCCGACTAATGTAAATACTGTACATAATACCTCATCTCAGAAATATAGACATAATCAGTTTAATATACACACATTTTTTGTAACTTGCTTGGGTATCATCTGGTAGATGTTGCACAATTTTCAACTCTAACTGGTGCTAACATGTGTCATTTGAGATGAGAATTTAGGGAAAAAATAACATTTAAAATTTCACAATAGACAGGTTGATTGCTAATCCGTACAAACATGTGTTCTTGGCCTGAGGACTTAAAAACAAAATTACTCCACAGATTTCAATGGAATGGTTTCTCATGTAGATGTTAACATGTGTGCTCAGAAAGTTAAATGTTGGGTTATCATGTATATTTTTAAAGACGAACGTAGGGAAAACTTAAACCCAGAGATTTCACAGCTGAAAAGTTTCTCTCCTCTGTGTGTTGACATGTGCCATTTGAGAGCTGAGATGAATATTCCGGAGTCTCATGTTCACAGATTTCACAGTGGAATGGTTTCTCTCTAGTGTGTGTTAAAAGGTGTCTTTTGAGTGATGAACAGTGGGAAGATTTAAATCCACAGATTTCACAGTAAAATGGTTTCTCTCTAGTGTGTGTTAACGTGATTTTTGATATCTGCATTTCAAGTAAAGTTGAATCCACAAATTTTACAGAGGAAACATTTCCCTCTAACGTGTATTAACATATGTGATTTGAATTTTGGGAACATTTTTTTTTTAAAATATGCATCCACAGATTTCACGATGGAAAGGTTTCTCTCAAGTGTGTGTTCACATGTTTTTTGAGATCTGCATGTCGAATAAAGTTGAATCCACAGATTTCACAGTGGAATGGTTTCACTCTAGTGTGTGTTAACATGTGTGTTTTGAGATTTGTTTTATGGGAACATTTAAATGCACAGATTTCACAGTGGAATGGTTTCTCTCCAGTGTGTGTTAACATATGTGATTTGAGATTAGAATTGTGGGAGAACTTCAACCCACAGATTTCACAGTGGAAACGTTTCTCTCCCGTGTGTGTTAACAGGTGCCTTTTGAGATGTGAATTTTGGGAAGATTTAAATCCACAGATTTCACAGTGAAAAGGTTTCTCTCCAGTGTGAGTTAACAGGTGTCTTTTGAGAGAAGAACTTTGTGAAAATTTAAATCTACAGATTTCACAGTGGAAAGGTTTCTCTCCAGTATGTGTTAACAAGTGTTTTTTGAGATATGAATTTCGGGAAAACTTAACTCCACAGATTTCACAGTGGTAACGTTTCTCTCCAGTATGTGTTAACATATGTGATTTGAGAGTTGAATTACGCGAACATTTAAATCCACAGATGGCACAGTTGAATGGTTTCTCTCCAGTGTGTGTTAACATGTGTGTTTTGAGATTTGCATTATGGGAACCCCTAAATGCACAGATTTTACATTGGAATAGTTTCTCTCCAGTGTGTGTCAACATATGTGATTTGAGACTGGAATTGTGAGAACATTTAAATCCACAGACTTCACAGTGGAATTGTTTCTCGCCAGTGTGTGTTAACATATGTGATTTGAGATTTGAATTTTGGGAACATTTAAATTCACAGATTTCACAATGGAATGGTTTCTCCCCAGTGTGTGTCAACATATGCGATTTGAGACTTGCATTTTGTGAACACTTAAATCCACAAATTTCACAGTGGAAAGGTTTCTCTCCAGTGTGTGTTAACATGTGTGTTTTGAGAGATGAACGTTGGGTAAACTTATATCCACAGATTTTACAGTTGAAACGTTTCTCAACAGTGTGACTTTTCATTTTTGTTTTCAGATTTGAATTCATGGAAAATATATCTGCACAGATTTCACAGGGAATTGTTTATCCCCCTACACATGATCTGTTATGTCTCTACTGTATGGATTTACAAATCCACAAATTTCTTTTTCACAATGTAATAATGTCTCTTTTCCCTTGAATATTCACAATGCTTTCCATTACTCTCAAAGAAGCCAACTGCAAAAGAAAATATATATTAAGTCAGTGCTAGAATAGCATTATGAGAGGTTAATAAAAAGCACATTTTCAAGTATTTTCTTACAGCTGCTCCCAAAATCATAAAAAATGCCCATTACACTATATGTTGATGAAACAAAAAATATGTCAATTGTTAATTTAAAGAGATTTGTGATCAACTAGACTTTTGAATATGAAGAAATGAAGGCAGAAAAAGTGAAATCAATTGTACAATGAAAATGCCTGGTATTATGTCAAAATAGATACTGCATTTTAATTTCTCATGAGTCCATCAATGGAAGCTAGATGCAGGGGTTGATTGATCTGGGGTTATTCCCAGCCACTACTGCAGACAGATATGATCTCACATCTGCATTCAGTATAGCAGGCAAGAGAACAAGAATATTGAAGAGATAGATATACAAACAGTCCCAGAGATGATTAGGGTAGACTTTTAGACAAAACAGGGAGAGAGAATGTCAGGTTAGTATATTAGACTTGGGGTGTGGGATGAAAACAATGGCTCCATACCACAGATTGGCTTAAAGGAAATGAAGAAACATTTATGAGATTCATGTCTCGTCTTATCATTTAATTGGCAACCCCATTCATTATGCACTAACCACTTATTATTCATAGAGAAGGAAAACCTTGATTCTTACACATGTTGACGACCAATGAATGTTGTGAAACAGCCAATGTAACATTTGAGTTTAATTATATAAGTCATGAATATTAATGTGTGAATAAAAAAAAGTAATGTTAAAAATGAAAATGCATTTTCTGCTTTTAACAATATTTGAAACCATGTGAAAGCATTCGCTTATCTCACACGTTTCCCTGATAATATAGGAACCCACCAGATAGCAGAACATGGTGTCAAAAGTGATTGATGTGGGATATAAAAAAAAAAATTACTTTATCATATATATATTGGCTCCTGAAAATTTAATTTCGGTTGAGCTCTCTGGTTTGAGGTGTTAATTTGTAAACAGTGACTATTTAAGCTAATATTGCACGACTCTTCGGCAGAATTGAGTCACTGTCAGTCACTGTGTGTTTATCTAAATCTAAAAATAAACACGCTAAAATTCATCTTCATCTCTGCCGTGCGCCGACGGCTTAGTGGGAGAAGTTCCGACTGACGCAAATTCAGTTGGGTTTCGATCCTAGCTAGAGGCAACCGGATGTCTAGCCACACTGATGAGCTGTGAAACAGCAAAACAGTCTGTCTGTGGATGATAAAAATATATATATATATATATATATATATATATATATATGATAAAATATAATTTTAAGCTATGCTATATTTATGGGTTAAAGTGCTCAATATTAGGGATAGAGTGTATGTAAATATAAAAGTGGACATTGAGGTCACCACCCAGAGGCAACAGTCTGTTTCATGCCTATGTTTAAATGCAATCATCAGGCCATATTTTATACAGGATGTATCAAAAATACTTTCAAACTTTAGGGGCAGGTTCCTCACCCCAAAACAAGGACAAAAGTTCATATAAACATATGTCAGCAAATCCTTTGTTTTTGAGTTAAAGAAAAGTTTACAGTTGATGGCACAGTGTTGCCATGTAGACTAGGTTAAATTTGTCATTCATGTACATTTGTGTCTAGTCTGTTGTCAACGTTATGATTTTTGCATACGGCCATGCAAATGGTAATGGATGTGAGGGTGCACAGGCTACATCCGATTGCATTTTGAGGCTGAAAGCAGTAGAGTCATCCAGACTTTGCTGCTGTTTATCGACAATTGGAATATGGAGGAAATGTGGGCAATTTGACTCTGTGACTGTAGCATGACAAGTCTTAGCTGTAAAAGTTTTAACTGATGGAACGAAAGAATAGATCTTACCTCAACATTTGCCATGGAAATAGTCCAGGTCAACTGCAGTTGGGATCACAGAGTCTTTGTAAGCTCCAAGATACTTTCATTGGCTTCGTAGTATGTGCTTTGCCAGAGCTGCATACAGTTTTGAATTCAGAGTTGTCCTTCTCTCAGTCTGGCTGCCAACCAAGGCTGAAGAGTCTAGCCTGCTCTACTATTTACCGATAGTTGGAGGTTTTGAATTCAGAGTTGTTCTTCTTCTAGACTGGTTGCTAATCAAGGCTATATGACCCTGTCTGTTTTGCTATTTATCCCATAGCTGGGAGGGAGAAAAGATGAATTCATACCTTTCCCCAAAAGTATGTAAAAGTGAATGCAATGAACATGACTGGAATTCAAACTCAGCTCACTGATTTCCCAATCTGAGCTGCAATCCACTACTCCATTGTGCCTCTATCATATCGAAAATAGTGATAGATGTGCAATATTATGCCTGTGGAGAAAGAAGCTGCAGAGTGGAAGGTAAAGTAAGTCATCCCCCCCAAGACTGCATAATTTTGAACTCTATCAAGGTTGGGAAGTGAGGATTGGGCAACCGCAGCCCAGACATGGCAGTGATACTCCATTTTTGGCCTAATCTTACTTTTGTAAAGATGACAGACGGCATCGGGTACTATCAGTAGAATGAGCCATCCAGCATCTTTGTAATTGATAATATACACCCCTGGTCAAAATCTTAAGACTATATACAAAAGGGTTTAAAAAAAATATAAAATACTGTTACTTTAATCAAAATATATTTGCGAAACATTTACTTAGAGAATATAGTTTATCAACAAACAAGTGAAGACTTTTAGCTTTTAAATGATTAATTTAAACAAACATTGAAAAAAGGATTTTTTTGGTTGGTCATAAAGATAAGACCATGTTTGAAAAAAAACAAATTACTGGACAAAAATTTTAGAACTAGTCAGTGTGCTCATAGCTTCAGGTGTGTAGACATCTATGTAGCTCATTTCCAGTATTAAATTTTAGATTTTAAAATGGCGAAGTGTAAAATTTTGACCAGGGATGTAGATGAGAGCAGGAGTGACCTTGAGACTCAATGAGATGTTTAAGGCATGTAGCCTCATTGAGAGAGCAACCATTCATCTCAGGCTCTGAATGGTGATAATAAAATGATATTAGTTTTGGTTTTGTGGTACTGAAAGTTACAAACCAGGCATTTCCCTACCAAGCTATTAGCTGTTAGAGGAGAGATCAAATGCAAGGCTCTGATCATCTTGGTTTTTGGAAGTGCATACATAAACAGTACATTTTTTAAAAAGATCATATCACCCCAAGCAAGCCATTAAAGCCATTAAGACTTGATGTGTTACTGAATGTTAGAGAATATGAAAAAAAAAATGCTATTAAAAAGATAGAACAATAAAAGAACAGGAATTAAGAAGACAGAACGATTAATATTGCATTTAAATTTTTGAATATCAAAATTGACCGGAAAGCAAGGGGCCAGAAGAGAGTTCCACAGGTGAGAAAAGTGATAGAAGAAACTGTTAGCATAGAACTTATGCTTACATTTAGCCATTTCAATTGTAAAATGAGGAGACCTGGCCGCCAATCTAGTACTGCGCTTAAATTCAAAAAGTCTGGGTACCACAGAGGAAAGGTCATCAGGACAATTACCATGAAAATATTTATAGAAAAGGCACAGGGACGCTACATAACAGCGGTGGGAAAGTGACTGAAGCAGAGATGCCAGGTAAGGATATAACCTTGTCAGATATCATAATAGTTTATTCCAGAATTAATATGATTATCTGCAGTGTAGTGAAGATTTTACATGACTGGATTTCAAAAGAGTTTTTTTTTTTTTGTCTAGGAGTCCAAGACTGCCATTCTACAGTGCCCGACCAATTTTGACGGGGTGGGGGTGCTTGTTCTCATTCTTGCAAGACAATATAGCCTGGTAGATTAAAGCATTGGTTAATGAATTTGATGACATAGGAATTAGGAGTTCAATTCCTGGGCTGGGTAGTACAGATTTAGATTATATGAAAACAGGGTGAGCAACAATTGAGCTGTACTAAAAAGAGGAAGGGATCCCAAGATATGGACAATGGAAGGAGAACAATCTATCTTCTGTAGTGTAGATTAAATAAATGTTCAGTTTGAGATTCACTGACAGTTACCCATATCAACACATGAAGAAGAGTGGAGAACACAATGGCCAAAATGTAATAAGAAATATGAGGACATTAGTCTGAATGTAAATAATATACTTTTCAGTATTTACAGCAAAATTTAAAAACAAATAAAATTATAAAAGGGTATCTTTAACTGTTTGCATTTCAAATACTGAATTAACTCCCTTAGATTTCTTCATGTTGCATCATATTATATTTGAGTCTGAAAAGCATGAAACCAGAGTGATACGAATCAAGACTTATTCTCATCTCATAACAATGAAAAGAAATGTTCCCAGAAGTAAAAGATAAACTAGCATTTTATTATGTTTTCTGCTGACTGATAATATTTTATTCTTTTAGTTTTCATAGAGATTAAATTTTAAAAAAAAAAAGGTCAAGAGAAAGTACACTTCATTTTTTCCTCAGAATATAAAGCTAATGGAGCTAATTCAGTATTTGAAATGTGGAAAAATGTTTCCAATGTTAAAAATCGATGATAGCCCGCAAAATAATTTCTGCCCACTCGCCCCCCAAAAAATCTAAATTAAGATATGTTTTTCTGATCTTATTAAAAAATGTGTGTCAATTGAATGTTTAACAGTTTATGTGTAGTAATATACGTAATTATTATGATAGATAATTTCTTCTACACAATAAAAATGAACAAGGGAAGGGTGAAATAAATTAGGTAACTCCACTTTTTCGGCATAAATTTTCGATACCTAAGGTTTATAACAAATTTTAAAAAATGAAAAAGCATTCTTGAAGATTTCATTTTAGCTTTAATTGAAAGCTAAAGGATTAAATTTATTATTTCCATTAAGTAAAATATTTTGGTGTTTTTCAGACAGAAATTATATAGATTGGAATGTCAAATCTTTAAAATTTTGTTAAAAGCATCCATTTTCTTAATTTTAAGAAATTTGTAAACAAAACAAATTTATTGATTTTAAAACTCTTCCTATATATATATATATATATATATGACGCTATTTGAGTAAAATTAGAAAATTTAAAGTTAAATTAATCTCATTTAAAATGAATATTACTCATAGCATAAAAAAGTAACATACAACCATTTGTTACTGATTGGCCCTGTTTATCTGAAGTGATGAAGCAATGACAGCTAGTATGGCTGACTAGAATTGACATAAAATTTATGAAATCTAAGTGAACACATTTTTTTGGTTTTTAACTACCTGGTAATTTTTACAAATGAACATATTTTCTGCAATTATCTAATAATTTATTGACTTTTATTAACTTTCAAAGATGCTTTATGCAAAAATTTAAAATACTATAAAATTTTCTTAAAATTAATTTCTCTGTAAAGAGACAAAACTCTTAGATTACACGACCTTTTCATAATAATGTCATTTTTAGCCTTTCATAGACGAAAAAAGGGAACAAATTAAATAAAAAAGTAATTTAAAAAATAGAATAGTGTAACTATGTTTATTAATCTTTTCAATTTTGGATTCGTAAATTTTGTTTCCACTTAATTACTATATCACATCCAGGAAATAGCCCAATACAGAATTTTACATGATTTTAAACTATTATAAATTATTATAATTAAAATTTAAAAAAAAAATTGAAAAATTCTTGAAAAAATTCATTATTCATCAGAAAAATTTTATTTCTTCAAACAATATTGTCCTTAATATAACTTATTTACAAAAGCAATTAAAAGCTTTTCTCATTAAATAATGTCAGTTTTATTGCATTCATTATTTTTCAATTCATAGCAAATTTTCAGTTAGAAAAGTGCAAGTTTGAAAAAAAAAAAAAAATTAGGTGATTTACATTCTCCAAGGAGTTGTACTTTCAATGAATAAAAAATTCAGGAAATAGAAAGTTTTTTGCGAAATTTCATGAAATTAAGTGTGTGTGGGGGGAGTAACATATGAAAAAAAAATGTTTTTACCTAAATTTTCTAAAAAAAAAAGTCAAAAATAATTTTAATTTGTGAATAAATTCTGAAAATTTCATTAAAATCTTGACAATTACTTGATTTTTACAAGAATTTCCAAACCAATATGTTTTCAACAGAAAAAAAGCACAAGTCAATGTAATTATTATGCCACTGCGATGACGTAAACTAGGTTTGTCCAACACTTCGCAAAAAAACAGCATAGCATAAAGAAAAAAAGGCCCCTAACTTGATAAAACAATTTTTTAACACCTAAATGTTTATGTTACTATCAAGATGAAAGACCAAAGTATTTTCTAAATATTTTTTCAGATTTATTAATCCTTCTGATAATGTGAAAAATTTTATTTAAAAGTCTTGTTTTTCTTGATTCAAAATTTTTTTGTAAATCCTATTGTATCAGCCCTTTTTGTTTGACTTTGTAAACAAAATCAAAGTTAGCAGTTTAAAAATCATGTAAAATTCAGTTACACCTTTTTCTTATGTTATCTTAGGAAAATTAGAAAATTTAAAGTATACTTAATGTAATTTGAAAGAAACATTTCCAACCGTGATGCTTGCTTTTGCACGTGTTTGGGAGGTGTTAACTAATGTACGTCAATATATCGACAACTTACTTCAGGGGAATTTATCGGATGGTAGGGCAGAAGTGATATAATTTGTTCTAGTTTTAAGTGAACCTGGTTAGTATATATGTATATACTAACCAGGTAAAAAAAAAAAAATTGAATTGTATTTATATATATATATATATAAAATACAATTCAAATTTTTTATTTTTACCTTATGTTTGAGGGAGAGGGAAATTAACAATTTTTATTTTGGGAAAATCAGAATGCTTAAATCATAATCAAACTATATATCAGGCATTAAAATTGAGTTTGAAAGGAAAACAACTTTCCTAGGGGGTTAAAATGCAACAAAGTCTATTAGTAATTTTTAATTATATGGCCACGTGGAGTTAAAAAAAATTGACACCTGGCCACGTAAATCTTTAGTAAAAGGTGAAAGGTTTATCTGCAATTCCTAACCACAGGAAACCAGAAGTGTTTTTTTTTTCCTCAAAAAAATAGCAGTGATAAGGAAAAATTAAGCCAAACTGACTTTGACATATTCGGGTCAAAGGTCAGCAGCTAGCAATAAACGTTTGTCACCAGCTTGTAATAAAACCCACCACTCCCAGATAAGAACAAAGAGTGAACAAAAAGGGTCAACAATAATTTTTTTTTGTTTAAACCTATGTTTGAAAAATGGTTTGTGTTTTTTTTTTTTAACACCTCGTGACCCGGGTGATGACAACAACACTGATGTGTGGTGTTGTTTTTTTAACACATGGGGTGATGACAACAACACTTAGCAGACAACATTGTTTTTTTTTGCCGCATGTCTTTCATATGACAAAAACAAGCGTTTTAAACAGCTGTGTCAGTTATGAAATATTTTTCTGAGAATGAATAAACCCATTGCGCTGTTTCCGTGCCTAATATAAAATAAAAAAAGGAAATAATATTTGCAGTTTGTCTCTGAAAAGGGAAAAATTGTTTATATTTAAAAATTGAAAAGAAAAATTTTGAAACAGCGATGATATTCAGTCAGAAAATTTGACAAGTGTTGTGTTGCTAACTGAAAGAATGCAAAGCAATTTCTGAAGTAAAAAAAATCTGGCTTCTATTAAGGGAAACAACTCTACCTGACGTGACATTGTTTCAAAGATGTGCATCCATACTTTTGTCGGAATATTAAAAGATTATTTTAAAATAAATAATTCAAGTTTCAAATTTTAATAAGCTTTCAAATTTATGATCTTTAAAATGTAGATAACATAAGATCATTTCCATTGAGTCGTGAAAAAAAATTTAATTTTAAAAGATATAACAACTTTTTATCATATTTAAAATTGAAAAATATAAAGAAAAAATTAATGTAAAAATTCATTTTAAAATATTTTGGCTTCAGATAAAAATTACCTTATTCAGAAAAGCCATTAATAACTTTTTAAATTAAATATTGTCTTAGTTTTTTTTTTTTACAATTGAGGAAAAAGTTTGGACAATTTTGCGCATTTGTTTACCAAAAATAAATCGATGATTTATATTCTTCAGTCTTTTGTGCATTTAATTCAAAAAAAAAAAAAAAAAAATCAAGAGTCACGAATAAAATTTTTCAAGTTTTCATAAAATTAAGTTCGAGGGATGGGCGCAACAGATATAAAAAATATATTTTTACCATGACTTTTGAAAAAACAAACATTTCTAAAATAATTTCATTCATTTGTGAATAAGTTCTGAAGGTTTCATTAAAATCTGACAATTATTTGATTTCTGCCAGATTTTCCAAATCAATGTGTTTTTCAACTGAAAGAAAAACAAAAATATTACCCGACCGCTGATCAAAGAAAAAAAAAAGATTTTCAACCTACATTGCTTATGCTGCAAAGGAATAAAAAAATTTAAAAAATAATTAAAAAATACCTTGGTCTTTCCTCTTATTAATAACAAACTTTTTCGCGATAAAACTTTGTTTTATTAAGTTTTGGGGACCTTTATTTTTCTTCATGCTATGCGTTTTTTTTTGTGAAAAATTGGACAAACCTAAACAAAATTTCGAACGTATTAGAAAGGATTAAAAAAAATTACAAATAATAACAAACATTTTGATGATAAAACTTTATTTTTATTATGTTTGTGGCCTTTTACATTACGATGCCGTTTTCCGCGAAAAAAGTAAAAAAAAATATTCAAAACCTTAGTTATCACATTTTTTGAAGGTACGTTAAGTTATGTGTGTGTGTATGCTACTTTTAATTTATTTTTTGTAGTTTATATAATAGTAAGATTTTAAATAGAAACTTTCATATAAAATTAAAAGTAAAACTTAATTTATCAGTTCAATTTAGTTAATTTTATGCGCATCCATAGAATGAAAAAAGTGTAACTATGCCTGTTGTAACAACACTACTGTTGTTGCTAAGAAAAAATAAAACGATAAAGTCCAATTAAAATAAACATTAAATATTAATAAATTTCAATTAAAAATAAAATTCATTCAAAAAGTCTACTTGACTTCGTATTAAAATTTAAATAACTTTTTTAAAATTATTTTTTTCTAAATTTAAGTTGTGGTTATTTTTTAACATTAAAGTTAAAAAGTACACGGTGGTCCGAAAGTCTTGTCACCACCTACCAAAGGGCAAAAAGTAAATGAGAACAAGTACAGTACTGTATTACATGTATTGGATTCAGTTTAATTCACTTTCACTGAGGCTGTCACGAGAAGTTCTGTATGAATAGCATCATTTTCGTGGCACAAAAAAATGATGCAGCGCGATGTCCTGTGTGATATTTTATAAAGCTGCGCTTTGTTGATTGTTGCAAAGGCTCTTCCGAATGACGGGTATTATACTGGTATCATGTGAAACTCTTTTCTTAATAGTGCGTTGAAATAGAAAATGAGGAGTGACAAGACTTTCGGACCATTCTGTAGATTAACGAGTCCCTGTCAGAAAACAAAAAATCATATAAAAATATTTATAAGAAAAAATATATATTTAAATTAGTTACTTAGTTTTATAAACAACTTACCTTTTCTTTTCTCCCTTCAAACGTTTTTTGCATGTTTTGGAACAAAATAAAAATATTTGAGTAAAAGATTTTTTTAACAGAGAATTTTTTTCATTTTTAACGTTAAAAAAAAAAGGAAAGAAAATAAAAGACAAATTATTTTCTGTTCATGATGACTGTCCAATTGAAAGGTTTCGCCTGTGTTTTTAAGAGAGGCAAGCGAGTATACAAACAAATAAACAAAGCAATATGTATAACCGATATTATAGCTTCCCTTAAAGAAACTTCTCTTGCCGAGTAAGCAGCGGTGTATACTCAATTTGTCCCTCACAAATAATGAAAAACGGAACTTTCTAGCAAAGTAGTAATATGGATTTTTTTTATTTATTAATCCGACAGATTCTATCACTTTAAAGTTTAAACGTTATTTTAGTGTAGGTACTTCCATGAGATCGCTAAAAAAGAGCATAGTATGACGAAAAAGGTGCCAAACTTGACGAAAAGAAAACTTTCTCGTCTAAATGTTTATGTTAAGAGGAAAGATCAAAGTATTTTGGGGATATTTTTTACATTTTTTAATCCTAGCACGTCCAAAACTTTTGTTAAAAATCTTGTTTTTATTTGAGTCAGCAAAACTGAATCAATCATGTCAATCATTTTTTTTCCATTTTATAAAAAAAATGAAAATTTCAGTTTGAAATTCTTTTAAAAATCAATAATAATTTTTTTCAAAATTTATTTTAAGAAAATCAGAAATTATAATGTTTATTTAAAATATTTTGAAACAAGCATTAATTAGTTTCTGTGCTGAAAAGATGTAGTTTGAAATTAAAACAAAGCAGGTCATAATATTTTGCGTCACTTGACAGGTGATGAATGACAATTTCATGACGTATTGATAGCTTATGTGAGGATAAGTTTTTATACAGAAGGAGAGAAGTAAAATTATTTAGATTTAAGTGAACAAATTATTTACCTCGTTATTTTTAAGGAAAACTTTCAGTGCTCTAATTTTTTTTTGTACTTAGCTTTCACCTTTACGTTTACGATGCTTTATGGAAAATATATTATAAAGAAATGAAAAACGTAAGACTGTTAAGAGTGAGATTAAATTTCATAAGAAAGGTATCTAATTAATTTATAGGTACCTTTCTTATGAAATTTTATCAGAAGTGTACATAAAATATTATAATTTTATGTACATTTACTACATTTTACTGTGTTATTTGTATTTCCATTCATTTTATTATTAATTTTGATGTTTCATTTATGGAAAAATGTAATAACTGAGATTAATATAAAAATAAGATCATATAAATTTCATTAGATGATACTGATACTTGTAGGTACCCTTCTCAGTTGAAATTGAAAAATCAAATAAAGTTCTCCACACATGTTTCGCCAAAAGTAAAGGCCTTAAACAGCGGAGAACAATGCTTAACTCAAATAATGCAACTTAATTGTATTCTTGTCGGTCTTCCGTACTTTATAATTACAGCCGTATTATAAACACAAAATTACATTTTTTAATTACTGTGGGTCTTCTGATTAGTCAAAATTATACAATTTACAATCCGCTAAAAAAAGATCTATGTCATAAGGACACTTATGAAACTGAATGCGGCTTTTAACTAATTTTATAATATTTTAACAACTTAAATGTAAAAATATATCATAATTAAAGAAATAACAAATAATTGTATTAAAAATTTATTTTTCATCAAAAAATTTTTTGCTTTCAGAAAATATTGTCCATATTCATGAAAGCAAATAAAAGCATTTGAAATTAAATAATATCTTTGTTTTATTGAGTTTTGTATGTTACAATTCAGAACTAATTTTCAGGTGGTGGTGGTGGTGGTGGGGGTCAAAATAAAAAAAAAAACTATTTGCTTTCCTCAAAGCTCTGTGATTTTAACTAATATAATCACTAATCCCTTGATAATAATCCTTAAGAGTACATGCTCCCTGATCGCACTGTCTGCAGGAGACGGTAATGCTTTCCATCAGGTATTCCTATGTGACACCATAGATGGAGAGATGTCAAATGCCTTCTCAATTTCAGAAACAGAATGTCCTCTCTGTCTGGTACATGCTATCACATCTCATGTAGGCAAAATGACATTCACAACGACAAACCAGATTTCAGATCACAACTGATAGAAATTTGGGTATTTGCTCGGTGTCAAGGTATGGTGGTGCCAACTATTATTACCTTTATGTAGGCATCTCACAAAAATGTTAAAAATAAGGTCCAATTTATTTGAAAACTTTTGGATCTGGTGTCACTATTTCATATATGATTATCAAAATGAAGCTATGTTAAAAGTAATCATTCAAAAGTTCTTTTTAAAAAATGGTGCATCAAAATGATAGTTATTCCCTTGACACTGCTATTACTGTTATGGTGACCTATCTACATTAGAATGAACTCTTCCTCCTTCATAAATACTAACCTGTGAGACTTCCAAAGAAGGCAGTTGGGATGCAGTGTAACCTGATAGTTTGGACAGACCCTTCTATCTGCTGACTAAGAACACTCTTATTTTATATATATGTTCTGTTATTTCAATACACTTGTTCAACCTACCTTCTTCTTTCCGTGTCTTTCTTTTTGGCCCCTAACAAGCTACAACAATTACTGTATACACTTTTGACTCCCCTGGCAATATTTATTGGTTTTACAAAGCAATGATTAGAATTTTAATAAAACCCAAACATACAATGAAAGTGGATTTACGCATTTTCTTTATTCTTGAGAACTGACAAAATGATATGAAATATTATTTATTTATTAGATTGAATAAAAAGAAACTATTTTCAGTTATTTATAAAATGGTAAATAATAAACATTGCACTGTTGTTGGTTTATATATTTTGAAAATTTTGTAATTGTTTACAAATTTCTGAATAAAAAAATTTATTTTCAAGTTTATTTCTTTATAAAATGATAAATAATAAATCTTTATAAATAGTAAATAATAAATATCACATGGTACTTTGTTTACATATTGATGTAACTGAATAACCTGCTACCCACTTGAGTGGTGGCACTATAGGTAGTAGCCACCTATAAGTATTCGTTAGGACAGCAGACGGGAGAGGAGTCTACATGGGATCTGATAAATCTTAATTCTTAGGTTAATGATTGAATAGGCCCATGGTGAGTTCTATGACAATAAAATATCTCTAGAAATTCCCCTGTCACATCATTAAATATTTGAGCTTAACTTTAACAAAATATTGTAATAACAAGCATAAATATGAATTCTGAGTGTTATTTTGAGAAGTGGGTACAAATGAAATGATTTGAAATCGAAAAATTTTAAATTTTAAATTAATTTCCTGGATTAAGACTTCTCTAAGAAAATTACTATCTGTATTAAGAGCTCTTCAAGAAAATTACCACCCCTGTCTGCTGTCCTAATGGATACTTATAGGTGGCTACTACCTATAGTGCCGCTACTATAGGTAGTAGCATGGGGGTAGCAGGTTATTCCATTACATCACATATTTTTATAATCATGTAAATATGGTGTAGCAATGGATAGTAGCTTGGATTGAGGAATCGGAGAGCTGAGTTTGAATTCCATTTCAGATCCATTACATTCACTTACATGCTAATACCCTTGGAAAAGGTATGAATCCTCTTCTCCCCCCCCCCAGCTATGGGTAAATAGCAGGACAAACCGGGTTCAATAGTCTTGGATGGCAACTGGTCTACTGGAGAAAGAAATGGCAACCTACTGCAGGGGAAAAAATCTGCCTCATCAGTCATGTATCAAAAGATACATGATTGTCTAAGCGTATATCACGCATGGCGCATGACTGAAATAAACATTGCTGACGTAAGGGTCAAAAGCGCATACAATAATAGCAGTGTGAAAGGAATAACTGTCCTCTTAGTACACCATGTTTTTTTTTTGAGTGCACAAAGGTTAAACATTGTCAAAATATTTTATCACTCATTTTTATTTATTTTTCAGGTGAGTGAATTCCAACACACTGAGAAGTGAGTTGGTGATCACTGTCAGAGTACTGATATAAGTCTGGGCATTTTGATGATGGCACCAATTACCATTAACTTTACACACTGCTATTCCATGACTTTTGGCATATCAGTGTAGTAAGAAATAATTTTGCCTAGTTTTATGAATTGCATTATATATATATATATATATATATATATATATATATATATATATATATATATATATATATACACACACACACACATATTCTTTGCAGGGCTAGTGTGTACTACCCTCAAACCTCCTTACAGGGGAGACTCACACTGGATTGGGGCCCCTGGGAAGTGCTTTGTGACCCTCACTACCTTATCGACATTTACTTTTTTTTTACCTACATTTATATCTGTTAAACTAAGAACAACTATTAAAAGATGAAATTTTTTGAGCAATTTGACGTCATTTGGAGTGGGGGGACCTTTTTTAATTTTTTGTCTAAATCCATGATTTTTTATTGATAAATCTAAAAAAAAAAATGCGATATAAAATTCATTACTTTTTATCCGTAATGTTGAATGTGTTAAAATTCAATGTTTTAACAAGACAAATCTCAAGTTGACGTTAAAAATTACTGAAAAACATTGTTGATTTAATTAAGCAATGCAGAGAATAAATCACTACGTTCAGATTTGAACATCGGGGGCAGAAAGAAATGCCGAAAACTTGATTTGCAGGTACTATCTCACAAATCACAATGCACGCAACCAGTCAGAAAAATAACTCACTCTCCGACAAACGCAGTAGCTAAAAATGCCTGAATTTTTCTTCCCGATTCGAGAACACCAACTGCTTTTATCGGCCGAGCATTTTTTTCCATTCGTTGACAACTGGGAGAGGATGCCCAATTTTTGCATATCAAAATACTTTCACAGCAACTCCCGCGACAGACTTGTTTTTAATTTATATATCCTGTCTTTAGCATGTCATGCGGAATACGTGACCTTTTCTTGGTAAGTAATTTTCTTTTTCACTAAATTTTCCATCGTAGGATACACACAACGCACTGTCGCTTGGTTTGACGAGGTAAGTCGCTGTTTTCTTCACTACAGAATTTTATCAATTTCACTTAACCATAACCAATTATTCCACAGGTATTTTCTGAACATCTTGATTTACACTTTTTTTTTTAAAACAGTGGCTATTTTTTTTCCTCAAATGTGTATTCACATGTTTTTTGAGAGTCAAACTCTGATTAAATTCAGAACCACAAATGGGTTTGCATGTGCTTTTTAAAATTCAAACAGCTGGAAAATTTTGTATCACAAACTTCACACTGGAAGGGCTTTTCATCGGTGTGTGTTTGATTATGCTGTTCAAGATTTGAAATGCTAGAAAATCTTGAATCACAAACTTCATACTGACAGCTTTACTCTTCCGTATGAGTTTTTCCATGTCTCTTCAGATATTTGTGAAAATTTTGATCCACAAATTTTAAAGTGCTTTCTTTCTGTATTGTGTGTTTTCAAGTGACTTTTAAGGTATTCCTTATCTCAACTCACAAATGTCACACTTGAAGGGTTTGTCTCCAGTATGTAGTTGCATAAGATCTGAACTTTTGGAAAATTTTGATTTATGAACCACACACTTAAAAGGCATGTTTTCACATATGTGATTTGCGATGGGTGTGCTGGGAAAATTTAGAGTCACAAATTTTACAGTGGTATTGTTTTTCACCAGTGTGTATCCACACATGTCTTTTCAGATGAGAAGTGTTTATGAATCGGACACTGGTACTTTTTAACAGTATGCATTTGTATGTGAGTTCTAAGGGTTGCTTTCTTTGCAAATATTAGCCTACAAACCTCACAGTGGAAAGGATTTTTATTTTTGTGTATACTCAAGCAATATTTGAGATTGAGTTTATCTGAAAAATTATATTTGCACATCTCATGGTAAAAGGTAATTTTTCAGGATGTAGTCACTTGTTTATTTTTGGTTTGTGCAAAATTATAAGAACTAGTATTCTCAGAATTTACATTTGTTTCATTAGATGCTTCCATATTTTGATAGTGTAAGGTAAGATTTAAACATAGTTTTTGAATCTGTCTATGAGCTATAATGCTTACATTAAAAAATCAATTAATATTTCAGGTAAAATTTTCATTTTGTATATTCTGAATGCAATTCTGAAATCTCACCTAATATTTTTCTCTGATATTACTATTTTAAATGAGTGTTTTTAATGGAGTTCTTCTTTTTCTCCATGTTACTATTTTAGGTGGGTGATTGTTTTTAATGGGTTTTTTCTTCTTTTTCCCCATGTTACTATTTTAGGTGAGTGACTGTTTTTAATATTTTTTTTTCTTTTTTTCCATGTTACTATTTTATATGAGTGTGAGCAACTGTTTTAATGGGTTCCCCCCCCTCTTCTTTTAGCTGTTTTTCATGTTTTTTCTTCTTTTTTTTTCGTTTTACTGTTTGAGGTGATTAGTCTTACTGGCCTAATTTCTACAGGCATTGAGCACTTTTAGGTTTCTGTGTAGGTAGGTGTCTATCTTTTTTCTTTTAATGTTTTCTTTCCCTATTTTTCCAGTTTGCTTAATTTTTTCTTGGCTTTTCTTCTTCAGTTTCTCTTGTTCTTTCATGGTTTTTTCTTTGGCATTCTCAATGGTGGTAGGGTTGTCATTTGACAACCAATAGCTTGATTTGTTTATATATATATATATATATATATATATATATATATATATATATGTCATTCACAGACAGTACTGTTTCGCTGTATCACAGCTCCTCAGTGCGACTAGACAGGATTGAAACTCAACTGATTAGGTGTCAGCCAGAGCTATCTTCACTCAGTAGAGTTACACAACTAAATCTAGCATATTGTTTTTACTAATGTAAACAAATGCCATCAGCCAAAGTGCTCCATTCATTTTACTGAAGAGCTTTGCATTAGTGCAGGTGGCTGTTGTTTATAGAATTAGCTTATCACTCAACAGTGCTCAATTGAAATGTATTTTTAAGAGCTAAATTATGTCATTCACAGACAGTACTGTTTCGCTGTATCACAGCTCTTCAGTGCGACTAGACATCCGAATGCCTCAAGCCAGGATTGAAACTCAACTGATTAGGTGTCAGCCAGAGCTATCTTCACTCGGTAGAGTTACACAACTAAATCTAGCGTGTTGTTTTTACTAATGTAAACAAATGCCATCAGATATATATATATATTTGAAAATTCAAAACCAAATCAAAACCCTTCTATAGGGGGAAACCTTGTTACATAAACTATGATGACCAATCAGAAAACAAGTATATGAAAATTAAAAAAATGTGAGTGTATTCTAAATACAAACCATTAGTTGATTAAATTTAATTTCTTTTATTTATTTAGTTTGTTTATAACCTGATATATGTATTTCAACTATTTATGCCTAGTACATATGCTATTTTCTTACCTTTATTTTATTAATCCCCCACTTTTTTTACCTATATTTTTGTTCATGTATATAATATTTTGATGGGTAGTTTGTGTTGTTTTATTATTGCATTTGTGCTTGAATCTTGGAGAGTTTGTTTATTTGAACACCCGGAATTCATATTTATGCTTGTTATTACAATATTTTGTTAAAGTTAAGCTCAAATATTTAATGATGTGACAGGGAAATTTCTAGAGATATTTTATTGTCATAGAACTCACCATGGGCCTATTCAATGATTAACCTAAGAATTAAAATTCATCAAGAAATTAAAGTAGGAAAACCGTGAAATTTTCACAGATCTTTCTAGTAATGTTTAATACTTTTGTTGTTAATTCTCAGTGTATATACTAGGCTATGTGGATATCCTCAGTAGGCCTAAAGAATGCTGGAGAGCCCAACGTTTGAAACACTGTGATAGCAACAACAAAGACAAGGTAAACAGTCTGAATGCAAATAATGATAGATCCTCCTCACAGAATTTCAGACAGAAAGAAACATTCCTCACCACCATGGAGATTGGTATCAAGTCAGGCAAACACAATGACCCCACCATGTGACCAATTCTGGGAAACTTGGGCAACTGATGACATTATGTATATCCTGCTGGAATAACCCATCATTGTTGGGATGTGTAGAGTCCAAGAATAGCTGCAAAAGGCTATAGAGCAATGCAATTATAAGGGTCCCCAGTTAATGACATGTTTAGGTAGACAAACCATGACAAGTGAAAACACCCCACACAGTTACAGAACCACCTCCAGACTGTACAATGGCATCAAGTGTAGAATAGTTTCAGAGCTTGACAAAGAACAAATACATTATTAAATATTTTATACATCTTTAAAAATCTTTTTTTGTGTGTATAAACATGCTGATTTTTATACATATGGATGTCAATACACAACATTATCTGAAAATAAGAGTGGTAACTACAGTAAATTTAAAATTTATTGGTAATTTCTTAACATTTGATTAACAAGCATCTTTGAAAGTAAGACTATAAAGTACGTAAAATTCAATAAAATATTAGAATATTTTCCTAATTTTTTATTACTGGGTAGTTAAAAAATTATATAAAAAAGATATTCATGTTGTATTCATTAAGTAATTTTTACAGTTATGTTCCCTTTACTTAAAAATGCCAGACATTAAGATATTGATAAATCTGTTAATACCTTGTAAAAACACCCACCTCCATGTTAAAAAATGCTTTTCAGCAATATTTTAAACTAAAAGTAATGCATATTTTAATTCACATTAATTAAACTTTCTATCAGTTAATCTTCCTCAAATAAAGTTTCAGAAAAGTATATTTTATTTTTAAATATTTTTTTAATAAAGAGAATTACCATGTATAACCTGACTTCATGTATAATTCAACCCCCTAATTTTTTTTACATGAATTTTAACCCATCCAGAAAAGTATTACCTGGTCCTGAAAATGCATGATTTTTAACCTCTTTGAAGAAAGTACCACAAGGGTACATTCTTCGAAGGTTAAAAATGCAAAAAAGTTGCATAAAAAAATGAAATAAAATCTCATACTATATTTGAGTATATACAATATATTGTGTTGCCAGATTTGTCAATATGGACAATTTTACTAATAAACAGAAAAATATCATTTGAATCAATGTAAATTTGGTTTGAAATAAAGCGAAATATTTTGCTTTTCAAAAAATATTAAATTTAATCTATTAGCTTAGAGTTAAAACTAAAATAAAAGCTTCAAGGTTTTTTAATTTTTAAAATGCATTTTAAACCTTACTTCCATGGTAAAAAGTGAACATTACATGAGCTTCCATGGAGCCAATCAAAATTGCTCAGGTGTGTATAAAAAGTAGCAGCAAGTTCATTTCCTCCTATTCTTTCTCTCTCTGGATATTAGTCATGAGATTTGGCTCTTTTCTCATAGGTTATTGTAGATTGACACGTAACTGATGTATGGTTGTGAAGGAAAAAACAAACAAGGATTTCAGAATGTATGCCAGCATATATAATTGTGTGATAAGGTAACAAATTGGTGATATGTGGTTCTTTAGCTGCTGTTAGTAAGAGAATTTATTAGGAGTAATGGTTTGTTGGTAATGACAAGAGTTGATGAATTTGTTGGCTGAGTTCGTGTTGGTATCGGAGGAGAGGCCTGGAGTAGATTATTGAAACTGCATGGTAGCATAAGTGGGGTGCTGTTGTTAAGCTTGATCCATCTATCTTCATGGTTGAAATTGACATTGGTGTATGGATGGGTCAGCGGTTGAGTGAGGAGGTTGACATATTGAGTTGAACTG